>OY856412.1:272260443-272860443 GCA_963693085.1 Alisma plantago-aquatica
CTCAGGTTCCATCATTTGTGTAGACATTATTTATTTTTCACAATACATATAGAAGGCAGATGGTATATATATCGTTTGACGCAACAAAACACATAGATACACTTAGTGTAGTGGTAAACATGTGTATTGTTGTACTCAAGGTCATGAGTTCAAATCCTATATTAAGTACTTTAATTTTTTGACCCCCAACTGCACACTAACTCCTGGTTCTGCCACTCAGACCATCAAGATGTAACTGCCTGCCCTTCCTCCTCCTCTCTTCTCTTCATCTTCCTCTCCATTCTCTATTTCTTTCCCTCTTCCCTTCTCCTTTCCGCACACCCTAACTGCTCTTGTATGTAGCTTCCATTACGGCGACCACCATGACCACAACAAGGTGCTTCTGTTGCTTCAGTTACCATCGTCATACCTGCCTTCCTCCTTCCAGCATGAGAGCATCGCCTCCATCTACCCTAGTGGCATCATAGACTCCTCCAACGTCTCCATCCACCACCTTTGTGATGACCTATGCCTAGCTGTCAGAAGAGAAAACCTAGCCGCCCTTGCTCTAGTGCTATAATGGCCATCTAATTGTCATCTCTTTCTCTCTCTCCTTGCTGGGAGACACACAAGATCTGACCACAGACACAACCCAACAATCAATCTACTCCTCCTAGCATCCAACCACCCATCTACTGCAGTGGTCAAGACCACCTAGCAACCAACTACTCCAACAGATGCAGTCCGTTTCCTCATCTCGACAACAACCTACAAACTCCATAATAAAAAATGGTGCTACAGATCCTCCCTGACAGCCGCAAGGAGTCATCGCCTACCCAACATCATCTCTGGCCTCAGAAACTTGATTCCTTTGGCTTTCACTTACAACAACACCACCTACCAGCCACCCACAACCCTTCTCTAGTGTCGACTTTCATACCTCCATACTCGCAACAAGGTACACACTGGGAAATCACTAGTTACACAGACACTTTCATCTTTTTCTTATGCACCAATGACCTGAGTATTGAACTCCTGAGGCCCAAATCCTATGGATCTGTAGACCTCCAACCCCAATCATAGTACCACAACCAAAACTGATCATCAGATTTGATCTTCAAATGTGGAAATATGTAAGTCTTTTTCTTCTGAATCAATGATTTCCTAGTATGCAGAATAAACAACATGACTAACGTTTTCATTGGAGACTATAAACAATGCTAAGGATATAACTGCTAGTTATGATAATGGTTCATATAATTTGATAAACATCCCTATTACTTATGATACTAATATCATCTAAACAAATCAGTCTTAGTAACTAAGTATTAGGACTAAGATTCTATACTAAGATAATTGGGAATTTGATATTAGGGCATAATGTAAAGAACATATTTTAGATTAATTATTATACGTGAATGTCTAATATTCATAAACCTATATGACTTCTAACATATGTTCATCCTAACCAGATATGCTTGTTAATGACAATCTAAGTAATGCCCATTTCAGACTCGAGTTAATAGAATATGATTCAAGGAGAGAGACATCATTGAAGATCTAAATGGGAAAACGTACTCTAACCCTATAAATATTGGTAACCTCGACATGTTTATATGTATTTTTACATAATGGGGTGTAGGAAAGAGAATATTTGCTAAATATCTTATTCTTCTGATATTGACTATGAATATCTATCATGAGGATATGATTAGTTCAAATAATGTAGTGTACTTCGATGATGTATTGCATATTATATAACTCCTAAGCAACCAAAAAGTATTTATGTAATCACATATAAGCTCATGCAAGACTTAAACCCTAGATCCTCATAATAAGAGCATTTCAATAAGTATACTTGATGTGGAGTACATACTTGACCCTGATGTACTTTACTCAAGATACATGACATAAAGAGGGAACATGTCATTACTATACCTAAATCTAAAGAATGCATATTATTACCCGCACTTATCTAACTTGGATATACATAGTATTATGTGACTAAAAATGTGTCCTAAATCTAAAATATATATCCAATCATGTATTTAACTAATAAGATAACAACCCTATAATGAACTTAGGTGATCTAGAATAGGATGAGAACAAAATGAAAATATGTATTAGGAATGTATACAAAAATTGCTTTGGTATTGACTACCTTACAAAATATGTTCCTAGGATGAATACTAACTTTGGGGACCAAGTGAAACTATTGAGTTAACCACTAGTCATGAAGACCAGGTATGTGCTCTTCCCTATTTAGTAATATGACTAAAATATTCCTATAATGATGCATTCTTGTTAATTGACCTTTCTACCCGTTCCATGATGAAGATTCCCTATTCTCTAAAATTGACAAATATCTTGTTGCCTAGGGTCTTTGATCCCACCTCCATTGTTGTTGGGATTTGAAAATGTGATTGGTGACTTATACCATATCTTGCCACTCTATTTACACATGTTTGATAATTTAGCTATATATCTATTATATGGTGCATGAGCACAACCATTAGGGCACACTATTTTGACCAGGGTGTATTTCCACCTCCTTTATACAGGGGCACGCTATTTCCACCCAGGGTGTGCTATTCCACCCATTTTTCTTAGACCAAAGTTCTAGTGGTTTCTTGGTCATACTTTAGCTATTTTGTATAGATATGTATGCATGTGAATATATTTTATTGTTGTGATGTTGTGAATTATGGAAAGACTATTCATCTCAAATATTGTACTCTTCAATTTAAATCCCTCATTCTCTTGAGTTTTGTTCTTTTGAGGTTACCTAACTTTAATGGACCCTTTTGATGGAACACCCTATTTTGCACTCAAACTTTTTAAAATTCCCAAAATATGTTATATTGCACATATACCAGTTGATACTAACACATACTCTTTGTTTCCTACTTCCTAGGTTATTTCAAAAACACCCAGGTTTAGGTGCTTTGAAGGACATGGACAAATGAAGGTTGTTTGCATGAAGTTGGCTTAAGGATAGCTTGGAATGGTCGAGTTTCCCTCTGCAATTGGGGCTCTTGTAGAATTAGATGTAGAAGTTTTATTTTATGTAACTCCCTTAGGGTGATAAGCATATGAATATTGACCATTTTACAACTTTGTAATTAGTGATGGTTTCCACTGCTTAATATTTTATTGGCTCTTATATTATACCATTGAGTGAACCCTATATTGTGTCCCACTCTTTACACACACACACACAGACACAGACACACACACACACAGATATATATATATATATATATACAAAACAAACACCATGCACAATGTTTCTTGCTTATTGTCATTATTTTATTCCATCAACTTGTTAATATTACTGGTAGCATATCAAATATATAGAGTTGTAAGAAAGAATGTCCAACATTAGTATATGCCCTTTTTTAGTGGAGTGGTGACAGCTGCATGAGAGAGAAAGCTCCAACTTCTCTCTAGAAACACCCTCCCTCTCTCCCTCGCCGGCAATAACAGACCAAGATACAACTGAAAGCAAAATCCCAGCCATGAGGTGCTCCAGGCGATGACTCCAAGACCGACAAGAGCTTCTCCAGGTAACATCCAAGGTCAAGCTCTCTCCTCACCCCTCCCGTTTTGTTAAAACTACCCATTACCATCCTTCCCTCTTCCCCCACCCCCTATAAGAAGAAGGGTTACAACAACACTGATAAATGCCCCATCTACCGCCTTGCATACCTGCATGCACTCACATCACTGATTGAACTTCCCAAAGGTGTGACGACTTCGACAAAAGCACAAATCAAGCAACCAAGGACAACATTAAATCTCTACACCAAACGAGATGACTCCAACCAGGTTTACTTCCACCCCAAAATGATCCTGATTTTCAAACCACTTTAGCTTCAGAAGCAACCGCCCCTAGTTCACCTCGATTTTTCCACCCCTCACATCATATCATGAGAGCATGAGGACCTTTCTCCTCGGCTTTGAGCAACAAAAAAAGGGCTTGGTGCCCTCAGGGCAAGCCCCATATTTACAAAAAAATCCTTCACCTCAAAAAACCTGCATTCGCTCCCACCAAGACAAAATTGTCCCTCTTCTCCACAGATATGAACTCTAGGTTCACCTTCATGGACTATCAACTCTCCAATCCTGATTACCACTCCTGTGTTCCTCTCCCGAGAGCTTGGAAATATCACCAATACGACATCTCCCTGGGACTAAACACCCTCTACTTGGTCAACCGTTCCTTTCCGGTGATCATCGAATGGTCAGAGCCAAAATACATCTGTTGGACCAGAAAAACAACAAACTTGATGATCACTAAAGGATGGGAGAGTATGATCAAGGAGCTTAACCTCAGAATGAAATGGACCATCTTCATCAAACCCTCTACTCTAAAAACCCTCACAACTTGGGTCTGTGATCTCAAAAATGAAACACCCCAAGAACTTTACTCTCTCTTCTTCAGCAAGAAAGATAAGTTCCTATCCTTTTCCTATGACTCAGAAGACAATCTTTTCGTCAAAGACAAAAATCAACCACTGTTGCGTACAAAAAATTGGCATATCTCCATGTCTTCCTGTTGTGAAGACGATGACATGCAGGACACGGCGACATCAGAAATACATTTAGACTCTATCGCTGCAAGGTATGTTTCTCATCAATCGGAATCTGCCGTTTCTAGTGTTTCTAGACCCACCAAATCCCCTTTGGCGATTGCCGTCCCAAAGTATGAAAAAGGAAAAAACTACAATCTAAATTCCCCCCCTTAGGGCTCCAAACATCCATCTCTCTCATCAATGACCACTTCAAAAGAACTATCTCCACCCAGTCTTGGATACCAGCCCGCCCAAAAAGACCTTTTAGGGCTCTGCTATGTTCTACATGCAATAATAGAAAACACTCCACTAACAGATGCCCTAATCGTATCACATGCTTCAGGTGCTCCAAAAAGGGTCACAAAAGGGGGGACTATGCTTCAAACCTCCTCTATGACTACACCAAGCCAGTTCCAAGAAAAGGTAATCACCTTCCAAGAGACAACCAAGCTCCCCCACCACTTTTCACAAATCTCTCCACTTACCTAGAAAGAACAAATCTAATCACCTGACCATAGCAAATCATTCTACTCTTTTTTCCAAGAACCCATTTGCATGCCTTGCAAACCCCTCTCTCATGCCAAATCATGCACACATCCAAACTCACAACCGCTTCAAATTTGATACCTCCTCCTCTTACTTTTCAAATCTTCCTCTTCTATATAACCCAAATAAGCAAACTCCATCTAAAACATCCTCCCAAACCCCTCACCAAAAACCTTCACAAGCTCCTTCCTGCCTTTACTCCCCAATGGAAGACCAAATCCACCTTGAATACGCCATCCCTCTCAATCTCCCAGTGAACTCTATGAGACTCCTCAAAGTCTTCTCACTTAGGAGCATCGTTGCCACTATTGAAAACAACTTGGACAATAACAAAGTTTACATTCTCGATGTTACTAGAGCCATTGATCTCCTCATTCCTGGTCATACCGTTCTCAAACCTAAGATTCTCTCGCCAAATCAGCTGTTATACTTGGTTTCGGAAGGTACAAAAATTGACCATCTATTTGGCCAAACCCTTACTATCCCCTGTGGCTCAAGCTTCATCCAAGCCAAATTATCAAGATGGTCTGCAGGACTAGGGGTGATTGAAGCTCTGGCTGGGGGCTCAGACTGGGTGGCCATATCAAACCTTCCCCCACATCTTTGGGATATTGACATCTTTAGAGCCATAACACATACTATAGGTGCCACCCTCCAATACGTCAGCCCAGAAACTCTCCATCCCACCCAATACATTAAGGCTTTCTGCCTCCTATCCGTGAAGAAAACCATCTCACTTCCTTCGGCTATAAACATCAGACTAGGAGAATCTATATAAAATATCAAACTTTCAGCTGAGTACCCTTCTAAATCCAAAACTACTTTCTCTAACCTCTCAGCCCATCCACCCTATTGGTTTTGTTCTTCCAAAAGCCAAAAGCCCCATAACCAAAACCGCAAACCTGGGGAAAGACATCTAGTGTGAGAAAGAAAAACACACTCAACCACATC
This sequence comes from Alisma plantago-aquatica, assembly GCA_963693085.1. Classification (NCBI taxonomy): domain Eukaryota; kingdom Viridiplantae; phylum Streptophyta; class Magnoliopsida; order Alismatales; family Alismataceae; genus Alisma; species Alisma plantago-aquatica. Next base: position 272,266,494 of record OY856412.1, read on the forward strand.
TTCTGGAAACTCCAGCAAACCACAAAATCTCAAAAGACCCAGAACATCCTCCCTATGAGACCCTCCTCCCCACCTACCAGCAGTCCTGACCAATTGTTCCCACCTCCAGCGAAAGAGGACAACATACCCATAAACATTAGCACAAACACTTTGAACAAACTGAAATCTATCATTATTGATGAGATCGGATCTTCACAGAGTCTGAAGCAAAAGGAAAAAGAAAAAGGAGAGAGCACCATCAAGTCGGTCCAACAAATGCTGCCCAGCCCGAAAGGATGAAAAAGAAGGCATATTTTCAATGAAGCTGAGATAGGTAAATCCCCATCAAACTCTTCTATTTCTTATAACTCTGACTTAGCAAAATATAAGAGTTCACCTTCATTCTATGCCTCATCAAAAGCTTATGATTTGGATAGCATAGAGGATCTAGCTTCATGGTCCAACATAGCTAGCTTCACCACCTTTGTAGAAAAAATTAGAATCATCTTTGAAAGAGAGACTGAAGATAACAAAACATTGGAAAATCTAGAAAACTTCATGGGTTGGACCAACAAAAGACCTGTAAAGGGGGTTCACAAGGATCTCCAAAACCTGACCGTCTTCTGATACATAGCCTTTCTGAATCCTGAGTTCAATTTAAACAGAGAAAATGAAAATATCATCCTAGAATGTTTGTGGGGAGGCAAACCTTAAAAGACTAAAAGAGATTAGATATCACATTTATAAAAACAACATAGATATCATTACTATTCAAGAAACCAAAACTTCCCTCACACCTTTCGCTCTAAAACCACAGGAGGAAACAAGATCACTGAATGGATCCAAATCCCCCCTTGGGTTTCAATGGTGGACTTCTGGTAGGCTACAACAAAAACATTCTCACTATCATAAGCAAGGAATGCCAAAACCACACCATTATGCTCACATTCAAAAATCTTTCAGATGGCTTCACTTGGTCTTTCACTAGAGTTTATGGTGAACCAGGCCATAAAAAATCTATTTTTCTCACCGAACTCTCAACCATCACTGCTGACTTTCACAACAAACCTTGGCTTTTGGGTGGTGACTTTAACCTCATCACTCAAACCTTAGATAGATTTAACCCCTCCTGCTCTTCATCTCCCCTTTCAGCTGCTGACAAATCTTTCACTCACCTTCTACACTCTTTCAACATGATTGATCTTCTTCCCTCAAATGCTGCTTTCACATGGTCTAGAAACCTTTCCTTTGCAAGATTGGACCACTTCATATACTCATCATGTTGGGAAGACTTCTACCCTCTGGCTTCTATCAATATAGCTCATAGAGCCATATCTGACCACTTCCCTATCATTCTTGACACTATTTTTGGACCTTGGGGCTCTAGACCTTTCTAGTTTGACAACTACTGGCTTACCACTCCAAGCCTTTCAAACTCTTGCCCAGATCATTGGGAACTTGCCACATCAAATACCTCAAATCTTGTCCTACACATCCAACACAATACCAAAAATATCAAAACCTTCATAAAAATTGGACTCATCAACAACCCCACAACCTCTCAAACTCTCTAGCTGATCTTGAACAACAACTCCTCTTTGTGGAACATGATCCTTCTGCGGATCCTGCTCTAGCTCTGTCTATCAGGTCTGACCTAGAACACATTAAACATTGCCTTGACCTAAAATGGAGACAAAGAGCGAAAGTCTCATGGGCAAAAGAAGGAGACAAAAACACAATTTTTTTTCTTCACAAAATCTGCAACAACAATCACAGAAAAAATGCACTTCTCAAGAATCTTTCACAAAATAAATGGATCTTTCACAAAAAACAAACATGCTATAACTAATCACATCGTCCAACACTTCTCAAGAATCTTCAACACTAAACACTCCCCATCCTACTTGAAAGACCTCAACTGGCACTCTCTATGCCCAAAGAAAATCCCAAATCCCCAAACTCTTGTAAACCCTTTTAGCCTGGAAGAACTTGACACTGCCATTAAATCTATTGGACTCAACAAATCACCTGGACCGGATGGTCTAAATGTAGAATTCTACCTCAAAAACTGGAATCACTACAGAAAAGATTTCTTTGCTTTCCTCTAGGCCCTTCACCTCAACAATGAACCTCATAGCCTAATCAAACATCTTAACAAAATCTTCATTTCTCTCATAAAAAAAGTTGAACAACCGGACCTCATTTCTCAATACAGACCAATCAGCCTCATCAACACATCATATAAAATTATAGAAAAAACCTTGGCAAACCGAATAAAACCAAAAACCAACCACATCACACCCCTAAATCAGAATGCTTTCCTTAAAGGGAGAAGTATACAAGATACTTAACTCATGGTAAATGAAACTTTGACATGTTTCTAGAAACAATTCCATAATAACACATCATAGTACAATTAAAGATCATTTATGTAGCACTTTCATTATAGACAACATATACATTAAAATTCATGATACATACGTTCAAATGCTTTCTTTGTAGTGTCTAATCAGACATGTTTTAAGAAAATTATCTTGCCAACGTCAAAAATTCTCTTGGTCCAAAATACCAAAGACAAAGATGTCATGTAATTAGAGGCTTAACTTATTCTTCAATGCATTATTTAGTTTACATATCTGTTAGCATTATCTACAAAGTACGTTTTAGAATAGTACAAAGCCACCACCAAGAGCCATATTCACTATTCATGGCTTCAAGAGGTATACATATTGAAATGCAGTGAAAGAAAGTACAAGTATTGCAAAACCTTTTATTATAAATCTAAAGGTGTCCTTAATACCAACATATCACAATATCACATGAAGGAAATATCATGTCAAACCATTGTATCTAGAGAAGCACCTTCACCACACAAACATTTTGTAAACAACAACCACATGACAAAAGCCCTATTGAAAATGTAAGTGTACCTTAGGGCATTGTATAATGTTATACATGATTGTACTATCAAGCACCACTATACAACCTATAAGACCAATTCATACATAACAACACATTAGAATGGGTTATTGAGACCAGTCTTGGATATTTGGCACAATATTCTTTTGTGTATCATTTGTTGCAAGAGTATTGATGTTCTTCTAAAGGATATGAAAATAAAGCAATTGAATACAAGTTTTGTAAAGCTAATACATCAAATTCTAAAATACTAGATACATGAGAAATAAATAACTGAATGGACATCCTTGCATCACATGTAGAGGGCGTCCCACTAAGTCAAGAACTTTCTAGTATCTATTGGTATCAAACTTAGTGGGTGTAGTTCCTTTTTTTACTAAACCCCTATGTAATTCTACCAAAAGACATGTATTGGAAACCAAAAACTAGTACGTGATTGAACCTTTATAAAGTAAAAAATATATAAAAATCTATATCACTATACCGTTCATAGGAAATTGAAGAAAAATTTCAAGGGAACATATAAGTGTTGAGTGTATTCATCATATTTAAATAAATATGTGTATACATATGCTTACTCATGGACTTAAATCATTAACATGAATCTAATCCATGAAGTTGTACACATAAAAATAAGCTTGTTGTGCCCATCAAGACGTATTCAACAATTGAAAAGGTAAGAGGAACACGACTTCAGATGTCAGCCTCCACTTGAAACATACATCCTTATTTGTCATTGTCCCCTTCCAAATAAAGATAAATATCCACAACAGAACATCTGCATATACATCATTTTTTGAAAAAGTTAGAGATTGCTAACTCTTGAACATAAAATCATTTATATTATACCATTATTTTTTTATTAAGCTCTAGAAATATAAAATTTAGGATTTAATAACTAAAAGATATATATATATATATATATATATATATATATTCATATATTTTAGTACATGCATGAAAATACCATGAATCTTAACAAATAAAAAAATGCTCTATTGTGTTGACCCCTTACCTCTCTATCTCTCTCTAAATTCAAAAGAAAATTTTGATTTCATAATCTTCCTAAGCTCACTTGGTTTTCTAAAATATAACCATTAAATTAGTTAAGAATGTGAGGTTTGTCCTCTCAAAATCTCAAGGATTTGAAATAAGAATCTAGGGTCGTTATACCTTTGGTATGTGGTGAGAAAACATGTAATACTCATGAAATGGAAATTTGGTGATCAACTCAAGAAGGAAATTATCACCAAAATCTCAAGATATATACCAAACTCCTTGACTCATAAATATAATTATAGGGATAAGATAATCTTAGCCTTGCAAGTAGTTATCCATAAATACCTATGAATTGTGATGGATTGATTGAATAAATTAAACACATCAAGTGTGCAAGGTTGAAGAAAACATGATATAGTGAAAATAGGGTCTCATAACAAGAAAGAGAGGAATCGAGGGAACTAATGCAATCTATAGAAGACACCTACATATATCCAATTACATGCAAGTTGAGGTGTGTTATTTCCTAAAAAGAAAACTATACCACTAACTGTAGGAGTGGCACCTGATAGGAGAGCCACTCACTTACTCGATGTGAAATAATAGAAAACCATCCATAACCAAATCCGATAATAGTTTTTGCAAAGGATGACATACTATAATTCAAGTATGTAATGTATCAAATGCCAAGTGTGTAGCATTGGAAGATAAAAATCTTACTATCATAATATATATGTCTAACATTGCTTTCCACCATGTAGGGCGTACATAAAAGAAAACCAATTTGTAGCATCAATAGCAGAGGGTAAAGAAACCAATTCAATCTACCTCCCAAGAATTATCAACCAACTCTTAGATAAAACCTGGTCAACTTTGGTCAACTACTCCTTTCTCTCTACCTAAGGGGTTGGAGACATACCCCACAATAGAAGACAAAGTGGATGTCGTTAGCATAAAAGTCAATATGTGCATATAATAGTGATTGGCAACATTAGACAAAAGGGAAAACAAATAATATAACAATGCTTCCCAAACAAAAGAGACAGAATCATCCAATTGGACATCAAAAGAAATCTTAATATAGTAAGAAAAAAAGATTATATGAACAAAACAATAAACTTTAAAGTGAACAATTCTTGTCTTAAAATCTCAATTACAGAATAAAAATAAATAAATATTTTGCTAGAATATAAAGTATTAGACTACAACCATCCAAAAACTGGGCCATAACACTTTCACATTTTGTGCCTAGGAAGGAGGTGAGAGTACCCACAATCCTATGTAATGGTATATATATATATATATATATATATATATATATATATATATATATATATATATATATATATATATATTAGGTGAGGGCACCTATGGATTAGGTGAGACCACCAAAAGCACATATATAAAAAAAGTTGTACAATGGGGTTAGAACATGTAATGTACCACCAATGATAAATAATAATAGTCTCAATATTTAAACATGTATATAATACAGATGCTAGATAAGTATAGTCAAGAAAATAAATAAATGTAGAGTTTCCATTATAAAATGGAACAATAAGATGAAATAATGCAATAACGGTTGCAAATTGAATAAGAACCAACAATATTAAATAAAAGAAATTCAATTTGCATTATCAACAATCTATAAGATGAATTTCAGTGAATTAGAGCCAATCAAGTCATACATGTATAACCAAGTGATATATAGAGCAATAAGACACAATCAAGTCAAAAGAGAGAAGCATAAATGGTTTTCCAATTTGACTCATAAAGAGAAGCAACATACCTCAACAATGTGTATTAACAATCAGGGTCAAACCCTAGATCTAAAGCAAGGTCCAAAGCTAGCTATTAGATATTTAGACAAATTAGGATTTTTAGTCCTAAAAATAAAACCCTAAAATGATCCATTTATCATTATTGATTCAGGTTATGCAAACTACATAATCAGATAGATTATAGTTTCCCAATTTCAAAATGTATACATTTCTGAATTTTTGACTTATAAATTAGTAGATATGAATTTAAAAAATTAAAGATGATTAGGAAAATCCATAAAAATCACGTATTCAATCTTTTGTAGATATATTATGAGATGTATACTAAATAGTAGGTCTAATTTTTGGATTCTAAACATATTTTAGTTTATTTTTCTTACTTACAAATTAATTTTTTGAATTTTACAAGATATAAAAATTTACTGAAACTATAAAAAAAATCCAGAGAAAAATACTAATACACCCCTACATCACACATCATAAGCTTGATGCATGAAGTGGAATATGTGTAAAATCATAAACTTAAAACAATCCATGACATAATGAGATATTAGTGACCAAAAGATGGAAATACCCATCCAAGCGTGGCATTGAAAAAAATCAAGGCAAGGGCATAAACATAAATTCCTCAGATGTAATCTTGCTCATCAAAACATGAAGAGAAACTGATACAACAACTTGAGGTGTCGATGCATAGAACCCAATCTTGTGGTTTTGCAACTAGAAAACCAATGGTGATTGTCAATCAGTCTCCAATGATCGGCCGGACCTAGAGAGCCCAAGCAAGAAAGACAAGATGGACATAAGTACACACTCTAGCTTCACCATGGTTACAGTAACAAGCTTCATCATGTGAAATCGAGAGGAAGAGACTTCTAGTGGTTGTTCAAAAATGATTTTATGCTATGAACTGATGTCAAAAACACTAAAACTAGATGAAAACACACAAGGATGACCCAACTCAAGTCATTAAATCACATACATGTGGTAAGAACTAGAAAAGAGGGAATAGCAATATGCATCTTGATCACTAAGACATTGCACAAAGCTTCACAGAGGTTTCTGAAGATGAACAATGCCCTCATGTGGAAGACCCACCTCTAGAATAGTACCCTTGGGATCCTCATAGTATAAATCAGCCGTCAGATCTGGGGAGATATCCATGGGGTGGATTTAGAGGATGAACACAATAGCTACAAATTTCTTAGCATTCATTGATGGCTAGGGGAAGGATTTATATAGGTGTGAAGCTCTAGGGTGGCTGGGAGTCCCAACAGAGGTGAAAATAGGGCAAGGTAAGAATTACTTCATCAACTAGGAGATCGGGGAGAGGATATACCATCGAATTTGGGCTCAATCACTTCATTTGGCCACAAGGAATGCAAAGAGAAAAAGATTCAGGGGCTAGAGGAGGGAATATATATATATATATATATACATACATACATACATACATACATACATACATACATACATACATACATACATACATACATACATACATACATATATATCAATGGATAAGGAGATGTGGAGTCAGATACTATAGAGTCTAGGATACTTGGGACTCAAGGAAGAAGAAAAGCCCAAAACCATTGATGAAGATCAGACGACTTGGATAGCGTTTGGGTAACCAATGTGACATCCTAAGTTAGATAGACCAACTAATCAAGGAGATTAGGCACATGACAATTAAACCTGAATTAAAGCATAGTCCCATGAACATTGAAATTGCATAATTAGAAATTATCCTTTACAACTGAATTAGGATAACAAACATTATCTAATTAAGCTTAACCTTTGTACCTAGACTAGTTAGGACCTAGAATGTAATTTTGGAATTAGATTTGGGTTTTGAAATTACTAGTATGAGTTAGGGTTTAAGTCAATTATCTTCATAATTATTACTTTATTTTACCATTATCCTCAAGATTTAGGATTTAGTATCCTATTTACATTATCTTACAACAAATTGAGTTTCATGATATTATCTTGCACAAAACACATCATTTTTCTCAACATCTCATTAAGTCTGTTAATGTCCCATTACAATAAATAATGGCACCTTCATCATTTCCATATACATTAAGAATCCATTTATTGTCACGTTACATATACTACTCATTAATGTACTCATTAAGCATCCATATATATTTATTCACCTCTGGTGACTAGTTATGCACATCTAAGACACCAGTTGCATATTAATGTACCATATGGCACATGTCACATAAGTAATGAACTTAATTACAGATTAAGCCATAGTTAGGTTATTTGGCCCATTCCATGTGTATTAAGATCCATCATGTGATTAAGAACCTAATGTGACAATTGAATCACATGGGTTACCAAACATGTACATGTTAGGGTTAGTAAGATAGGACTTAGGGTTTCAGTCATCCTGATCACCGCACATCACATACACCTCATGATCATGTAAAAAGATCATGGCTAGGTTCCATATATCCAAATCATCATCTTACTAGAGTTCACTTATCCAAAGCATGGTTGGTGTTACATGTATCCATGGTCAGGGTTTATATGCATTAGTAATTAGGTATGACATGTGAGTTACTCATATTATGTGCATTATATGTTCATTAGGGTGTAAAAAAACATGTCAGGGTATAAATCTAGCTTTATTTGGTCAATTATAATGATCAAAGAGGGTTTCTCAAGCCAGGATAGTCAAATCTTGGTATGTTACACTAACACAAATTTAATATATGATTACTAGTGTCATCTATATGAGATTAGCATGTGTAATATGAGATCAAGAATGACCTAATTGGTAATTTAACAAGTTACATCAATTACAATAGATCCTTTAGCCTTTTTTATAGTATATATTATTATTTTATTCCAATTCTCGTTTAGTTTGAAATTTTAACAATAAGATATTAGTCATTTCATAATAGTTCAACTAGGATTGATTTTGTATAATTATATGTTTGAAAGAGGTTGTGAATTTTGAAAGTGTTGAAAATGAAATCCATAGTAAAAATTATATGCTAAAAATTGGACTCAACAAACATTGGTCCCACCAATTGTATTGTTGCTTGAAAATAATTTTTTGGTGCCAAAACTAGAAACTTTTGTCTGGACATAAGGATCTTGTTTATATTATGGTTTGATATACTTTGTCCAACCTCAAGTCTGATCAACCTTAACTCAATCAAACATGAATCTCCCAATCAACTTAAAACAAAGATAATAAACTTATTATTAATGTAATCTCAATTCATTGAAAATTTTCAAATCTTTAATTATAGTTTGGGACCAAATTTGAGACCATATTTTGTCCTATAAATATGACCTCCTAGGCGCATTCAAAACAAAAATTCAACAAACAATATATAATAAAGCTCTTCCCAATCATTTTATCTCCTTAAAGCCATCATCTAGGTTGATCACTTTTGAGAAAAACTTCAAAGACGGTACAAGACACTTGAATTATGAACTATTGATGAAGATATCCCAATAGAGTGAGAAAACCCCTTCCCTACAAGGTAATGATGACTTCTCCTATTGATTTTAGTCTTGTTGACCCCTTCCCATGATAGGAAGTATGTTGGACCGAGATCAAGATATCCTTTTGATAGAATGAACATGCTCAAACTTGCTAGGAAAGGCAAACCCCTTATCTCCATGCTATGACCCCACTTCCACCTTTCCAATTTTCCTACTTATTTCTTATTGTGCTAGGTGGAGACATCAATCTTTCTGAACTTCCAAGAGAATGGATGGAAGCGATAAAAAAGGAAAGAAGCAAGTAGTCAAGAATATCCATCCTTCACTAAGCACTAATCTCTTAAGAATCAGTCAACTAAAAAATACAAGAAATTTAAATAAAAGATGGTTTTGGTAGGAAGATAAAGGTGGGGGCATCCTATAATGATGCGTGGGCATCCTATAATGATGCGGGGGCATCCTATAATGATGCAGGGGCATCCTACAATGAGAAAATGATAGAAGTTCCTAGAGAAACTTTTCAGTCCATGAACTTTTATATCTTTAAAAATAATTTATGTACAAAATAATGATATGGACTATTGATGATTCAATGATGGAGAATCTTTGTCCATAACATGTTATTGTAAGTGGGAATAGGAGGACTTAAACCCTCTATTTGAAGAATTGAAGATCTTTAGATCTAATTGAATGCTCAACCTAGGTCTTTACAAGAACCTTAAGCGCACAAGCATGTTCTAGTTCCCCTCTATCCGTAGAGGTTCACATGAGGCAGAAGCTACATGTATAGATTTGAAGTTGAACATTTCCAGCAATGGGGCCTAGGGACCAATATGATGACCGGTTTAGGTAGGACAATTGGCCTAAAGACCCAATATTATGCGATGCACTAGATATTTGTCATTTTCACAAGCTGTTTTATATTGATTTTCAGTGCACTATTTGTTAATTTTCATATATGTTGTGCATGATTTAATCTCATTAGCATGTGATATTCAGTTGCATCAAATAAATATATTTCAAGAGCTTATGTTCATTTTTTATGAATTTCAAGTAAATTTACAAGAAACTACACAACTCAGTACTACCGACTTTGGATTCGATGGCACCGACACTTGAAATCGAGAAGACTCGGTAGTACTGACCCATCAGCCAATACTACCAACAACATCACAGAGATGGATTCCAAATTAATCGATGAAATTTGTTACTACTGACATCAACTCAGTAGTATTGACGATTGCCCAAGTGGCTGCAACTTATCAGGGGTGTCGGTAGTAATGACACAACAAAAACAAGAAGATCTAAAAATCAGGTTTAATCCAATAGTCCACAATTAGTGATGCCCTAAGTCACTTATATGACTTAAGGGGATTTCATCAAGACCTAATGATCTCATTCTTTTCCATTGCATGATGTCTGAGAGGAACGAGAGGAGAAATCATAGGAGACAACCATATTCTAGACGGTTCAGGCACTTCTGATGGATGGATCTGCGGCCTGAGGGTAGTAGATCGTCACGTTTGTCAGAGGGAATCATCCATAAGAGCTTTTCTAAGGGGTTTCTTTAGTTATTTAATGTTCCCCATGTTTTTCTTCTCCTCTTCTATGTTCTTGACCATGGAAATCATACGAGGCTAATCCCCTTGTTCCTTAGGACCCGAGAGTAGCCCGGTTATGCATTGTAATTAACTTTTATGCATTAAATAAAGTTTCCTATTAATTTCTGGACATATTTCTATGAGAATATCATGAATTATCTATGATTGGACATCATAGGTAGTTTAATAGACCTTTATTTTCTTTGAGAGAGAGGTTAATGGTTGGAAAATTAATTGAAATACATATTTTATATCACCCTTTTAGAAAGGAGGCTTTCCAATGTGAAGAGATTTCCCAGAGTTTTTGATAAAGTGCCTAACTAATAACACAATCATTATGAGAGTGGGATTGGTATTAGATTAGGTAGTGAATTACGCCATGATAGTGCATAGTTCTTGCTACAGATCTCTTTGTCCAGGGTTAATAGAGAGAATTGTTAATGTCATGATGTTAATTGCAATGCTAGCTGAGGTGAAACTGTAATCCTAAGGAATTCACTCCTATTGAGATAAAAAATGGTAATTTTAGATTTATTTTCTGCATTTAGATAATTAAACACTTCATTCAAAGTTTTCTTTGACCTAGATGAACACATCACAGTTAGTAATAGTCTCTAGATTTACGTTTCCCTGAGTTTGACATCTGGGCCTCCTTAGGCCTATATTACATTGATACATACACTTACGTTTAACGTGTGATTACACATATCAAGTTTTGGCGTCGTTTCCAGGGAAACGGAAAATCCAACACTAAGACTGTTGTGATCGACCAATCTAGGCCACATTTTTTATTTTATCTTATTTTTCATATTTTCTTTATTTAAGAGTATAATTGAATATATTTTTTGTTCTCAATTCACTAGTATTCTGTGTTCTCACATCATTGTTAAATTTTAGGTACTAGTACATGGTTCAGACCAGGACAAATGAACATGGAGGATCAAATCCACCGCTTGAAATTCCATCACCCCCAATAGAACAACCAGAACAAGAAGACACAGTGACACATAGGTTGAAGAGTAGACGATATGAGAGAAGATAAAGGCATCATTTGCAACAAATCAGTTGGGCCCGATAAAAAGATAGACTATCAAGGTGGACAAATACAAGATAGACACTATCTTGGTGGCATTGGTCAAGGTGGCATTGGTCAAGGGATAGGCTTTCCATGGCCACAATACTGAGGACCCGGTGATGCATATCATCAATTTTGTGGAAAGCTATAACATGCTAAAAATGGATAGAGTGCCGACGACAATCATTTACCTAAAGCTTTTCTTGTCATCGCAGGAAAACAATGCTAAGTCTTAGTTGTACAACCTCAAGCCTGAGTCAATAGAAACCTGGGAACAAATGATAAACTCTTTCTTAGAGCGTTATCTTATTCCCCGAAAGATGAATGAGTTAGCTAAGAAGATAATCAACTTTAAGAAACAAGCAAAAGAGTCATTCTCAAAAGCATGGGAGAGGTTTCAAAACATGCTGAGGAAGGTCCCTCATCATGGGATCGACTTGTATGGCCAGGTGAACATCTTCTATTATGGGTTGCATCAGGGAGAAAGGACCACACTTGACAGTGTAGGGACATGCTTCTTCCTCAACAATAAGCCGTCCAAGTGTCATGAGATCCTAAAGAACATGGGTAACCAGTCATGGGGAGAAGAAAGAGAACACCCAAAACCATTAAAAGTGTTGGGGAATCTAAAGTCATCATGACATTAAATGAGAAGCTTGAACATATAGCCATGAAATTATGACAAAGGATGCACACCCATCTAGGGGAGAAGAGAGGAATTGCATGTATGTGCGTCAACAATATTAGCAGGACTGGGGCCCCAACAAGATGGATACAATTGATGAAATTCTAAGCAAGTTGGTAAGTTAAAATGAGGTGATTATTGACCAGACACAGAGGGAGTTACAAAATCAAGGTGCCCAAATCTATGATATTGAATATCAAATTTCTCAGCTGGCAACATAATTGAATTCTTTAAAAAAACCCATTTAGTAAGGAGTGCCTAAGAATGCAGCTGTAGCTCATCAACATCACCAAGAAAATTTTATCTCTTTTATCAAAAAGGAAAAACATCATAAAGAGGAGTCACCCAAGAAACACACTTTGGATCTTGATTGGGTGTACGTACCAAAAGCTCCATTTCCCTATAGTCTATACAGATTACCAGGAGGATGCAACACGCTAGAAGACAATGAATTTCAGGGTTCCACCATTGTAACATCACCGCCTATAGTTTTAGAGAGGATTCCTATGCAACATGAGAAAGTGAAGGTTTTACTCCGTAGTGGAACAATCACAGTTAATAAGGGAGCACCCACAATTTAGAAGGACCAACCACCAGTCATTCCCTCTATAGGAGACATGCAAATTCCTATCCCAGAAGGTGGCATTGGGGAAAGCTTAGGGGAGGAAATCCCTAAGATGCCATATGTTACATATCAGATCTCAAACCCTACCTTAGAAGTTTGACCTTTGCGCTTAGCCAAACAAGGTTGAGGTTAGACCTAAGTGATGTTTAATATGACCCTAGTAAGCTAATGCATGTATAGATCACCCTAATGTAACCTAATGAATCTCACAATAGACTTATGCCAATAATGGAACATAAAATGTGTCACCTAAAGGAAATACTGAAATACATGATAATTCGTGATTAATAATCACATATGACTCATTTGGTTGGTAAGAAGAAGTTAAAGAACTTAATTGGAGGAATAATATAGATAATGGGCCAATAATGGGCCATATGACATATCTCATTAAAGTAATTCTCAAAAGTGGATTCTAAATTAAAAAATTGTGTTCCTTGGGTCCTAATTGCCTTGGGAGTCAAGTTTCACATTATTCACATAATAATTAATTTAAATTCATTTAGGAAAGAAAAGATCTAAGTTTTCCCCAAAATATCAAATAAAATCATAAATGACTTGAAAAGAGGAAAATAATCTTGGATTCATAATCTACATAATAAATATAGCCTTGGGGTAAATTTTCATCCAATTTGGAGAAAGTTTGCTTAAAAGGTGAAATCAGGAGAGAGAAAGTGTGTAGAGCCTTTTTTTTGGATCAGGTAAAATATTACTAAAGTCAAAAGATTATATAGGTGAACCTATACTGTACTGAGGGTGTGTTAACTACAAAAACCCCACTATTCTATAGCCACATGATCCAAACCTTTATAAAGTTTAGGTTTGGCCCTTACAACTAGTCTTAGTCTTTCAAACAAAACATCAAAAATCTCATACTTGTATGTCTCACGCCCACCATGGAGTCTCGAGTTTCTCTCTTGCCATATGTAAAAGACCAACGTAGCTATACCCAATGCCCCAAAAGCCCTCATATTTTTCTCCCTGTGTGTTTTCTGCCTTATTCAAGTCAATCCATCATCTAGTTTCTGAGGGGGCCTCCCGCCCCAACCGTTCTTAAGCACCCACCTGCACCACAAATACTTCGAGAAAGGGTAGATGAAAAATAGATGATCATGTGATTCCATATCCATCTTACAAAGACAACAATCATGATTGACTCCTAGGTCCCAAGAACTCATCCTATCGGCTGTTGGAAGCTGGCCAAGAACAGTCATATATAGAAAGTAGCCCCATTTGGGTGTCTACCTCTTATTCCACACAACATCCACCCATGGAACAGGAGGACCACACACCTTCATCTCCCAAGGTTTAGCCACCACACATTTCCATTCACCTTCATGCTTCAACTGATAAGCATATCTGACTCTATGCCAATCTCTCATCATCCTCTTCCACACAATTGAGCTACACCCATCTGCCAACACCTCTAGTGAGAAACCATATCTGCTTCTCATCCATCTCGTCCACACTGAATCTGGCTATGTGATAAACATATGTATGCGTTGCAAAATAGCAATCCTAGCCACACATCCCAGATCAACTACACCCATACCTCCCTGACTTCGATCCCTTGTAATGGTATCCCAAGCAACACCGTGAGCCTTGCCCCCCACAAAAAGCTGCTCACCAGGCTCCTAAACTTTTCAATGATAAAGAGAGGAAGTTCAGATTGTCTGCACCAAAATCTAACTTTCTCCAATAACACAAATTTGCAAAGCACCAGCCTCCCCACCATGGAGATGGACAAACCCACCCACTTCTCAATATGGGACCTAAGATCATCCACTAGGCTCCCATAGTCTCTGCCCCTCCCTTTTCCCCGAATATCAGTATGCCCAAGTACTTTGTGGGGAAGCAACCTCCAAAAATACCTGCAACTGCCCTCAACCTACAATGTATGGAGTCAAAAGAGCGTGATAAGAACACCTTTGACTTAATATCACTAATATAGAGACCTGTCATATGACCAAACTCCTTAAGAATCCTTATTACTTGCTTAAGATACTTACAGTGGCCTGCTGTGAAAATCATAACATCGTCAGCAAACACGAGATGCAAAATGATAGGTGTACACTTGACCTTGAACACTTTGAGCTTCCCCTCAATCTCTACGTGTGCAATAGCATTAGACAAGGCCTACATGGCAATGAAAAACAACATGGGTGAGAGGGGGTCACCCTGCCTCAGCCCATTTGAAGCTGTGACAAACCTCTGTGGAACTCCATTCACAAGCATTGAGAATAATATGGACTCCACACACTGAACCATCATCTTAATCCACCTACTAGAGAAACCCATCACCTCCATGACCTTCCACAGAGATGGTCATTCAACATGATCATACACCTTAGTGATGTCCATCTTAAAACAAGCCTTCCTTGATGAGTCCATGTGGCTGAAATGGTTTAGGTACTCGGAGGCCGGTAACGCCCCATCCGCAATGGCCCTCCCTTGGATGAACACCATCTTATTAGGGTAAACATTTTGTAGGATTCTCTCAATCCACCTAGAAAGGAGCTTGGTGAAGATCTTATATATTACAGAACAACAAGCTAAAGGATGGAAATATGCCATAGAGGATGCCAGGTTCTTCTTGGGAATTAGCCTAATTAACAAATGTTTGACCTGTGTGAACATTGTGCCGCCCACCATGAACCAACGAACAACCCTACATACATCCTCCTTCACAATATCCCAACACTTCTAGAAGAACATCCCGTTAAACCCATCACATCCCGGTGTCTTGGATGGGCCAATCAAAAAGACAACCTCTCTAATTTCCTACTCTGTCACTGGACCACATAACTCTCTATTCATCTCTTCATTAACCTTCACATTAGGCATTAACCCCTATTGGATGTTGTGATCTTTATTATACAAGGTTCTGAAATAGCTGATAGCCTCATCTGCCACCTCCCTCGAGCTTCTAGCAGCAGACCTATCCTCCTTGATCATCCCGTGAATACAATCCTTCATATGATTCTTCTTCGTAGCATTGTGGTAGAACTTCGTGTCCCTATCCCCATCCTTTATCCATGTCAATCTACTTCTCTACCAATGGTAGATCTCCTCTGACTTCTCCAACCGTAGTATCCTACTCGCCTTCTCTTCTTCCTCTTTCATCTTACTAGCATCCCTAGGATGAAGCCTTAACTGTCGGCCAACCTCTTTATATTCAGCTTGGGCTTGACTAACCAAGTTGGGCAGGTTAATCAAGTCTTCTAACCAACCCTTTAAAGCTTTCTTTGTTCTTTTAAGCTTCTCCACAATGCAAAAGATCAGATTACCCACCACCTTGTCCTTCCACACCTCACTAATCACTTCATAGAATCTAGGCCAGTCCACCCAAAAGTTCAAGAACCTAAAAGGTTTGTTCTTCTTTAGGCTATCCACCATCGACACTATCATCCATGAATGGTCACTATTAGGGTGTCCTCCAAGAGAAATATCACCTCTGGGAAGACGTCCAACCAAATAGAATTCACCAAGCCCCTGTCAAGTTGGCTTGAGATTATGTAAGCCGAGCTCCTCCTATTATGCAATGTAGAGATCCCCCCACACATGTTCAACCAGTTTAGCTGCATCCACAACATCATTGAACCTACCTAAGATAGAATTCAGGATAGGTAGTCCACCAAATTTCTCCCCTACCTTCCTGACGTGGTTGAAATCACCAATAACCAAATGAGGAACTTGATGTTGCGTGGTTTCTCTTATGGTATCCCAACACATCCTTCATCTTCCATCATCATTGTGTCCATATACCCATGTGATCACTCAATGGAACACCCCATTGTTAATGCAGCTAGCAATCATAACTTGATCCATGGCAAAGATAACTTGCACATCCCATACCTCTTTATCCTAGCCTAAGGCAATTCTATCGCCTTCAACCCGCTCCAAGTTTGATTCAACCCCCATCCAGTCGGAAAAAGCCCAACCATCTTGTCTTTAAATTGTCTCCTAATCCTAGTTTCCATAAAAAAACTAGAGATTCTTCTGCCTCCATAATCACCTTCCTTAGCCTTCTTTGTCTCTTCGGCCTCGATGCCCCCCTCACATTCCAAGTGAGGACTGACATCTTATCTTTCGTTGTGCCCACCCCATCCAGAGGTGTTCACTCTTGGAGATGTCCTTCTTCCCCTTTGGATAGCCATGGTTTGCTGAATACTTCTCCTACTAACTGTCCCTGTCATTTTGTCAAACAGCACATCGGTGTCCAAGTTCTCCAATATGGAGAACTGGTTTCTCATTCCCTATCCTCTTATCGAAACTCCATCACCCGGGTCCTCCACCTATTCTTTGAGCCCCCTTTTATCCTCCTTGTCCCTCTCCTAGCTTGCCCCCACCCTCAAAGCCTCATTAGGTATCATGCTATTCTCACCATGTCTGTAACGCCTGCTCAACCACCTCTGTGTCAATCTACACAGTGACTCCCTCACCCTGGGCCACCATTGCTTGAGTCACCTCCCCTGCGGCCTCAGTAGCACCTCTGTCGTTCCTCCTTCTGCTCTTGTGGTTCCTTGTTCTGGGGACCTGTTAATAGTGTTGCTCCCTTCCTCTTTCAACTGGCGTCTCCTTGAAACCTATTCGGGCCTCCAGGAAATACCCATCAGAGTGGCTGAACACCCTGCAACCTTCACACCTATCAGGCAAAGCATCGTAGATGACTTTGAATTCCAACTCCTTCCCATCGGGCATTTCTACCATAACCACTGATGGAGGTTTGCAGTCCACTTTGAGTTCGAGGCATACATGCTCTGCCCAGTGAACCTTCCCTCATAATGGAAATCAATGACCTTAGGCTCTCCGATCCCATGGCTAATGATAGTGATGGCCCTTCTCGACCAATGGACTCCCACTCCCGACAGCGTCACCCAAACTGGGGCCGAAGTGAGTGCTGCTCTGTGGATGTCTGCTTTGTTGGATCCTAGATGGGTGATTAGATGCTCTAGAGGGGGGGGTGAATAGAGCTGAAAGCACTTAAACAAAATTCATCAAACCTTCAAATTATATGACAAGACAAGGTTGCTAAATAGGTAATTTGAGTGCAACTAAATCATGCATAGCAAGGATAAGAGAGATTGAACATGCACCAAATTAGACAAGCTATTTAGAGTGGTTCCACACTTCAAACTAGAAGTATGTCAGTCCACTTGCCTAGAGAGGTCAACCTCTAGGACTTCAACCAATTGCACTCTTATATTCAATTATAAGACTTACAATACATGGCCCACAAAGGACTTACCTATCCAATACAAAGAGTCTTCAACCTTACCAAGGACTTACCCACTTTGCAAGAGTCTTCGGCCTTCTCCAAGGACTTACCCACTCTTGCACAAGTCTTCGGCCTTGCAGGAATTACCCACTCTTCTTGGATCTTCCGCCTTTGACTTCACCTTCACTCGGAGAAGCTTTCCACCAAGGACTTACCCACTTGAGCTTGAGTCTTCTGCCTTCTCCAAGGGCTTACCCACTCTAGCTCCAAGTCTTCGGCCTTGATCTTCACCAAGGGACTCCTTCCCTTGTTCTTCTTCACCTCTCTTGGACTAGAGAGAGAACCTTCATCTTCAATATAGGAAATGAGAGATGGGGAGGTGGTGGAAGTGAGAGCCTCACAAGATATACAAATAATACTAGCTCTCTTACAAATCTCCTACTCACTCTAATGGATGTAGCAAGTGATTAAGCTTAGAGAGAGAGAGGAGGCTGTAGGAAGCACTCAACTATAGAATAGGAACCTCACAAAGAGTTTGCAATGAATGCTCAACCTTGGAATGAAGCCCAAGGGGTCCTATTTATAGCTGGGGATGCCTCTTAGCCTTTGGGAACACTTGTGAACGAAAACTAGCCGTTTTGTGGCTTGCAACAGATCTATTTTTAGTTGTTGCAACTCCACAATGGCTAGAATCACTTTTCTGCACTTTTTCGTACAGTCTGATCAGCCGAGTTTATATAAAGGTAACTCGGCCGAACCACTAAAAGACAAGACTGAAAGCTAGACTGTCGGCCGAGTTCCTTTGGAGAAACTCAGCCGATCGGTCGACTTTCATCTAGGACCGATCAGTGGATCGGCCGAGTTTCCTAGCTCGAAACTTGACCGAACGGGAATCGGCTGAGTTTGTAACTCGGCCGATTGCAACAAAAATTCCAGAATATATGGATCGGCCGAGTTTGGAATTCGGCCGACAAAATCCCTATTATGGGTATTTTGGAATTTTCGTTTGACTATACAAATGATGGATTTTTGTGTCCCAATAATTTTTCTAAGCTTAATTACAAGTCATACAATCATTACAAGTGGTTACAAAGCAATTCTAAGGTCATTTACATAGAGATCCCAAATTGCACACTTGTAGCTATTTTGACTTGTCTTTTCTCCAATTTGATATGCGCAAGTTAGGGCATTTGGAGTGTGTCTAAACCTAATCTGAAATCACTCAATGTAGAAGCATTAGACACCAATATGTGGAATGGTTAGTCATCATCAAAACAAGGGTTTAGTCAATTTAGACGTGAGTCAACATTGACCTAATTGACCTTGAGTCAACATTCTCCCCCTTTTTGAAGATGACAAACCATTCCATAAATGTATTGAAAGCTTGTACGTAAAATCATACCTTCGGAGAAACCTAGGGGTTTCAATAGGATTGAGCTCATATGCTCCCCCTCAATTGATGCGCATGGAGTTCTCATACTCCCCCTCAATTGATGCTATTTCTCCTGCATGGTTAGCTTTCATAACATTTATAGAAACTATGTCTTCTAATCATATATGTTCTACACATATATGTCCCCTTTACATGGACACACTTCTTTGCTTCATGTAAGACATGCCTTCTCCCTGTTGTCAAAAGAAGACATATCTTTCTCCCCCTTTGTCATTTCAAAAAGGTGGGGGTGTGAAGAAACTAAGAAACACCACTTGTTAAGAGAAAGAAGATAACAAAAGTTATATAAGGAGAGTAGAAGAGCATAGATAGGGGCTTGTCCAAGCATAGAAAGAAAAGCAAGTTAAGGCATATACTTGAACAACCAAAAAAATGCAAGATAAAGTGCTACAGAAAAACAATAAATCACAATTTTGACCCTCAAGATGATGGAATTTGACCAAAAATCATCGGAGCTCATGGCAAAGCGATGAGTCTTGCTCAGAAGGGTGTTTCTGCATAAAAAACACTATACTTGCAGAAAAAACTGAAATTGGAGCAAAACCTGCAAAAAAATCCAAAAATACTCCAATTTCTACATATAATGTAGCTCTATGTGCCCTGCATCACAATGTTATGCAAACAACTCAAGATAGTAGATATGCAATTCAAGGAACAATCTTGAGCATGTATGAGATAAGATACAAGCATAACATATAGATGATCAAAGATGGCAATATGTAAACAAGGTTAGAACTACATGTATATGAACTACTAGTAGATGATATCACAAGTTAGGACTACTAGTAGGATCTAGATCATAGCAAGAGATACCACAATATAAAGCAAGCTATGAGTAGATATAGAGATATATCCAAACCAAGAGATATGCAATTTTAGAAGCATGAGAGGATATAACTCACTATATATGCATCCTTACCATAAGATGATTACCCCTAAGAACCTCAAGGTTGTATCAAAACAAGATATACACCTATAGAGATGTAGCAAGTTAGAGTACAACAGAAGCGATTTTAGACACAACCAAGAGATCCAAAGAGATCATCATCAAAACCTGCAAAACAACTCAAAGCAAGAAATTGCAAGATATAGATATACCAATTTAGAGCAATTAGAGAGATAGAGTTGTAAGCAAGATAGGCAATTTAGAACATGGCAATATGCATATATAAAGGTACCAAATGGAGTGCCAAAGAATAAGGCTATTGGTTGAGAAAATCTAGTTGAGAGGGAAATTCTCATTCAATAAGCCAAAAGTATACTCTGTGAACAGTGTTTTCGGTCGAGTTCTGTGTATTGGCAACTCGGCCGATCGCAGCTGTTGGCAACACCCATTGGTGCCTATCGGTCGAGTTTTAGACAGGACAAAACTTGGCCGACAAAACTGCTGTAGAAAAAGCACATACTTTTCATAAAACATATCTAGAGGCATGCTAAAAATACAAACCATATCCAAACATGTCTAAGCAATTTAGTAATGCACTATAGAAGCATTAGGAACAATTTTTGAGCAAGAGTGTGAAGAGAATCACAAAATGCCACTTTCAACTCAAAAGCCATATGTATAGTGCACACTAACTTGACAAAAACAAGTTAGGATATGTTATAAGCAATAAAACATTTACCTTTGTGCTTACCATTGCCTTTTCCACTTGATGTCACCCTCTACACATCTCACCTTTCTTCTTTCATGTGGATTGAGAAGTCAATTTGCAATTCAATAGCTCAAATCAATCCATTTGTAAATACCTACAAGAAGAAAGATGAAATGGTCCCCAATCATGTTTTTGGGTCCGGAGGGGTTAGTTTAGCAACCCAAATCCTATTGCTCTTGGGTGCTTTCCTAAAAGGACAACAAGTAGAATAATGACCAATTTCATTGCAATAGTTGCATGTCCCCATAGTCTTGGAACTAGAGGATTCTCCCTGGAATATTGGAGGTCCTTTATCTTTGTTGTTCCCTTGACTACTATCATACCCTAAACCATGTCTAACAATTTGTTTAGTAGTATGGTCTAGGATTTGATTAAGATTCTTTTTACCAACTAAGAATCTTTGCAAAGAAGATCTTAAACTATCATTATCATGCTTAAGAGAAGCAATAGTAGAAGACAATTGATTAATGTTATCTCTAGCATGTAGAAGATCATTTTCTAAGCAAAGAGTTTTAGTTAAATAAGAATCTCTATCAATATGAAGAGCAGCAACATCATTCTCTCTATTAGTAGAACTAGAACAAGATTCATGCCCATTGATTTTAGCAAGCAAGGAGGCATTTTCTAGTTCTAATTCATGCAAAACAAAATCTTTGTTTTTGTTTTCAGATTTAAGAACATCAATGTCATGCATGAGAGAATCAACAATTAAAGTATGTTATTCATTAGAATTAGGCATGAGAGGTTGAGCTTCTAGAAATTTAATCTTATCAAGTAAACTAGCATTTTCAAGTTTAATAGAGTCTACTTGGCTAAGACAATCATTTTTATCATTAAGCAAGCAAGAATTTGCATGTTCAAGATTATTTAATTCTACATACAAATTATCAACAATTTTAGCAAGCTTTTTCTTTTTCTTTTGAGAAGACTTAAGAGATGCACAAATATCATGAATGAGATCAATCAAGGATTCTTTATCTAAAGAGTCTAGATTTACCTCATTTGAGTCTTCACTTGTTGATGCTACAAGAGCAAAATGACATTCTCCTTCATCACTAGAGCTTGAGCTTGATCCTTCACATGAATCTTCACTTGAACTTGAGTTGGAGGAGCCACTTGAGCTTGAGTGCCATTTCTCCTTGTGAAGATGGGTCTTTTTGCCTTGTGGGCAATCTTCCTTGTAGTGACCCTTCTTTCCACATGTGAAGCACTGGATGGAGGAGGACTTGCCTTTGTAGAGTCTACCCTTGGAGTACATGGCATCTTCTTTATCTTGAGAGGATGGAGAGACTTTTTCCATGATAGCTTCAATTTGAGCCTTTATTTCATCCTTCTTCATTCACTTAAGCTCTTTCTTCTCTTGTCTTTCTACTTCCTCCTTCTTGTCAAGTGTAGCTTCATGTGCTTGTAGATTTCCAATGATCTCTTCAATAGGAATATCCCTAAGCGACCTTGCTTCTTCAATAGAAGTCACCTTGGATTCCCATCTCTTGGGGAGAGTTCTAAGTATCTTTGAGTTGATCTCTCCACTAGACATAGGATGTCCTAGAACAGCAAGACCATTCAAGATGGTGTTGAGCCTTGAGTACATGTTGGCTATGCTCTCCTCCTTTCCCATCTTGAAGTTCTCAAGCAACCCTTTGAGCATGTAGACTTTGCTTTCCTTCACTTGATCTGTCCCTTCATAAGTGATGCAAAGCTTTCTCCATACCTCATAGGCCGTCTCACAAGAGGAAATCCGGTTGAACTCGGTGGGGGTCATGGAGGCATATAGGATGTGCATGGCTCTAGCATTCAAGGTTGCTTTCATCAAGGTGGCTTCATCCCATTCTTCAATGTTTGTCTTTGGTAGAATGTATGGGCTGTTCACCATTTGCCACATCTCGAGACTTGATCCTTGGATGAAGAATTGAAGTCTTCTTCTCCAATAGAGGAAGTTTCTCCCATTGAAGATTGGAAGGCTGGTCGAGAGTCTCCCTCCTAGGTAGTCACCCATCTTCTCCTACTTGTTGAAGTATGCTTGGAGAAGACCCGCTCTGATACCACTTTTTGGATCCTAGATGGGTGATTAGATGCTCTAGAAAGGGGGGGGTGAATAGAGCTGAAAGAACTTAAACAAAATTCATTAAACCTTCAAATTATATGACAAGACAAGGTTGCTAAATAGGTAATTTGAGTGCAACTAAATCATGCATAGCAAGGATAAGAGAGATTGAACATGCACCAAATTAGACAAGCTATTTAGAGTGGTTCCACACTTCAAACTAGAAGTGTGTCAGTCCACTTGCCTAGAGAGGTCAACCTCTAGGACTTCAACCAATTGCACTCTTATATTCAATTATAAGACTTACAATACATGACCCACAAAGGACTTACCTATCCAATACAAAGAGTCTTCAACCTTACCAAGGACTTACCCACTTTGCAAGAGTCTTCGGCCTTCTCCAAGGACTTACCCACTCTTGCACAAGTCTTCGGCCTTGCAGGAATTACCCACTCTTCTTGGATCTTCCGCCTTTGACTTCACCTTCACTCGGAGAAGCTTTCCACCAAGGACTTACCCACTTGAGCTTGAGTCTTCTGCCTTCTCCAAGGGCTTACCCACTCTAGCTCCAAGTCTTCGGCCTTGATCTTCACCAAGGGACTCCTTCCCTTGTTCTTCTTCACCTCTCTTGGACAAGAGAGAGAACCTTCATCTTAAATATAGGAAATGAGAGATGGGGAGGTGGTGGAAGTGAGAGCCTCACAAGATATACAAATAATAATAGCTCTCTTACAAATCTCCTACTCACTCTAATGGATGTAGCAAGTGATTAAGCTTAGAGAGAGAGAGGAGGCTGTAGGAAGCACTCAACTATAGAATAGGAACCTCACAAAGAGTTTGCAATGAATGCTCAACCTTGGAATGAAGCCCAAGGGGTCCTATTTATAGCTGGGGATGCCTCTTAGCCTTTGGGAACACTTGTGAACGAAAAATAGCCGTTTTGTGGCTTGCAACGGATCTATTTTTAGTTGTTGCAACTCCACGATGGCTAGAATCACTTTTCTGCACTTTTTCGTACAGTCTGATCGGCCGAGTTTATATAAAGGTAACTCGGCCGAACCACTAAAAGACAAGGCTGAAAGCTAGACTGTCGGCCGAGTTCCTTTGGAGAAACTCGGCCGATCGGTCGACTTTCATCTTGGACCGATCAGTGGATCAGACGAGTTTCCTAGCTAGAAACTCAACCGAACGGGAATCGGCTGAGTTTGTAACTCGGCCGATTGCAACAAAAATTCCAGAATATATGGATCGGCCGAGTTTGGAATTCGGCCGACAAAATCCCTGTTATGGGTATTTTGGAATTTTTGTTTGACTATACAAATGATGGATTTTTGTGTCCCAATAATTTTTCTAAGCTTAATTACAAGTCATACAATCATTACAAGTGGTTACAAAGCAATTCTAAGGTCATTTACATAGAGATCCCAAATTGCACACTTGTAGCTATTTTGACTTGTCTTTTCTCCAATTTGATATGCGCAAGTTAGGGCATTTGGAGTGTGTCTAAACCTAATCTGAAATCACTCAATGTAGAAGCATTAGACACCAATATGTGGAATGGTTAGTCATCATCAAAACAAGGGTTTAGTCAATTTAGACGTGAGTCAACATTGACCTAATTGACCTTGAGTCAACATGCTTCAGGTGTCCATCATCTCATAAACACCAGTTTGTGATCAAAGAACCATGATCCACACTCGATTGTGACCCTCATATCTTCCTCAGTAGAGAACCTATCTTGAAACAGGCCCCCCACCAGTGAAGAGCATTGAAGCTCCCCCTTGGGCCACCAACTACGTAGCATCCACCCATACAGATGGTGGATAAAGCACTTCATCCCCATCACTTGCAAAATGATCGAGAACGTATAGAAATTGTCCACCGTAGGGGCCGACATCTTCATCTAAGGTCTCTCATCCTCCAACCTAAATGAAGGGGCTCCAGGGTCCTCCGGAGTAGACACTGGTGCCAGATTGGGCTTGACAGAGATTGGTCTAGCGACCACATCTGACCATACCCTTCCCACTGTAACATCAGTAGCTGTCTCCCCCCACACCCCAGTAGTAGAGGACAAGGTGGAGGAGACCACCCATCCCTGGTAACGCCCACCATGGCACCCCCAACCTAGAGATGGAATGGATCTCCCTATCTCTCTCTCTAGAGCCCAAAAAAGACAATTAATAAGTGTGTAGAGCCTTCAAAACATTAAATAATTGTACAAAAAACTCCAACATGTGAAATTGATGGCAAATTCATATCCAACACATTAAATATTACTTACGGGTGAAGTTTCATCAAATTTAGATAATCCTAATGTCATTAATGAAGGATAAGTTAAAATAGTAATTGATTTATTTAATACTTTAAAATTTCTCAAAAGACAAATCTAATTTCATATTTAGAATCTACATGCCTTAATTGGCCTATGTGCAAATTTTCATTCAATTTGGATAATATTTACACCCTCAATTTAAGTTGAGAACAAAAGACACAAATATTTAAATATCACTTTATTTAGTTTCCCAATTGTATAAGGTTTGTCGGTTGATCCCTATCACGCTTGGGTTTCTAATTTGGGTGCTTTAGTGTCTGTGGATCTTTTATTGTGCGGCTACTAGCTTCTCTTCTACCTTGACCCTTTTTGGAAACCAGGATGACAACACCTCTCCTCCAACAATTCTTTCTCTCCCTCTCTCTCCCTCGTTTCTTAACCTTTCCTTGTGATATCTTGTCCTATACCTTCCCCTCTGGACTATGAACCCGCTCACCTATTTAACCTTTGGGTTTCTCTGCTCCAGGACTAGCCACGCCTCGGTCTTCTTCTTCCTTTGTTTCCCTCCCTATTCGTGCTTTGTTCTTCCTTCTCCTCGCCACTAAAGCCTTCGGACCCCCAGGAAACTGATCCTTCACATTTGACGCATCACCATGAGTCATACCCTAGTTCTAGATGAGCTTCTTCTAACTCGAGGGGTGTACCCCCAATATCCCTCTTTACTGCCAGCTTTTGGGCACCGCCGCGAGGTTGTCACCAAGGTTCTGATACTAGAGAGATCTACTGGACAATCTGAGAGGTTTGTGATGCTCATATGCAACCATCCACCCCTTAGTTTTCTCCGGTTCTTCGTATGGTTTGGTTTCCCCAATTTTAATGATGCTCCCTCCATTCCTGTAATGGCAGTGAGCCTTTTAGGGTCTTTTGTACCTTGGATTCTGTTGGTCGGGATCTTTGATCTCGATATGATGTCAGGAACATGTTGGTAATTGTTTCCCATCGGCTCGTTGCTAAACTCACGAGTATGATCTTTGTGTCTGACTTGCTTCATCGATGATCAATGCCAAACTCTTCTCGGTGCAATAAGAGGATTACCACCTAGCATTTTCCCAGCTATATCCCTCATGTTTCTTTTTGTTCTATTTTTTTAGTAGGGGTAAAATGGTCATTTCAGTTCCATTTATTTTGTTTTGGTTCTGAGGCGAGATGCCAGGTTGTCAGTGGGGATGGCTGAGTTGGCCAGTGCCAATTGGGCCAACTGAGCACACACACCCACTCCCTCTTTTCCTCTCCCAACGATTTTGCTGACGTGGATTTGTTTGATTGGCTGATTTTCAAAAATCCACATCTATTTACTTATAGCTAAAAAAAAAATAAAATAAAATATATTTTGAAATTAGAAAATATAAGATTTCTAATGGTACTAGTTTTGTCACATGATTCCAGTGTTATAAAAAGGTGATTTTAATGAATTTACCTAAATAGTTAATAACTTGTAAAATTCATAACTAAATATATGTATGTCATAAAAACATAATAAAATATGTTTTGGACTCAGAAAAAGGTAAACTAAAATATGGAATGGTTTTGACAACCTAAATCACATGTTAAGAAGAAGGTGATTTTTAGGGCTTTGAATAATCAATGTAATTCTAACCCTAATTTCACATACATGATAATAGGTGCTTTGGAAACCTAGACTTGGATCTAGAAGTGACTTGGACTTGGATAGACTCTAAAGAGAGGCATGTTGTATCCCCTATTCCTCTATGTTGAGAAATTCACCTATCTTATCATTCTTTTGACTTTGGCCTACACATATGTCTATTCTCTTAATATCATGGTTCATGTGAACTATCTTACTTATTGTGGACTTGGATATTCTCTTGATATCTATCTTGTGCCTTGTTGCATGTTTGTCTTATATAATGATATGTGAACACTTTGAAGTGGATGGTTATATATTTGTGTTGTCCATTTTGTGATGGCAACATTGTATAATTCTAACTATACTATTTACTTACCTCTACATTTTACTTGCTATGTGATTTAGTAGCCCTAGAGTAGTGTAATTGCCTTAGGTTTTGGGTGTGTGCCCCTATTTTTTGGATGGTGGTGGTGGTGCCCCATACCCGAGTTTCAAGGATGTGAATCCTTGGCTCAAATTTTATATATAGGGAGTTTGGCAGTGCGTCAGTCTCTATCAGGTTTAAAGGATGTGAAGCCTTGGCTGCCTTTGTCTTTATATTGTTCTAGGGCTATGATTATATCACATGCACGTAGGTTATTTAGGTTGATGATTGTGGGGTGTGTTCCCTACTGTCTTTGTATTTTCTAGTATGGTACGATTTTATCTGTTTGGTTATGGAAAGTATCTCTTTTATTGTTGTTCTATTTCTTTTATGCCCTCTTTGGGTAATCCTTGTCTTTTCTATGGGAAGCCTTTTATATTTGTTGTCCCTTTATTTTCATAATATTACTCAATTTTCCTTTTTAGTATGCAAATTCCTGCCTTTGCTGATGTCTTCTACTGTTCTCTTCTTACTGGGGTATCCTTACAACCCTAGGTGAAGGACTTGGATGATATGGCATAAATATATGGACATAGATTAAGGAGTTAGAGCTTAGAGACAAAGTTTTATTGTTTAGATTTCCCTCTATCTTAGATCCATATGATGTATGTTTCATGTAAACCCTTTGTGGGAGATTATGATGTTCCTTTGTAACCCTTTGAGAAATTTAATATAGTCAATGTTTCTATTCCACTGCTATACTATGGTTGTTTTGTATACCATTAATAAAGATTTGAAAATTTTACACCCACTCCAAGCATACCTTTGAAGTGTGTTTGAACTGGAGGTTCTATTCTTCAAAATTTTAGTAGAGAGGTGGTTTCACTTCTTTACAACATGGTATCAGAGTCCATGGTATTCAGATTCTGACTACTTCAATTTTGTCTCCCTATAGAACCCTTGACTTTGCTAAGTTATCTCTAAGTGGGATGTTCACCCTAGATTTGATCAATGGTGATATTTTTATGCAATAAGGTTAAATTTGAGAATTCAATTAGGTTATGAGTATGAGGAGGTGGTAGAATAAGAAGTCTTCATATGGAAATATTGTAACTTGGTTCTTGTATTGATTTTTATGCCCTCATGTTCGTTTTACATCACAAAGTATTTCATCAACAAAAATTATTTTCAAATATACGATTATATGTACATAATTTTTTGGATTTTATCGAAGTTTTCTTGAACTAAGTCACAATAAAGATTTTGAGAAGTATGTATAGTGAAACCCTAGAAATAGTTGGAATAGAATTGTAACCCTAGATTTGGAATTATGACTAGGATTTATATAAAGGTGTAGTTGGCCTACCCTATGACTCATGGTTGTTTTTGTAGGGTTGATAGGTTAGAGACACAAGGACCTAAAACTCAACCCTCGATGGCATGACTATAGTTGGATACATAAATAATACAAGTCTCTAAAACTTTCCAAACTAAAAGATGTATGGGTAACCCTAAATGTTGATTAGTTTGACTTGTTAGGTTAATCCTTTTAAGGGGCAGAGAGTAGTTGGTGTTTGATCTTTGGATCAATAGATTTTGAGGAAAAAAATCCTTTTAAGGGGTGGAGTGTTGTAACATACCAGATCTCAAACCCTACCCTAGAAGTTTGACCTTTGGTCTTAGCCAAACAAGGTTGAGGTTAGACCTAAGTGATGTTTAATATGACCCTAGTAAGCCAATGCATGTATAGATCACCCTAATGTAACCTAATGAATCTCACATTAGACTTATGCCAATAAAGGAACATAAAATGTGTCACCTAAAGTATATAATGAAATACATGATAATTCATGGTTAATAATCACATATCACTCATTTGGTTGGTAAGAAGAAGTTAAAGAACTTAATTGGAGGAATAATATAGGTAATGGGACACTAATGGGCCATATGACATATCCCATTAAAATAATTCTCAAAAGTGAATTCTAAGTTGAAAACCATATTCCTTGGGTCCTAATTGCCTTGGGAGTCAAGTTTCACATTATTAACATATTAATTAATTTAAATTCATTTAGGAAAGAAAAGATCTAAGATTTCCCCAAAATATTAAATAAAATAATAAATGACTTCAAAAGAGGAACACAATCTTGGATTCGTAATATACATAATAAATATAGCCTTTGGGTGAATTTTCATCCAATTTGGAGAAAGTTTGCTGAAAAGGTGAAATCAGGAGAAAAAAGTGTGTAGAACCTTCAAAAAAATAAATAATTGTACAAAAACTCCAACATGTAAAATTGATGTCAAATTCATATCAAGCACATTAAATATGACTTGTGGGTGAAGTTTCATCAAATTAGGATAATCCTAATGTCATTAATGAAGGAGGAAAGAGAAAATAATAATTGATTTATTTAATACTTTAAAAGTTCTCAAAAGGAAAATCTAATTTCATATTTAGAACCTACATACGTTAATTGGCCTATGTGCAAATTTTCATTTAATTTGGATAATGTTTACACCCTCAATTTAAGTTGAGAACAAAAGACACAAATATTTAAATGTCACTTTATTTAGTTTCCCAATTGTATAAGGTTTCTCGGTTGATCCCTATCATGCCTGGGTTTCTAATTTGGGTGCATGGATCTTTGATCGTGCGACTGCTAACTTCTCTTCTACCTCAGCCCTTTTGGAAACCAGGCCGACGATGCCTCTCCTCCAATGTTTCTTTCTCTCCCTCTCTCTCCCTTGTTTCTTAACCTTTCCTTGCTATATCTTCTCCTATACCTTCCCCTCTAGACTTTGAACCCGCTCGCCTATTTAACCTTTGAGTTTCTCTACTCTAGCCCTAGCCACACCTCAGTCTTATTCTTCCTTTGTTTCCCTCCCTATTCATGCTATGTTCTTCCTTCTCCTCACCACTGAGGCCTTAGGACCTCCAGAAATCGATCCTTCATGTTCGACGCATCACTAGGAGTCATCCCCTGGTTCTATATGAGTCTCTTCTGGCCCAAGGGGCGTATCCCCAAGATCCCTCTTTATCGCTAACTTTTGGGCACTGCCGTGAGGTCATCACCAAGGTTATGATCTTGGAGAGATCTGCCGGACAATCCAAGAGGTTTAAAATGCTCGTCTACAACCATCCACCCCTTAGTTTTCTCTGATTCTTGGTATGGTTGAGTTTCCCCAATTTTGATGATGCTTCCTGCATGCCTGTAATGGTGGTGAGCCTTTTGGGGTCTTTTTCACCTTGGATTCTGTTGGTCGAGATCTTTGAGCTCAATATGATGTTAGGAACATGTTGGTAATTATTTCCCATCGGCTGGTTGTTAAATTCACGAGTATGATCTTTGTGTCTAACCTGCTTCATCGATGATTGACATCAAACTCTTCTCAGCGCAATGAGAAGATAACCACCTAGTGTTTTCCCAGCTATATCCCTCTATTGTCTTTTTGTTCTATTTTTTTCTCCAGAGGTAAAACGGTCATTTCAGGCCCATTTATTTCATTTTGGTTCTGAGGCAAGCTGCCAAGTTGTCGGTGGGGCCGGCTGAGTTGGCCAAAACTAGTTGGGCCAACTCAGCATGCACACCCACTCCCTCTTTTCATATCGCAACGATTTTGCTGATGTGGATTTGTTTGATTGGCTGATTTTCAAAAATTCATATCTATTTATTTATAGCTCAGAAAAATAAAATAAAATATGTTTTGAAATCAGAAAAATACAGGCTTTCTAATGGTACTAGTTTTGTCACCTAATTCCAATGTTATAAAAAGGTGCTTTTAATGAATTTACCTAAATAGTTAATAACTTGTAAAATTCATAACTAAATATATGTATGTCAAGAAAACATAATAAAATATGTTTTGGACTTATAAAAAGGTAAAACAAAATATGGAATGGTTTTGACAACCTAAATCACATGCGAAGAAGAAGGCAATTTTTAGGATTTTGAATAATCAATGTAATTCTAGCCCTAATTTCACATACATGATAATAGGTGCTTTGGAAACCTAGACTTGGATCTAGAAGTGACTTGGACTTGTATAGACTCTGAAGAGAGGTAAGTTGTATCCCCTATTCCTCTATGTTGAGCAATTCACCTATCTTATCATTCTTTTGACTTTGGCCTACACATACGTCTATTCTGTTAATATCATGGTTCATGTGAACTATCTTGCTTGTTGTAGACTTGGATATTCTCTTGATATATATCCTATGCCTTGTTGCATGTTAGTCTTATATAATGATATGTACCCACTTTGAAGTGGATGTTTATATGTTTGTGTTGTCCATTGTGTGATGGAAACATTGTATAATTCTGACTATACTATTTACTTGCCTCTACATTTTACATGCTATGTGATTCAGTAGCACTGGAGTAGTGTAATTGCATTGGTTTTTGGGCATGTGCCCCTATTTTTAGGATGGTGGTGGTGGTGCCCCATACTTGAGTTCAAGGATGTGAATCCTTGGCTCAACTTTTATATATATGGAGTTTGGTAGTGCGTCATTCTCTTTTAGGTTTCAAGGATGTGAATCCTTGTCCGCCTTTGTCTTTATATTGTTATAGGGCTATGCTTATCTCACATGAATGCATGTTATTGAGGTTGATTATTATGGGGTGTGTGCCCTACTATCTTTGTATGTGCTAGTATGTTACAATTTTATTTGTTTGGTTATGGAAAGTATCTCTTTTATTGTTGTTCTCTTTCTTATATGCCCTCTTTGGGTAGTTCTTGTCTTTTCTATGGGAAGCCTTTTATATTTGTTGTCCCTTTATTTTCATAATATTGCTCAATTTTCCTTTTTAGTATGAACATACCAGCCTTTGCTGATGTCTTCTATTATTCTCTTCTTGCTGGGGTATGCTTCCAACCCTAGGTGAAGGACTTGGATGATATGGCATGAAGATATTGACATAGCTTAAGGAGTTAAAGCTTGGAGACAAAGTTGTTATGGTTTAGATTTCCCTCTATCTTAGATCCATATGATGTATGTTGCATGTAAAACCTTTGTGGGAGATTATAATGTTCCTCTATAACCCTTTGAGAAATTGAATATAGTCAATGTTTCTATTCTACTGCTATATTTGGTTGTTTTATATACCATTAATAAATATTAGAAAGTTTTACACCCACTCCAAGCATACCTTTGAAGTGTGTTTGGATTGGATGTTATATTATTTAAAGTTTTAGCAGAGAGGTGGTTTCAATTCTTTACACCATATGTTCCTCCACACAACCGTACTGAGAAGCCGCATGTTCCATTCTCAGATAGTCTGCAGATGAGAAAGGTGGAAGGGTAGTTCAAAAAATTCCTAGACATCTTCCGAAAGTTCCACATCAGTATTCCACTAGTGGAGGCCATAGAACAAATTCCTTCATATGGAAGATTTTTGAAGGACATCATCAAAAAGAAGACACAGATAATAGGTGACATGATAGTTAGTTTCTCTTTGATTGCATTAGTTACAAAAAAGAATATGTATAAACAATCTTCTATTCATATCATTCCAATTTGATGACAATTACATGTAGATTGCATGCATCTTTCATCATTCATATTTCATCATGAGATAAGATTCTTTTCCTCTAAAATAAGAATGTAGGGATACACAGCCATATCCTTAAGAAAATAGAAAATGAATGATATGTTAGTAAAGCCCAAGCATAACGTTCCATCATTCTATGATAACAGGTCAGAAAAAGGTAAACAAAGTTTGTTAATGTTTCAAAGTTAAGAGGGAGAAAGGATGCCCTCAAATCTTCACAAATAGATGGAAACATTCACATGATGCATTCTTTTGTTTTCTTACTTCATTCTCATTTATTTGATAAGATTGTTTGATTCATGCATCATTTCACCTAGAATATTAGGTATTAGGATTCATGAATGTTGCATCATCTTCACCATATAGGTTCATCATGTTTTATTTTTGCATAAATAATTCAGATTTTACTTCTGAATCTTCACAACCACCTATTTATACCATCCATTGCTCTTATTGGTAGGCCACTTAAATGATTATTCTCCTCATTCATTCTTATAAGAAGATCTACTTCCAAATAGTTGGTAGTTAGGAAAAGATCAATGTAGAATAGGGAATCACATGATGCACCAACTGAATGTCTGATTGATTATGATGTTAATTCCTCTCTTGATAGTGTTAATTGATCTAAGGGTGAATAACTTTTATTGAATTTTTTGGTCATTTTAGAGAAGTTGATTATTCAATGATTAGTGAAGGTCGGTTTGGGACTGCTAGGTGGGGATGGTTGAGATATGAAATTTATAGTTTATGTCCTTTTGCTGACTTGTCTCAAAAAGATTCAAGGGTGTGTTGCTTGAGGATGAGCAACATTTAATCTTAGGGGAGTTTGATGTACTAGATATTTGTCATTTTTACAGCTTGTTTTATATTGATTTTTGGTGCACGATTTGTTAACTTTCATATGAATTGTGCATGATTTATTCTCATTATCTTGTGATATTCAATTACATCAAATAAATGTAATTTTAATGTTTTAAATGATTTAATATATTTTAAGAGCTTATGTTCATTTTTTGTGCATTTCATGAAAATTTATAAGAAACTACATAGCCCGGTACTACCAACACTTGCTCAGGTTGGAATATAAACAAATTGAGAAGACTCAGTAGTACCGGCCCATTAGGTAAATGCTACAGACAACATCACAGGGATGGATTCCAAATTAATCGAGAAAAATCGGTACTACCGATATCAACTCGTTAGTACTGACAACTACCCATGCGACTGCAACTTATTGAGGGTGTCGGTAGTACCGACACCCAAGTCAGTATTATCGACATGGCAGAAATAGGTAGATTGAAAATTCGGATTTAATCCAATGATCCATAATTAATGATGCCCTAAGTCACTTCTATGACTTAAAGGGATTTCGGCCAGACCTAATGATCTCATTCTTTTCCATTGCACGATGACCGAGAGGAAGGAGAGGAGAAAGTGAATGAGACAACCATGTTTTAGATGGTTCAGACACTTCCGGTAGACGGATTTGCAGCTGGAGGACAGCAGATCGACACGTTCGTGAGAGGGAATCATCCAGAAGAGCTTTTCCAGGGGGTTTCTTAAGTTCTCTAATGTTCCCCACATTTTTCTTCTACTGTTCTATATTCTTGACCATGGAAATCATGTGGGGCTAATCCTCTTATT
The DNA here is from genome assembly GCA_963693085.1 of Alisma plantago-aquatica. Taxonomy (NCBI): domain Eukaryota; kingdom Viridiplantae; phylum Streptophyta; class Magnoliopsida; order Alismatales; family Alismataceae; genus Alisma; species Alisma plantago-aquatica. The sequence continues at coordinate 272,301,482 of OY856412.1, forward strand.
CCTTGAGATCCGAGAGTAGCCCAAGTATGCATTGTAATTGAATTTTATGCATTAATATACAATTTTCTCTTATCTGGACATATTTATATGAGAGTAATATGAATTATCTATGCTTGGCCATCATAGGTAGTTTAATAGACCATTATTTTCTTTTGGAGAGGGGTTAATGATTGAAAAATTCATAGATATACATGTTTTGTATCACCCTTTGAGAAAGGAGGTTTTCTAATGTGAAGAGATTATCTAGAGTTTTCAATAAAGCACCTAACGAATAACACAATTGTTACAAGAGTGGGATTGATATTAGATTAGGTAGTGAATTACACCATGAGAGTGGGTAATTCTTGCTACAGATCTCTTTGTCCAAGGTTAAGATAGATAATTGTTAATATCATGATGTTCATTGCAATGTTAGTAGAGGCGAAACCATAATCCTAAGGAATTCAGTCCAATTGAGATCAAACACCAATAATTTTATATTTATTTTCTACATTTAGATATTTAAACACCTCATTCAAAGTTTTCTCCGGCCTAGATGATTGCATCGTAGTTAGTAATAGTCTCTGCATTTATATTTCTCAGAGTTCGACATCCTGACCTCCTTAGGCCTATATTACATTGATTCGTACACTTGCATTTAACTTGTTTTTGTGCGTATCATTATGCACCTATGCATTGTATTTTGGCCTCTATTTGGTAGTTCATTACCGAGTTTTTATACACTTATTAAGATCATAATACATATCTTGTAATCACCATATGTGTTTCATTTTCTTTGGTCGTATCTTTTATTTATTTTAATAAAGTTTCAATGGGAGATAGTGATTTCTATTTAAAAATTGCTCCATGGATCTCATATTTTTTTTTGATACTTCTTAGGGCTTCTTTGGTGACCCTGAAATCGACCAAAAGAATTTTTGAGTACACCACTCAGATCTATATTTTATAGTTTCTTCATGGAAATACGAACTCGACCTACTCCTACCCACCCTTGTGGAACTATAGTATGTTGTGAATCAAGGGGAGCATATGGGACATTAAAACTCCCGTGGAATTGGGGGATAACACCCTAATTCTAGATTGATACACAATTGAGGAGGTTGATCACAAATGTTACAAGTGTGGAGAAATCTTGGTCAATCAGGATTCTTTAAGTCAATGCCTTGCATATGGGTAGCAAGAGGACGTTTGTGCCTTGACGGTGGGGCCTTATGAGGAAGGGACCAACCCAATAGGGGGGAAATTAATCCACTCCAAGTGTAGCTCAACATTGAACGAATCACTCTATGTTACATTAGTGGAATTAGTGAGCCACATTATCAGTTCTGTTGCATGATGTAGAGGACTTGTAATACCCCCATTTTTCTCCCGTTTTGTTTCATGATACAAAGGACTTGTACTTCCCCCATTTTTCTCCCTACCCATGTAAATTGGACTCATGCATATTCTAGGATCACATTGTGTAGAACTACTTTAAAATATCATATAAACAACTCCGCTTCCTTCTCCATTCTTTGCAAGTGATAATTGAATTCTAATCTTGAGTTTGGCTCTTTACTAGCGGGTGTTCATATTCCTCCCATCAAAATGGATGTTCGAATTGCATGTGGTAGACGTGTGCAATGTTCTTCTTATACAAAGTGACCGAGTTGGTTTTCTCATTGATCTAGAAAAAAAGGAATGTGGTTTCCTAGTGGATGGATATTAGTATAGTTACCACTTCGATACAAAGGGGATATTTCTTACTTATAATAAAGGTTTGGGGAAAATTTTAGTGAGCATGCCCATTGAAATTGGATGGACGAGTCACCTTTATAGAACTAACTACACATGCTCTTCAAATTTAGTTACTTGGTCATTACATTTTTTATAAATTATCTTGTGGTATAAAATATTTTACTTAATACTTTAAGAAGTCACCCCTTTAATTACATGTAATGATGATTTTAAAATCCATGATTATGCCACTAAATTTGACAAGAGAAACTAGAATTTTGACAAGAGAAACTAGAATTTTGATTTATGGTACTTTCTTGATCCTTTTATAGAGTCCAAGTCATTCTTTTTCTATGCCACTAAATTTGAAAAGAGAAACTAGAATTTTGTTTAATGGAACTTTCATTTTTTATAAATTATCTTGTGGTATAAAATATTTTACTTAATACTTTAAGAAGTCACCCCTTTAATTCCATGTAATGATGATTTTAACATCCATGATTATGCCACTAAATTTGACAAGAGAAACTAGAATTTTGACAAGAGAAAATAGAATTTTGATTAATGGTACTTTCTTGATCCTTTTATAGAGTCCAAGTCATGCTTTTTCTATGCCACTAAATTTGACAAGAGAAACTAGAATTTTGGTTAAAGGAACTTTCTTGATCCTTTTATAGTGTCCAAGTAATGTTTTTTCTATGACTAGGGCCACCAAGTCAGGACACTAATTCAAAAGTCTAGTCTAGACATTAGAAGCTCAATCTTGCTCCTAGAGTTGGATGTTTCATTTCTCGTATATGTTCAACTATTATCTTCATTTTCTAAGAACCAATAAATTTACCGCAACATCTACTAGTAAAACATCTACAGAAAAATCCATATTACACACTTAAAAATTGCTCCCACATTGCATATATACATAAGTAATTGTGATCTTCAATGTTGATAAAAGAATCTTGGTTGGCACCTAGGAGTCTCTCTAATCCAATTAATAGAGTGAATATAACTACTTATATGTGCCATTTTAGGAGATTAAATAGCACATCAACAACTAGATAGGAAAAATATTATCTGTAATAGTAAAATTAGTCCTAGTTAAGTTTACTATGAATGATACTAGCTCACTATGAATGTTCTATTATCAAGCCACATGATAAGAAGGTTTGTGTGAAATTCTAAAAATTAAAGATGCCTATTAAAAAGTGACTTGGCACAATGTTGACGCTTCATAGAAAGAAGGGGATGAGAATAGAATTAACAACGTATCGATATTTACTTCATGAGGATCACATAGATTATATGAATACAAGATATGTACATTGGTTTCATGCAATGGAAAATAAATATGAAGGACCCAAACACATACATGTTAAATTTTGTGGCATGATATCACAAATAAAGTTGCACCATGGAAATTGTATTATAGGTATTAATTATGGATAGTAGTTTAACTAATATGTTGCCATCCTTCTTAGTGCAAGGAAGTCATACCCTAGAGCTTAAACATGGAAACATCCATGAAGAGATAAATGTTATGCATGTGAGTTTACACCAAAATATTATGGTAAATGGGATGAATATTTTGCATGAGAGTAGTTTGCATATTTGAGGCCAACTATATTATGATCTTGATGCCTCATAGATTCTTAGAGGAAGCTATTTTGGAATATAGGTTGAAAAAAAGATTATAGAGCATAAATAAAAATCATCTCAAAACCATCCTACTAACATATAGTTATGCATAGATAAATTAAAGAGCCTTTTAGGGACATGGTTGGGTATGGTGGAAGTTGGATTTTCTGACACATAAAAACCCTCATGTGTGTATGCAAGAAGGGCCTTTCAAACAATGGGATGTGGATAAAATTAATGTTTTGTAGCGACCTTGCTTATAGTTGACATTGCTCTACAAAAGAAATTAACACATATATATGAGGAGTTATGTGTAAGGAAAACAACATGGTTTTGTGTAAGATTTTGGTCAGTTTTAGTGATTTATTCTCAACAACAAAATTAAAGAATAAATTAAATATAATTCGACGGAAGTAGGTGACTCATAACAATTGGATTATAAAATTTAACATGGCTTAGATGGAGTATACAAAAAAATGAACTATATAATAAGAAAAATTTAAACATTTCTCACAAGTGTTGAAAAAAGCCCTAGAATCATTAAAGAACTTCATGCAATCCTTCATCCATGACACAAAAATTATGGGGGTTAAAAGAAGTATTATGGATGGAAGTAACATATGGGATATTCAACCCCATGTTGTTAAAAAAGGTCATTGTTGACACAACAAAAGTCATAGAAAGGTGAATTGAAGCAATGAATGTGACTATTATGAACTTTCTTGGGCAATGACTGTTTAGCAAGATGATTAAATTTATGGGATGTGGTACTTTTTAGGAGGAATATTTGTGTGTATCACATGGTTTGAATCTTAAGCACATCATACATAATGATTTTTAATTGATCTAAGATTGTTGAACAACAAAGGGCTCATCTATACTAAATATGTGTGAAGTTACACATTCATGGAGCAACTTTGAAGTCAACAAAAATAAGGGAGTCTCCAAATGATACAAAGAAATAACAACCAAATTCTTGATGTCCTGACTGAATGGACCCTCCATCATACTAATTTTATGTTTAAAAGCATATCTTTCCAAATGGGTTGACATATGTCTATGGGATGCAGTTAGTAACAATTCAAGTAAGGCTTCAGATACAATTTTGCATTAATCTTATTTCTCCTAAAATTGGAGGGTAGGATGAATATAAAGTCACATTCCCTATGCTATCTCTTTGTGCATGAGTATGTGTTTGTTGTTTTTATAGATAGAAAGAAAGAGATTCAATTTGGACCTTCATTTTTACAATACTAGAGTTTGGATGTTTTTAAATCAAAATGGTATATAAGAAAATCATGATTTAGGCATTTTTAAATATGCAAAATAAGTTTTGGACAATTTGAAGGGCTAGGTATAGAATTTACCTCTTTTATATTAGATATTATTTCTTCAACATCCATATATATTTCCTGAATTCTTTATAAAACCCCTCTAGTCTATAACCAATTCCCCGACCCAACAATATTTATTCATTATGGTAATCATCATATAAGACACCTTTCAACCACATTATATTTAACACATAGATCTTTCTTTTTTATTTAGTTTATTATGGTTCATATTGTTATTATAATGTAAACAATATAAATATATCCTTTCAAACTCTTATCAACATAAACTAGACATGTTTCTCCCCTTTTAAATGATTTGTGACTAGAAAGCACTACTTTATATTGATGCATTTATTATCTTGTGTTGTGCATGAAATACCTTATAAGGTGACCCTTTCATATCTTATCCTCCATATTATACCCCACTTGATTAGTTATATGCTTATATATCATACATCCTTTTGTTATCTTTCCACACACACATTTTAACATTCACATCTCTACCATATCTATCTTATTAAAAACTTGTTCCATCACTTCCCAATATTATTTTTTGTAAAACATGGTCAAATGGCATGTATATATGTGTGTGTATGTGTGTGCCTATATATATAGAGAGAGTATGCTTATAGCATTTGGTAGTTAGTCCTACTAGTAAGACTGATTGATTTATTAGCCACAAGTTGTGGGTTTGATACCCAGTTGGAGTACCTGGACAGAAGGTTTATAGCAACAACTAAAGACTCTATTTTGTGGTTCTATTATAGAAATAGACCTCCTCTTCTCACTATATAATTATCATAAAGATTCATATTAGAATACTCTCAAGTGTATAGAACACACTGTAAGCTCAAGCGGTGTTTACCTGCCAAGGAATTTTTTTAGGAAATCTGAAGCGTTGATATTCATTACTAGAAAAAATATATGTACATATAAAATTGAACTCATTTGATTGATTGCAAGTTAGTAAAATTAGGAAAACAAAACATAAATAGGTAACTATTTTTAAATGTATCATTTTTTTATCTTTAGATGCATGAACTATAAGTATCCAAATAAGTTAAAAATTATATATAGGTTATCCATAAGATGTTTCAGAAGCATAATAGTTTATACTTCAAAGTGAATTTTACATAATACAAAATTATTTGAGTATTAACTATCTTTGATACACTCAAGTGTGTTCTAGATTAACTATTTATCTCTCTCTCTTATCTCTATCTCTCTAAGTAAGTATGTATGAATGAATGCACACACATACATATATACATACATAAATATACATATATATACATATACATATACATATATATATACATATACATATATATACATATACATATATATATACATACATATATATATATATATATATATATATATTTGTGTATGTGTGTGTGTGTTCATATATATACATATATATGTGTGTGTAAATATACATACATATATATATATACATATATATATATATATATATATATATATATATATATATATATATATATATATATATATATATATATATATATATATATATATATATATATATATATATATATCATTTAATGCCAGCACAGGTAACTACCCACTCCAAATTTGGTTGCTTTTTTGGAGTTTCTTACTTTACACATGTAGAGGGTTACTTTACCTTGCAAACTATTACTTTTCGTGCATAACAGTTAAATTTGTAACAACTATAACAAATATACAATTACATATTTATTGTAGATTTTTTATTTTGTATTTACACAGTTTTACTTTTTGAGTCAAATAGTTACTTTTTGGTCAGTATAGTTACTTTTTTGTCTAGTGAGTTATTTTTCTGACTGAACAATTACTTTTTGGAAGACACAAGTAGAGAATTCCAGACTACCCACATGGGTACTAAAAATGGACCCTATATACCACATTTGGTTACTTTTTTTGGAGTTTGTTACTTTACACATGTAGAGGGTTATTTTACCTTGCAAACTATTACTTTTTATGCATAAACAATTACATTTGTAACAACTATAACAAATATACAATTACGTATTTATTCTAGAATTTTTGCTGTGTATTTTACATGATTTTACTTTTTAAGTTGAATAGTTACTTTTTGTTCAACATAGTTACATTTTTGTCCAGTGAATTACTTTTCTGACCAAACGTTTACTTTCTACACAAAAAAATTGTTGAATAGAGCTAAGGGGAACCCCTAAGTATATGAGACCATGTCCTCTACTATTGATATATGTGAAGACACATGATACTCTAAGATCTACCATGTAAAGTCACAACTTTATGATGTTTTGGACCTTCTCACAAACCTCTAGACTGCTACAAGAGATTTCCATTGACCCATACTATGGAATTTGTGATGTTCTCAAGGCACCTGGAACTAGGATGTAGTAGGGTATAACTTGAATATTTTGTATATCACTCAACCCTTATAAACACATTCCATTCTGAAATGATTTATTTAGTTAATTTGATTCACCAAATGGATTTTTGGCTTATAAACCTTAAAAATTTAATAGTATGCATGAAAAATGCAAATAATAAATCAATTAAGAAAATTAATCAAATTAGATTCAATGTCAAAATAAATAAAATATGAATTCCATTCCATTTATCTTATCTTCCATCTAACTTTTTCACATGCCACTTGCCCAAAATAGAAACTCATATCATATTGCTCTAAAGAACCTTTTTATGATTTTCTTTAGTACAATGTCTATTTGATCTCATACTTTGAATTTACACTTCATGATTGAACTTCACATATGCATCAAGAAATCATGGAAATGTTGAATATAAATAGCAATCCCAATGTAAACATTATAATTATATATTATCATCTCCCAACATATTAAAAACATGACATATGATTGATTTATTGAAATTTCACTAAATGTAGTAATCCATATTTATAACATATCATAGAAGTATCATAGTAAATATAATACCCACTTCAAATCAATATTTGTCTTTATACTAAGTAAGAGACAATGAAGTTTCATATTAACATATAGAATTAATCATTTAGGGATCATTTGGTAAAGTATATTTTGTAGATTATGACATGAAAAGAAAACTATATAAATTTCTTTATTAACCTCTTTTAGTGATTTATGTGGTCTAAGCAATCATCCATTTTATTTTTTGATTTTTTTTAAGTTATTTGTGCATCCAATATAATCAACTTTTAGAGTTAAAACCAAGTTACTATCTTCATTGGGGTCGTATTGACTTGTTATTTATTTTTAATTCATAATGATTGGTTTATTCCATCTCTAATTGATTGACATGCTATTGATTTCATTATTTCATTTAGCTGTTGTTTGTATCTATTCATACTTAGGTTTATTTAAGGCATATTGTCTTGGGAACCTTTCTTTCATATTTAAGTACACCAAATATATTGAATACATGAGGTAATCCACTGATATTGACTCATTTATATCAAATATATTGATTTCTTATTTTAAGGAAATTCAAGCTACGTTTACTTCCACCTATATCATCCCAAATCCTTCATTTACCATGTTATATTAGATCAAAGGCATTTTTGGTAATTACAAGTAATTATCCATTTCTGAAGAGCTCCTTTATGATATGGTGAATGTTGATGTTGATTTTTTATAAGAGTATAATAGAAAAATTATCGTGCTTATATCATCATTATATAATTTCGAATCAAGATTTGTCATTGAATAAGATATTTTGAGGCCATATAAGTGATGTAGGTTGAGAAATCTTAGTAAATATTTGCACCTTATAATTAGGTATTTAATCTATAACATGAATGTCTTTCTATCATTAACATATACATTTTTAAGGAAAATGATTGATTCTACATTTTCTTCCCAAGAGATTCTCTAGTTAGTCAGAACTTGCTTAGTTCATACATGTACCTTCCCCCTATCAATATATGTATGTTCTTACTCATATAATAAACCATGATTAAAAAAGTTTCAAATACATAGCAATCCCATGATCTTCTAGTAAATGTTGAGTTCATCATTGAATAAAGTCTATGTATGTTCTATTGAGATATATTTATCACTAGTTGTTTTACTCCTCTTTAAGTTTGTTTACCTTTTTCACTTAAGTCTTATGTAATATGGGCCTAAGTATAATAGGCCCATTAGGGATTGTTGTGTGTTTCCTTATTATTTTCCCTCCTATTTATAGGAGGAGGATGTACTCCTTTTTCTAAAATAGAAAGACAGCTATTTCAACATGGTATCAGAGTAGGACAGATAGTTGCCTCAAGACCCCTCCTTTCCAAGCCAACATTGCTTCCATCTCTTCCCCCATCCCCACTCATCATCTCCTTTCTTCTTCACTTCTTATGATTATACCAAGGGAGATCTAGTCTTCTTTCTAGGCCCATCCTCTTCCCAACAAGAGGATCTAAAACAAATGCCCTATAGACCGATTGTTCAGAAGGTCATATAATATCTTTTTATAGTCATCTATGGCCATCTTCTATAGGGATTTGTCCATATATTATCAGGTATGATTGGATTTATCTAACACGTCTCTATTTCTCTCAGTGATACAAAAGGTTTACTGTCTTTTTTGGATCTTTAGGCAAATTTTGTTTTTTTTCCATCTTACACGACATGTTCCTTATCTGCACTGCATGTTGTCATCAGATGCTACAACAAATATATTGTTGTTGAATTGTGCCACAAGTGACATGACATGTCTACTTACTGCCACGATATGTTAAAAATCTTCAATTTCATTTTGCTACAAGTAACATATTATGTCCACTTTGTGAGACGACATGTCAGTGACTGTTTGCCCCTATTTCTTCTCTTCCCTTGGTTCTCCATTATACCTTGTATTGATATATAATGGGTTCGTGGTGCGTGATTCACAAAAAAAAAAGATATATTATGGGTTCATCTTCTTCAACTATTGGCATTTCCAAAACTCACCCCAAGTATAACTTATGTAAAATTTAATGAGTCCAACTATGTCCTGTGGGCACACTCATTTTAGATCTATGCACATTCCTCATGAAAACTAGAACATCTTGCAAATCTACCTTCACTAAAGGAAGATACATCTGAAAAGAAGATGCTACCTAAGATTCATATGAGAAATTAAAGGCAAATTTTAAAAAGTGGGTTGAGCACGATTCTCTAATACTCTCTTGGATCCTAAACAACTGTTAATCACATATCCATGCAAATCTTTTCTTCACCAATACCACCAAGGAGGCATGGGATCACCTTGTACAAGTGTATTCTAGTAAAAAAAATGCATCCCGAGTATTTGATCTATACCAATGTTTGCATTCCCTTAAACTTGAAGATAACTCAGCCTTTGCTTCACACTTCCACACTTTAATGGGATTTAGGGTGAACTCAAGATTCATCATCCCTTATAATCTGATCTTGTCAAGATACAAAAACAATAAGAGGAAATATGAAGTTGTCAATTCTTGTCATCCCTACCCCCATTTATGAAGATGTGTGTCAGCAAATTCTTGCAACTGAACCCTTGTTGACAATAGATGATGTTTATCTATGACTATCTCACTCTCTATCCTCTATTTATATTTTCAAGCAACCTACAACCCTTGTTGTTTCCAGATGAGGTAATCTTGGTCATGGTCAAGGAAAAAGTCACAACGATAGTGGGAGAGGATCCAGTTCTTCCTCATCCCAACCCAGATTTTGTAACTTCTACAAGTGCACCAATCACAATGAAGACAAATGCTGGAGAAAGCATGGGAAACTTGAATGGGCAAATAAAGTGTCAACTACTAATACTTATGGAGATTTCGCTCCTATTCCTTGTGTTACTAATTCTCATATGGTGACATTGAGTTTTTCTGACCTTGAAAAATTGATCAAGGCCACTTCTTCTGCTATTCTTACTCCTCAAGCAAACATTACACAACACTCAGGTGACCCCTCATGTCTTCAAGCTTCTTCCTATTAATCTAAAGATGATTGGATTATTGATTCGGGTTCTAAAGCCCATATGATGGGTAATAGAAATATGTTTACTTATCTGAAGAAATTTTCTTGCCATCCACTTGTGCGTCTAGAAGAGGCAACCACTTCTCCGACTATTGGAATAGGAGATGTGAACAACAATCTTCTTAAATTTGTCTTGTTTGTGCCTAATTTCCCATTAAACTTGATGTTTGTTAGTAACAATATCAAAACCTTAAATTGTAGTGTAACCTTCTTTCCTTACACTATGTATGTGTAGGATCTAAAGATTAAGAAGACAATCGGTATGGGATATGAAGGTGGACATGGTATGTACTACCTACAAACACAGTCAAACCCCCTACTACTACTCTTGTGGCCCAGTCTATCTCCCTTCATCAATGGTGTAACACCACAAACCATGAAATTACTTAAAACTAAACACAGAATAAATACTAGCAACAAATTACCGAAAGGCACTAAAATTAAAACCAATTTGCACGAATCATCAATATCTAGAAAAATTTGTGATATAAAGGTCTGTAACCTGCCATATGTAGTATATATTATAAAACAACATGCTTACAACCTGTTCCATTACATTCCAGTCACACATGGAATATGTTCCAATTACATAGGCATGTACATCTGCCAACTATATACATCAAGAGGTATACATGCCAGCAGCTCAAAATGATATTACAATCACAGAACATATAACACTACCCACGACACCTAAGTGTACAAGGATGGTACAAGGATGACCGTAGGACTCTAACACCAAAATATAAGCAACCTGTCCACCTTAACAACTACAGATCTGGCTGCTTCTCCTCCTCAGCTACACGATCACCACCACAATGTGCACATCCACCTAAAAGATGTGGAAACTCATGGGGTGAGACCAAATTACCCAACGAAAGATATAACTTTCCGCCAATGATATTAAAGCATAGATAAAGTAACTAAAGAACATAATTAAAGCTACAATAGATTAAATTGCTAAAGTAACCACAACAATTATCATCCTCTTAAGAAGACCAGGTAGCTCTCACATTGCAGTGGAAAATTTTATAAACTAAAAATGAATATGAAGAACATGCATATTTTCTACCAACCAAAGTATACAAAAGCAAACAAGGCCTTGTCCAATATTTTCGTATTTGATCCTATGAAAGTACCACTACTAAGTCCATATCAGTGCCACACATGGTCAATGGAAGAGCCAGATTCCATGACTTTTATAACACCTCATGTCAAGAGTGAGAGTGACACTACAATGACATATTAGTCAACTTATACAAGTGATATAGAGTCAACAGATGCATCGACTTACACATGGCCGTCCATATCACAAGGGAATCAACTCACACATGGCCGTCCCAAAAACAAGGAGTTGCTCATGCATGTTCGTCCATATATCACGAGGGAATTGGCTCATGCATGGCCGTCCCAAAAAGAAGGAGTGGATCACACATGGCCATCCATACATCAAAAGGGAATTGGCTCACGCATGGCCGTCGCAAAAAGAAAGGAGTGGCTCACGCATGGCCATCCATATATAACAAGGAAACTGGCTCACGCATGGTCGTTCCATATATCAAACCAAGATCATCTCATGTATGGCCATCTTTTAGTTATGCCAATTACGTATATTTTTGCATCAATCAAGTTGTAATGTTCAAAACCATAACAAGCATTACAAAGATAAGGATATGGTACAACATTCAAAGATCTAAGATTAATAAGGGGTTGAACTTGTCACACTTTCACCATATAACACCTGCACACTGCCATTCACAAGACCATTATCACTTTTGCACAACCACTCAAGGATATCAATAATGTCATATAATTGTGGGATATCAATCCCTTAATCATAGCACTAGAAGGTATTACATCACAACATGCATCAAGCCATCACCAGGTCAGAGGAACCATTCACATCATATTCATCATAGCATGCACTAGCTATGATATTCAAGTTCATATCACATGCATGATTACAAATTGATAAATAAGAGAGAGGAAACATCTAAATCCATGTTTCACATCATTATCTCCATATGCCTCAATTATTCATAATCATCACCATAGCATACCTAAGAAATGACATGCATTCCACCTACAGGGTTAGGGTTCAATGACAAGAGAAAGATATCACCATAATAATATCCATTCCAAGAAAGAGAAGCAATCATATCGTCATACTCATTACTAGGGTTAGAGTTTTCCATTCATATCCGATTAGGGATTTTAAGTCACAACCAACCATCCAATTCTAGGTACACCACCTCCCACTATCTTGGACTGTATTAGGGTTAAGGGACATCATTAGGGTTAATCAGACATTAGTCCAAACAACACTTCATATGGATTATACATTACTCATGCAACAATATCATTAAGTGTCCAATCATATACATCTCAACCACCTACCATCACCATGTGTTGACCACATAAGCAACTAGGTCACAACCATCCAACCAGGTCCATGTCACGACCGTGACACCTATGTGTCTCGACCACTCACACCATTAGGTCACGTACTCCACCACCTAGATCATGTCGCGCCAACACCATCTAGGGTTAAGGTTCCTAACCACCACAAACATCTTGACCAAAGGTTGTCTCGACTAAAATATTTCTCGACCAAAAGATGTCTCAACCTCAAGCTAGCAACATGTCACGACCTCTATCTAGGGTATGTATCAACAAAGACAAAGACAAGATCTAGAGACAAATGCTAGGGTAACAACCTAACCAAAATAGGGTTAACTAGGTCACAAACATCAAGTGTTGTAACCTAAAGAACACTAGGTCCAATCCACCAACAAGAGGGGTATCTCGACCCAAAACTAGCATGGTCATGATCATCAAGGGGAAGGTGTCTCAACCACCCTAAGGGACAACAACTTGGTCTCAAAATAGAACCAAAACCAAGGGAAAACCCATGGTAACCATGAAGGAAAAGCTCAAGCAAACAATCACCAAAAACCTTAAGACATGGTTCCAGAAACCACTAAGAAAGAATCCCATCCAAGGAAGATAAAAATATCATCAAGGTACCAAAAATAGAACCTAATAATCCCTTCAACATCTAGGGACACAAACGAACATCATGCATGAGAGAAAAACCAAATTCAAATGATGGAGAAGAACTTCCACAACATGTCAACCATCAAAACTGGTGCAAGTACATTAGGGTTTCAGATTTCTACCAAACGAAGCAAGATATCTCCACCAAACAAGCTCTAGAGTTTATCACTATCAACTAGCATGGTGAGAAAGCATCTTAGAGAAATAAGACATCAATAAAATGCATAAAAATTACAAGTAATAGAGAGTTTAAATAGTTATATAACCTGCCTTAAGAAGATCACCATCAAGGATTCCAAGTTCTAAGATCAAGGGCTTCAAGCACACGATCCACGGGTTGCAGAAGCTCCACCAAAAGCTCCACTTTCAGCCACGAGATCACCTCAAGAAGGAGAATATAACAAGGTCAAAGATCATCCAAGAAAAGAGTGCCAAAAATCTCTAGGCTGAGACAAAAGAGAAGGGGGAAAAGAGAGAAGAAACCCTCCTCACACTTGGGTCTACCTTGTCAAAACATGGTCTATGACCCTTGTAATGAGGAGTTTCTCTTCCAAACCGACCACCATGGAGGAACCATGGTCTAGGGATGAGAAAATAGAGGAATATGGAGGTAAGATATCAAAATAAATGTCATCAAGGAAGATAAACAATTACCAAGGGTTGAAGATGAGATATGGTCACCACAAGCACCACATGCAAGAAAAGTTCTGTCACCAAGCTCCAAGGTCATATTTCCTTGCTCCTCCAAGCTCCAAGAATAAGAAATAGATAAGGAAGAAGATGAATGGCCAAAAGGGTTACAAGCATGAAGAGATAAGGGGTTATATAGGTGGAAGATGACAGCGAAGGGAAGGGATGATGTGTCAACACCCCAATGTACCAAAGGGGCACTTGTCCTCTCAAAAGACCAACATGCACCCACATGCAACCACCTTAACCACACATGCATAAAATGGTGATACACTCCAGGTTGGGTCTTGACCACCTTGGTCACCCACATGGTCATGGTTGCGACCCTCCATGGATTCACCATTCCATGGTTGCGACACCATCATCCACCATCACCACTTGGTCGAGACAAGGAACCGCCTCAAACCCTAGGTCGAGACAACCTATGTGAGGATGGTAATCTCAACCCAAGACCACCCTAAAACTCCTTGGTCATGACCCCAACACTAGAGGGGGTGTCCTGACTGCAAAACCCACCCAACCTAACCTAGGTCGCGTTCCAAGGTCGAGACAACACACCATATACACTTAGGGAGACACTCATCACTCATAGGAACCCTAATCACAACTAAGGGTTTTACTCCTCAAACAAGGCTAAAAAAAGGAGCCAACCTCTTTCTATCTAATCTATATGATTTCAAGAAAGAGAAGGAACACTATAGAGGTGATAAATTACACATCAACCCCCTACTTTGGGAAAATTGAAATTTGCACCAAAACTAGCACATAAAGCACAAACACATCCAAAATAGCTCAAACTTGAACTTAAGCACTCCATAAGACCTAATTACTTCTTATAGAATTAGTGTGAGGTCCAAATGGTCAAGACAATGAAAATAGTGTTGCCCCAAAACTCAGGTCAGAGGTGATACAAATGGCACCTACAACTCGATCACCCTTCTACTTCCAAATTGAAGTCTTTATTTCCAACACTGTATATTGAGAACTTTTCATATAAGTGTTGTAGTTTGGAAAACACTATGCGATAGTGTTTCCTCATTGATATAACAACAGGAGTCCAATTTTCTTTTTGTTAATTCACTTTGATGTTTGGGGACCATGTCATATTAATAGTCATACTGATGTATGATATTTTTTTACCTTTATTGATAACTGGTCTCATGCTACTTGGATATATTTGTTAATATTTTTTTTTGAATTTTAAGATGTTTTCTCCAAATTTAAAATGAAACAAAGACTCAATTTTCTACTACTACTAAATTTTCCTGCACAGATACTACTTCTAAATATGCGCAACATGCTTTTAAAAAGATTTGTATTGCCAAGGGGATTATTCATTAAACTTTGTGTCCCTATAGCACACAACAAAATGGAGTTTCCAAAAGGAAGAACATACATCTTCTTAATGTAGCTCACACTCTCCTAATTAAAATGAAAGTACCTAAATTTTATTTGTCTGATGCCATTCTTATAGTGAATTATCACATCAATTAAATGCCTTCTTTTGAGCTTCAAAATAAGAATTCTTATAACCTTCTTTGTCCATATGAATCTATATTTTCTTTACCACCAAAAGTTTGTGGATGCCTCTACTTTGTTCACAATCACCATCTTGAGAATGTTAGACTATCACCCTACACTTTCTGCTGATATTTTATTAGTTACTCTCCTATACAAAAGGGGTATAAATGTTATGATCATGTTGCACTTCGGTTGTAAGGTAGTCTGGACGTCACTTTTTTTAAGATGCATCTTTCTTTAACCTAGTAACCAAGTTTCACTTCCAAATGAGCCCATTCCTAACCCCTCTATATCTACCCCTCTACCAGAAGTATCCCCTACTTTGGCATCTTCTGAGACTAATGATCCATATCAAGACAATGGTAATATTATTGGCTCTATTACAACATCTGATTCAAAAATTCCCATTGTATTACAAAAAGGGGTGATGATATGTGTCAAATATTGTATCTCTCAACATGTTCTACACATTATTTTAATGCTTCCATTTATCAATTCACTGTTGCTTTTTTGCAATTTCTATTCCTAAGAACTTTTTGGAGGCACTACTACACTCTGGGTGGAAATGAGCCATAGATGAAGAGATGGATTCACTTCACTCTTATGGGACATGGATCCTTGTTGATCTACCTATAGGTATTAAACATGTTGGCTGCTGATGGGTTTTTACTATGGAATATTTTCTTGATGGGACACTTGAACACCTAAAGGCCAACCTTGTTGCTAAGGAATATACCCAAGAAGCTGGGATTTGTTACTTTGAAACCTTTTCTCTAGTGCTTGTCTTAATTCTATCTGCATTCTGATTTCTATTGCTATTAATAAAGGTTGGCACTTACATCAAATGGATGTTGAGAATGCATTTCTATATGGAGATTTACATGAGTTTGTCTATATGTCACAACCTCCAGGTCATGTTGTTTAGGGGGAGTACTTTTGGAAAGTATGCATTTTGAATAAATCCATTTCTGGCCTCAAACAGAGTCCCTAAGCTTTGTTTGACAAGTTATCTTTTGTATTGCACAAATTTGGCTTCATACAACCTCCATGTGTCCACTCTGTGTTGATCAAAACCACTACTTCTGGCATTATTTCTCTTATTGTTTATGTGCATGATATCATCCTATCAGGAAGTGTTGCATGAATTGCTGCTACAAAGAATTATCTTATGAAGTATTTTTTAACCAAAGACCTTGGGCATCTATGGTATTTTCTTGGAATTGAGGTAGCACATAACAAGGATGGAGTATATGTATCATAGAGAAAGCACACTCTAGACTTACTTAATGAAGCTAGAATGCTTGGTTTCAGACATGCAGTCTCCCTATGGATCGAGCTCGTGATCTTTGGGCAGAATTTACTCAACACTTAGTTGATAAATTTAGCTAGAAACTCTTGGTTGACAAACTTTTATATCTTACTATTACTTGGCCAATTATATGCTTTTTTGTTGGTGTCTTAGCCAATTAATTGATTGTCCTAGGCAGTGTCACTGTGAAGCTACATGCCGAGTATTGAGATGACAAGTGCACCTAGACATGAATTTCTTTATAAAAGAAATGGGCATCTAGATGTGACTAGATATTCTGATGTTGATTATGCTGGGCATAAATTTGATAGGAGATCCACTTCTGGCTATTGTACCTTTATTGGGGGTAACTTGGTTACCTAAAGAAGTAAGAAAGAAAATGTTGTTACCAGATCCAGTGCAAAAGCTAAGTATAGTGCAATGTCACATCTTGCTTGTGAGATATTATGGTCAAATCCATTGTCTGACTTTGAGTTTCCCACCACTAATGCTATTCAAATGTACTATGACAATCCTGCTACTACTTTCATTGCTAGTAATCATGTCTTTCATGAAAGGACCAAGAATAATTAGGTGGACTACCATTTTCTCCAAGATGTTGTGCTAACTAAGGCGACCACTACCCCTTTTATGCATACACATGAACAAACTACATATATTTTTACAAAGCCTCTCTCTAGAAAGAGAGTCGTAAAGATATGTTGTAATATGGGCGTGATTGATATCTATGCTCCATCTCGAGGGGGAGTATTGATATATATATATATATGTATCTAGTTGTTTTATTCCCTTTTAATTCTATTTTCCTTTTTCACTTAAGTCTAATGTAATATGGGCCTAAGTATAATAGGACCATTAGGGTTTTTTTTGTACTTCCTTGTTATTTCCCCTCTTATTTATAGGAGAGGTTTTTATTCATTTTTTTAATATAGAAACGACCAATGTTTCAACATGTTCTAGCCAAAGTCCCTAACTTCATGCATGCATTGGTTAAGACATGTCAATTCATGGAAAATAGGGTAATTCTTGAAACTATCATTTAAAACATTAAACAATCCCTTAAATTGCTCAGATAAACCTTACTTTCATCATATGAGAAGAGCCCTATGTTACACTAATAAGGTCCAATATTTATCCAAAAAGCTCGTTCTAGACCATTTCACACATTTACGATGAACTATCAAGAAAATGCTCACCAAGTTCCAATATAAATTCTAAGATGCTATTATATTGTAAAAAAACACCAGAACAAATTTTATCTCAAAATCATTATGTCTGAGTTCATTCAAGGCATATTGACTTAGTCACCTTTCTTTCAGTTAGTGTAAACCACATATAAAAGAGATGAGATATTTAAGTAGAACCAGTTAGATTATATTTATTCGTTTCTTGTATTAACTAAAAGAAAAAACTTTTACTTCCACATATCTCATCTCAAATCCTTAAATTGTGTGTCATACAACATATATTTGATTTTAACGTAGTTATCAATATTTGTCCACTTTCAATAAAACCCTTCACAATATAATAACTTTTTAGTTATAAATTTTATAATAACATCATAAATAGTATTATTTCTTACCTTATCATTTTATCATAATGAAACAATGATTTTTCTTTAAGTAGGATTTGTAATAATTATCCCTAAGATGGGCTAAAGAAGCATTGTCAGATTGAGGCATCTTAGTAAATGTTAACATCTCATAAGTAGGTAACATATTTGAAACATTAATGTTTCTTACTGTTGGCATATGTATTTTTGAGACAAAGAATTAGTTTTACATGTTTTAATCCATAAGATATTCTAGGGTTATTTATAACTTGATTAGTTTATACATGTATATCAATCCTTGTCGATATCATTATTGTTCTTGTTTCCTCATTGAATATTCAATAAGTATTTAAAGTATTTCAAATACATAGAAAAATCGTGATCTATTGATACACATTTTATTCATAGTGAAAAAAGTGTGCTTTCTAGCCGAAGTCCCTAACTTCATGCATAAAGTAGTGAACAAGGGTCAATTCATACAAAATATGTCCATTCATGATATTAACATATTATAATAGTAGCCATCAACTAAAATAACTCAAATCACTAAGATAATGCCATTACTTTCATCATATGAGGAAAACCCTAGGTTAACTCAGCACTAGGTTTTATAAGTAATTTTTAGAACAACATTTATTACCTATGTCTACAGTCCTAATGGCTACACACCCAAAGACGAGTGGACCTGTGCATACGTCCTTAAAATGGACTACATAACATATACATGAATAAAACCACAAAAAATAATATAGACTACTAAGTTATGGAACAACATGGCATAAAAAGAACTAAACTAGTACATGCCATTAATAACTTAGTCCCATATAACAACCCATGCATGTGAATGTTTCATTTGCATGTTACTAGATGGTTCCAACAAAGTAAGAGCATAAGATTATTATAATAGATAGGAAGCAACAATCATAACAATATCCATAGTGTACTTGTAACCTAAAATCATAAAATTGATACACATCAACACAAATGTATTAACTATGCTATAAATTGCATACAATCGTAGGTCTAAGAGAACATATTTTCTTGGCAAGTAATATCAAGAAAGAAAGCAACAACATTAAAGACTTACTTATTAACATCAAAGCATGTTTTGGATGTATTTACAATATACTTAATCACATTTCATGGCCATTGACCAGTTCTCATAGGAAGGGTCTGTGATAGGCATGTGAGGCTCCAAGCCTAAATGTCACTCTATTTCTATGTGAGGGACCTCAAGGCAAAAGTCAATGAGATAACCATGTTTCAACATGCCTTGTGCCCTTACCCTAAGAATAAAGGCATGCACACAAGGATTGTGTTATGTACAAGTTCAATTATGTTCAAGGTTTCTTCAATATATTTCAAGTAAAATAAACATATTAATTATATGAAACAAGTGGATAAGACAAGTATATAAAGCCAAGTAGTTTAGGAATACATACATACAAGAAAGTTCAATACAACTAGTATGTCCAATAGGAGGCTAAAACATACCTTGATTAGAGCACAATATTAAGCATTTGTTTTAGAGGACCATAACTAGAAACTTTGACCAGATCTTGGGAATCAGATCATCATTGATATCCTTACATTACAAATAACTATAAAATGAATAGTGTCAACAAGATATAGATCATCCTAATCATATCATGGCAGTTGGATATGTCACCTAAGTGTAGATATCATTTCCTTCAATATTGATCCTAATGTATCAACTAGATCATGTAAGGTAGTTATCAAGTTACATAATACATCATGGGTTCATTGGCACTTAGGGTGACACATCAAAATTAGACTAGGGATATATGATTCATGTTTAGAGATTCTTAATAGAGGAAACAAGTGGATATATGATTCATGTGAGATTAGGGGATAGCACTAGGGTTTAGTGCTCTGGTAGGCGGCCGTGGCTCCGGGCACAGCTCTACCAGTGTTGTTTGTCCCAGCAATGAGTCGTCAATTAACACTAATCTCAACGTGACCCCAGCCTCTGATGGAGTCCCCGCCGTCCTGGAAGATACTACGATGGGCCACACTGACCCTCCCTCGCAACAGTACGCCAAATCTTACAGAGAAACCATGACCGGGCGACAGGCTAGGGCACTGGAGACCCTCTCACATGTGTCCCCGGACCTGTTGATGTATGTTGACATCCGAATATCTAAGGACGGTGCAATCCCTGCCATCGCCATCAATACAACGATCCTGCCACCCCTACTTGAACCGTAGAAGTTCACTGTGGTGATCAAAGTTATCAGCACCACTGTAAACTTCAACGCGCTCATGAATAGGATCCCTATCTTATGGAAACTAACTGATGAGTTCAGGGCCATCGATCTCGATAAGGGATATTACATTATTCAACTAGCAAACAACGCAGACTTCATTCGTGCCCTAACCGGGGGTCCTTGGATGATCTTCAATCACTACATCTCAGTGCAATCGTGGTCCAAAGACTTCCTCCCCTCTGATCCGATCCCACACAAACTGGTTATCTGGGCCAGGGTTCCAGATTTTCTAATTCACCTATTCCAAAACCAACTTCTATGGAGTGTCGGAGACCTGATTGGACGGACAATAAAGATAGATACAACCACCCAATCCGGTCACAGGGGCAAATTTGCCCGCATCGCCGTCGAAGTTGATACCTCCCAACCTCTACTCCCGACACTCCTCCTCTACAATGAGAAGTATCAGATAGAGTACGAGAACCTTCCCACCTTCTGTATGAAGTGTGGAAGGCTTGGCCACAATGAAGGTGACTGCAAGTTTATCCCATCTTTTCCCAATGTCGACCCATCTTCCTCCGCTGGCCCAACCATGACTATAGAGACGACCTATACATCAAATATCCACGTGAAGATGCTGGAAATACGCCCCCTTACTGGAAAGAAAGCACCGACTCAACCTGCAACAAGTAATCATGCCACGAGCATGGACACCAAAGCCGTGGCTCCCACACCACATCCTGCTGCAGCAACTTCTAGCGAGCCCAGTAAGGACAAAGAAGGGGGCTGGGAGATGGTTACCCATAAGAAGAATAAGAAGAACGCAGGGAAGCAATATGGGGGACAAGAGTCGCGGAAGAGCGACAAGCCACCACCGATCCCGACTGCCACCTCATCCGCAATTCATAAGGGAGGCGACAACTCTGTCATCACCTTGGTCGACGACGAAGTCAGTGAAGGAAGAAAAGGCGCCTTAGTAGCAGAGGCCTTTCGCTTCCAAGCCTCCAATCCAACTGCCCACACCTCTGGTCCGCCTGCATTCTTAGTAGGTGTGGATGGAGCAGGTAGTGGCATCATCCTACGGAATAGGAGGATAGTCTACCAAATAGTAAGTCCGGGCCGCGAACGCAAGAAGGGAAAGATCGCCCAATTTTTCAACAGTGTGGACTACACTACAAATGATAAGAAGGCTCTTCTCTTCAAAGTTAATGAACCGAGACTTGACGAAGCCATGGATGCAACACCTGATTCATCAAGCCTGCTCACCGCCATACACTGAGCTTGATGCTCACCCCTACTACCATGTTTTAATGACTAGCATTATCTGTTGGAACATTCAGGGAGCAAGGTCTAAAGATAAAATAAGTCTTCTAAAAGAATATAAAAGGAAATACAAAATCCAAATCCTAGTCATCCTAGAGCCACGATGTAGTGGTTTAAACACTGACAAGATCATCAAGAAGCTCAATTACACCTCCTCACACCGTGTGGAAGCGCTTGGATTTTCAGGTGGCATATGGATCCTATGGGATAACCACCGTTGCTCCATTGATATCCTTCAAAGCCATCACCAATATGTTCATTGTTGCATCAACAATTCCTGGTTACTCACACTCATCTACGGCAGTCCTAACCCCCAAAAGCATGACCTTCTGTGGCAATGCCTCACTGGTCTTGCATCTTCTATCAATGAACCCTGGGCACTCATCGGCAATTTCAACACAATGCTAGATGCAATTGAGAAATAAGGTGGGAAGGGATTTGACAGAAGATCCAGTCTTAAATTCAACTCCCTACTCACCACGGCTGGCTAGAGAGACATGCCATCCTCTGTCCATTTCTTCACTTTCTCTAAGGGTCGCCTCTGGGAAAAAATCGACAGGATGGTAGCCAACGAGGGGTGGTTGTCCATTGAGGGAAACATGCAAATCAACGCCCTTTCCAGACTCTATAGTGATCACCATCCTATACTGCTGTCTTGTCAACGTCAAAAAAGGTGTCAAGGTACTTTCTTTAAAACAAAAATGAGCTGGGACATCACAACTGACTTCGAGTCCAAACTTCTTCCGATGTGGGACAATGCTAAGTCCATGACGGACGCCCTACCTGCCTTCCAAGCCGCATCCTTGAAATGGGACTCCAATTGTATCAAAAAACAATATAAACAAAAAGATCGACTTCTCCACAAGATCGACAAGTACCAGGAACAATTGCAAACCTCTAATTCTATTTCTACTCAATTGCAATGCGTGTTGCTCCAGGAACACTTGAGTTCCATTCTTCTACACGAAGAGGCAGACTGGCAGTAGTGCTCCAACATCAACTGGCTGAAATATGGGGATGGGAACAATAAATTCTTCCACACCTATGTCAAAGCAAGAAGACACCACAACAATATATCTAGACTCCATGATGAGAACGAGATCTGGATCACCTCTACGGCGAGCATCAAGTAGCTGATTCGGGATTTATTCACCAACCTTCTTTGTAGCCCATGCCTCTACCCGCCAGACAGTAGTGTCATCTCAACCTACATGGGTGCTTTCTATCCTCTGGGCAACCCAAAACTCCTCGGCTCCATCCCTGATGAAAATGAGATAAAACATGTTCTTTTCCTCATGGCCCCTACAAAAGCCGTAGGCCCAGACGATATACATAATGGGTTCGTCCAGCGTCACTGGCCCCACATCAGACGTTCCTTTGTCTCCTTGGTTCAGGAAGCCTTCACCACCTGCAAAATTGACCCTCGTATGGCGGACTCCCTTCTGGTTCTCATTCCCAAAATCAACCATCCACAACGATGCAACGATCTAAGGCCGATCTCTCTAAATAACTGCTATCTTAAGCTCATCTCCAAGGTCATCGTGGAATGTCTAAAACCCTTCCTCAGTGATTGGGTATCTTTTCACCAGTCAAGTTTTATCCCTGGAAGATGAATCAGCGACAACATCCTCCTCATCTAGGAGTTTGTCCATTATATGAAGAACATGAAAGGCAGGAGGAAGTGGGTCACCATCAAACTCGACCTTTCAAAGGCCTTTGATCGTATGAGCTGGCCCTTTATCGCAGACACCTTAAAGAAGACATGCATTCCAAAAAATCTAGCTACACTGATCATGCAAATCATCTTTGTCGGCAACACCTCGATCCTTTGGGAATGTGCACCTATGGAGCCTATCTCTACTACATAGAGGGTTAGACAAGGTGACCCCCTTAGACCGTATCTATTCGTGCTATGTATGGAACACTTAAGCCAAGATATTAATGCTGAGGTCGAACGAGTGACATGGAAGCCGATCCTGATTAGCAAAGACAGACCAGTGCTCTCACATGTGATGTTTACTGATGATTTAGTCCTCATGGCCGAGGCCTATCCGGGGCTAGCCTCGATCATCAACAAAGTCCTAAAACAATTCTCGAAAGTCTTTGGATAGGTTGTCTCCAAGGAAAAATCTTGCTGCTATTTCTCGCCCAACACCACTACAGCTGAACAGTGGGCCTTCTGCCATTGTATTGGCATCTCAGGCATGACCAACCTTGGTCGCTATCTGGGCATCCCCGTGTTCCATCACAGAGTTAATAAGCAAACTCATGCATACATCCTTCAAAACATCAAAGGGCACATGGGTAGTTGGTCTGCCCGCCACCTTTCCCTTGCGAGCTGGATTACTCTTGCCAAGTCCGCTCTATAGACCATTCCTTCATACACTATGCAGACCGTACGCCTCTCGCTCACTCTCTGCGACAACATCGACAAACATTTCTGGGACTTCCTTTGGTCCAGAGGCAGGGAACAGAAGAAACTCTCCTTGGTCTCCTGGGACAAAGTGACCAGGAGCAAAGCTCAGGGAGGTCTTGGAATCAAGACCGCCAGGGACCAAAACACCACCCTTATGTTGAAGAATGCCTGGAATTTTTTAAACGACGCCCCAACACAATGGGTTGACGTTATGTGGCATAAATAAATCAAACAAGGAACTATCTTTAAAACCTCGGGTTCTTCTACTTGGTCCTTTATCAGGAAGCACCTACCCAAGGTTAAAAACTGCTGCCACAAAGTTGTGAACTCTGGCTCAGACACGAACATTTGGTATGACAGATGGCTACTGGGGAAATCTGTCATCGAATTGGATCCCACGGTAGTAATCTTAGATGATCTCCAAGACCTCAAAGTGTAGATCATGGCGCTCTCCTCAAGTGATTGGGACTGGAGCTTCATCCATGCCCACCTCCCACCGATCACATGGACTCAAATAGAGAATACACGTGTACCCGCTACTTCTGCCAGACATGACTCTTGGTCTTGGCCCTTCACCCCCTCTGGATATTTCTCTGCTAACTCTGCCTACTCCTGGATTAAATCGTTGTAGAACCCCTATATCCCTAACAACAACTAGACTAGTGTTTGGGAGCTGCCTACGCCTCCTAAAATATGCACATTCTGTTGTCTTCTTAAGCACAAAGCCCTCTTAACCCAAGCTGAGCTTGTGCGTCGAAATATCAATAACGACCCTCTCTGCCCGATTTTCCAAGAAGATCAGGATACTATCACACACTATCTTAGAGACTGCCCGTCAAGCAAGGTTGTGTGGCAGTCACTGCACATGGCCCCAACCTTCTACACTACCTCTGGCGATGAATGGATCACCCATATCATCCAGGGCAAAGATTCGGTGGAGGTAGTCACGTTGCACTGTGACGGATGCTGGTATATTTGACAAGCACATAATGTGCTCCTCCATGAAGGCAAACAACACCCTATCTCTGTGACAATCTCCTTCATTCAAGAAAAAACTACTGCTATCATGGCGAT
Organism: Alisma plantago-aquatica; assembly: GCA_963693085.1. NCBI lineage: Eukaryota > Viridiplantae > Streptophyta > Magnoliopsida > Alismatales > Alismataceae > Alisma > Alisma plantago-aquatica. The sequence goes on from OY856412.1 coordinate 272,327,315, forward strand.
CAATAGGAGCTCCAAATTCACCAAACTTGGAACCCCTTGGCCTCCGCCCAGGCTGCAGCGGCACCATTAGTTAGTATTCGTTGATGCCACCTTCCAACATCACTCCCATAGGATGGGACTCAGAGTCCATGCTGTCAATAGCTCAGGAAGCTGCCTCCTTGGTAGTGGCAAGCACGGCTTGGCCACCTCCGTGCTTGAAGCTGAAATCAGAGGGATCCTTTACGCAATGCACTTATGTATCAACAATAACTGGCAGTTTCCGATGATACTTACAGACTCATCCATGGCTATTAGCTCTCTCCATAAAGCTGGTCTGACCGCATGCAAGCTGGTCTGACCGCATGCAAGCTGGAACCTTTAAGAAGAGAATATGGATGAGCAAGGAACCACCTGCCCAACCTTCAGCTCATCTTTGTCAGCAGGTCACACAATCAAGTGGCTGATGCTCTTGTAAAACGATCCATGTACCTTTCTTCAAATTTCACTTTCACTTCTACTCAGCCATCCTGGCTATCTAGGGATGTAAACGTTCAAATTAACCGCATTTGGCCCGTACTAGAGAACGGGATGAATAACATCTAATCTCTAGAGTTAAAAAAAAAGATTCTTAATAGAGTAAACATAAGATTTGAGTAAGCATAGCCAAAATAAGCATCGACATTGTCATAACTAGTCCTATTGGGTCATTATCATGCAGTATGGAAATCATTAGAGTATTGATGAGTTTTGCTTTAATAAGGTTTCATAAATGTCGATAAGTTACTAATTCCAAAGTATAAGGTAGCATGTATGATCATTGAGTAATATTCATGCAACATTAAAAGATCTAGGTATCGACTTGTGCATTAGGGAACAATTCAAGACAAGATTAGGACATTTAGTCACATTAGGGCACAAAAGAGACCCAATGGGCATTTTAGTTTGCAAATAATAGAAAGTTGTTTATTTTAAGGTTACATAAGAGATTTGAGCATAAAATAGATTGACATTAGCTTATGGTTTATATGTAACATCAAGAGTACACATAGAACCACATTTTCAATTTACATAAGCCATAATATTACATCTAGGAATCAAACGAAGATCGACTATGATTCTTAGTACATAACTTGGAAGGAGTTACTGATTTAGAGAATATATTGCGGTTTGAAGCATAGTTGAACAAGATTATACATTTAAATTAGTGATCTTGTGCATAAAGGTCCATTTTGGGTCATCTAAGCAATATTTGGTCATCCTAGGGAACAAATATGGACGGAGTCTGAATATTTATGCATAAAGATGTTTAATATATTGATAGTAGGCTAACATCATGTTTTGGGCCATAAAAAATCAATATATATCATTAAATGACATAAACCATTCATGTAGGGATAAAAAGTTATCATTAATGACATATTTAGGACAACCATGAGTAGCATTAGCTCACACAACTGCTTTTATGTGATAGATCTCATTTTCCTGATTAGTGTAGTATATAGAAAGTCTATATTTGGATGATAGATGTATTTTGGGAAAATTTTACAAGAAATACCATAATTGAGATGATCTAGATGTTCCAGTTTGGATCCAATGGTTAATTGGAGTCTCTTGGGTGGACACCTCCCATGTTGAGTCCTTCTGGACCTATGGGCCCATGCATGGGGGGAAGGGGGCTACACACTAGAACCAGCCCATGACTGCACATTGAGAGAGTGTTGATGCTAGGAGGCTCAATCTGTGGACCCCTGTGTCCCTGAGCCACATCAACAGAGCATGTACATTGTCCTCCTTTGCTTGGGCATGCTCATGAGGTAGATCCCCACACGGTGGTGCTGCACCTGCACTGCATGCCACAGTTATGTGCATGGAATCCCCAAGCCATGGTAATGTGAAAACACGCCAAGGGAGGGGTCACCTTTGCCTAGGAGAGCTCAAGGGAGGAAGCCTGTTGGTTGTGACCACCATGGAAAGGAGGGAAAGAAGAAGATGGAAGAGGGGGTTAAACAGACGACAATGAGAGATGGAGTGTTGGAAAATCAAAATGTCATTCCAATTTGGGGATTAGGTAGCATGTAGTGGTTCCAAACCAACCAAATGACTAACATGCACTATTACACCACAAAAGGAGGAAGAAAGGTGGATGACTGTTTGATGGTGCTGGGATCCATGGACGTAGGATCCAAAGGCCCAAATTTGACATCCTGACAATGTGGACATGCAATCAGTTCTCAAAGTTGTAGTCAGATCACCAAGGAAAAACAAGAAGGGGAAATGGTCAACACCCCAAAATTTGGTCTCAGGAAGGGTCAAAACAAATTAAATGGCTTAAAACAAGGACCAAACAAGTAAACTTTTGAAAGAACACATCTCTCTCATATGACCTCAAAAAAATTGGTGCATTGGAAATGTGGAAGAATCATCTACACATCTAAAATATATTGAGAATAAGAAGAGACCATAGATGATATCACACAAGTATGAGAGAGGATGATGCATAATTGTGCTTTAACCATGGTTTTATATCAAATTGAAAGTCATCATTTGTCATGTGAACTCAATATAAGCTCAAAAAGCATCCAAACATATCAAGCCATTATATTGAGGGCTAAAGAAATAAGCTTGTGTAGATATGAAATACATAGTACATACACGAAGAGAGAGAAAAGTCAAGTTTATCACAATACTAGTCAAGACCGGTGGAACGGACTAGACTGGGTGTTCATTTTGCTTCAATGCTGGACTTGCTAGAAAATTGATCTGATCTTTGGCCTTCACAATTTTATCATTAGGGTTTCAATTTGGTCTGGTGTGGTCCAAACCCAGTAAAAATTGGCTTGGAGCACTTATATCAAATTAAGTGTTACCACACGTGTTCATATATATGATATATGTATTCATTCAAATTTCTCATTTTTACTCGTGCTAAGTCTAAAATCAAAGATGGCCAATTTTCTGCTGCCATTCAGGTTCTCTCCTCTAGCGGCATTGCCCCTGCCACTACTGCCACTCGTTCAGAACTTGAAGCTAAGCATCCTCAACTCCCTCCTCCAGTGGTGCTACCTACGTCAGATTTATCTTGCTCTCCTTTTGTTGCTTCTCGTGATATGGTTGAAGAGGCTATTTTATCTTTCAAGAAAGGGACTGCTTGTGTACGTGACAGACTTCGTGCAAAACATCTTATTGACGCTATGCGGGGAGCAGCTGTCGCAGTATAAAGATGAGTTCCTATATGTTGTCTTAACTGTGGTCAATCTTTGGCTTGCTGGTCATTGCCCTGATTCTTTAGCACCTTATATTGCAAGTGCTCCTTTGACCCCTCTTATGAATCCAGACAATGGTATTCAACCCATAGATGTGGGTACAATATGGCGATGTTTAGTCTCTAAAATTGCTTCAAAGAGTGTCTTGTCAGATGCAATCTCTTATTTTAGGGATCATCAATATGGTGTTGGTATTTCTGGCGGTGCTGAGGCCCTTTTACATGCTGTTAATCGATTAGTCAATGACCAACATCAGTGTTCCACTATCACTATGGCCCTTGTTGACTTCAGCAATGCCTTCAACATGGTTGATAGATCTACCATATTTCGAGAGGTTCACCTTCACTATCCTTCTATTGCATGGTGGGTTGAGTTCTGTTATAGTTCCCCTGCTCCCCTATATATGGATCAAAATGAACCTTTATTTTCAGCTGTTGGTGTTCAACAAGGCGACCCTTTGGGCCCTCTCCTCTTTTCCTTGGCTCTACATTCTCTTATTTTACAGGTGAAGGATGAATACCACCTTGACCTCCTTTCTTTCTATCTTGATGATGGTACTCTAATTGGGGATACTGTGGAAGTTTCTAAAGCTCTTCGTCTCATCTAAGAGAGAGGCCCACTCCTCAGTCTTCATCTCAATACAAAAAAGATGGAAATCTTTTGGCCTTCTATCGACCCAAGATGAGAACCTGATTCAGGCTTATTTCCTTTTAATATTTCTCGGCCAGAGCGTGGGGTGAAGATTTTAGGCAGTCCCGTCTCTATAGACCCTTTTTTCCCTGAAGAGCTTCTCAAAAAATGTGTGACCAAATCTCTTTCTATTATGGATCGGCTAGCCTTACTTCAGGATCCACAATGCAAACTACTTCTTCTTCGGTCTTGTGTTGGGATGCCCAATTTGTTGTTTGGCCTCAGAACTACGCCGCCTTCTTCTATTGTATCTGTCTTGGATGATTTTAATCATGGTCTCTGCCGTTGTCTAGAACGGATTGTGGTTGGTGATGGACAGGGATTTGGTGATCTATAATGGCGCTTGGCCACACTTCCTATGCACCTCGGAGGGTTGGGAATTTTTTCATGCCATGATGTCTGCAAATTTGCTTATGTTGCTTCGCAGATCCACACCCAAGAGCTTCAAAATCATATTTTGCGAGGGTGTGATTCTGTGCCTATGGGGTTTTCTTTTGACTCTGCGCATGCTACCTTGTATACTACACTGTCATCTTTTAGTTGGTCAAAGTTGTCAGGTACGCCTTCTACCACTCCAAAGACCCAGTCTATTTTGGCTGACTCGTACTATAGGACAATCTTTCAACATTTTATGGATAATGGATTATCTCCACGACAACATGTGGTTCTTTCTTCTCTACAAGATGATCATGCACAAGATTTCCTACTTACTGTTCCTATTGAAGGTTTCGACTTATCTATGTCTCCTATTGAATATCGATCTATCCTTCGATATTGTCTCATCATCCCCTTGTACCCCGGTGATGAATGTTGCCCGCTCTGCAATTCTACAGAACTAGACGCCTTTGGTGATCATGCTGTCCATTGTCGCTCATGTCCTGGTTTTAAGTACCGTCATGATGTTGTACGTGATTTCTTATTTGACCTTGCTTCTCGTGATGGATTAAAGGTATTGAAGGAAGCTCCTGTGGCATTTCTCAGTACGCGTTCCGATGGTCTTCATGCTCAACGGCCAGCTGATATCCTTTTATTTGATTGGAATGATGGGAAACACACTTGTGTAGACCTTACTGGAGTTTCCCCTATGTCAAGCACCATTTCAAGTAGTTTTAAAGCTGGTCAGGCAGCCTCTAACACTGCAACACAGAAGGTCCATAAGCATGGCGCAGCATGTGTGGCAAATCATTACCATTTCCTACCTTTTGCTTTTGATATCTTTGGGGTACTTGTCGATGATGCTATTTCCCTTCTTCATCGCCTACAGAATGTAATAAATAGGAATCTTATGATTTTTCCTTCTACTTCCAGTAATTTTGTTTTTAGGTCTATAGGGTTTGCCATTCAGAAAGGATAGGCAGCTCCATTTGTTGCCCGCTCTTCTGTTAAGGCATTTTTGTAAAAGATTGCTATTACATGCAACAACAATAGATGATATTGCTTTTTTAAACTAATTTTTTTTTACTCTTGTTTTCTTAAAAAAGACACATTTCATCTTGAACACTATAGTTCATCAGTTCTCAATGTTGCAGTGAAGTTGTAATATGATTATAATGCACCATGTCCTCTCATATACCCACTATGATTATACAATAATATATCACAATGTATATAACTACCCATGTAAACATTACACATGCAAAAATATGACACAACATTTGGTCTCTAATTTACCCACTAATACATGCTCTTCCCATCACTATGCTCTTGTCGTATACCATAGATAAGTTCTGCGTAAAGATATTGATCACTCTAATATAAACTACTATAAAATATATCCTACTCATGAATGTGAAATTGTACCAAAAAATATGTATAGTTGATTAATAATAAGTGGGTACCTAACTTTTAGGATAAAAAATGCATTTTCAATTGTAACATTGATGGTTGGTCATGAATTCCATTGTGGTATGACAATTTTATATTTATGTGTATGGTTTTCTTGCAATAATAAGATTACAATATTAGACCATCGAATCAAATTGTAACTTGGTTAAAATATATATATTTGTTTGGACTATTTTATATTCAATCTAGTTCAATCCTATATTATCCAATCCACTCCTATCCAATAGGGTTACTATTTGGTTTTTTACTCAATCCAAAGGATATATCTTATTTGGGTTTTGGTCTGGTCCAGTTTCATACTAATGTAAAACCCTAGGTTACACACCATGGCCAACTATTAATCTAAAATGCCGAACACAATCAGATTAAATTATCATGTAAATGATCAATAATTTTAAGTATAAATACTAAAAGTATATTATCTATAATGAGCCACTATATCATATTTTCCTCTCAAAATGATTGTGTTTGAGCTAATTCTATTATTAATAGGCAAAAAATAATAGAAAATGGGTGATTTCTAACAAGGTAAGCGATTTAAGAAACTTCAAGATCACTAAGAGTAATCATCAATCATTCAATATCTTATAATTCATTTTATGCTTGTGTAGAAATTTCTTATAAAATCTGAATTTTTGAACTAAATACAACCAAAATGGAAAAACCCCACCAAATTACAACAAAAGTTTGCAAAATAGATGAATCAATGAAAAATTATTATGTAATACAAGAATTGTATTGAAATAGGTTTTATACCAATACATTACTATGAATAAAGCATAATTATCACTTCCAAAAGACTATCCCCATGTTTCCCCCTTTTTAACATAAATTTTCCCAAAATAGACTAAATTGGAGCAAAAAGCATCCATTAGGTTAAATTTAGGTGGAAGCATGTCAAAAAGTATATTTGAGGGGTACGATAACTCACCTCCTATAAAAAGTATGGAATTATATAATTTTATAATATCTTCATTAGACATCTCCAAATTTTATTATCACAACGTAAATACTAGCTAGGCCCTTCCGAGATCGATAGAGTACACGATGCAGACATGTAATTTATTAACGAGCCTGCGCAGTAAAATTGTTAGAGTTACAAGATATTTTATCCGGGGTGGTAGAAGATGAGAGAGTGCCTTGTTATTGGTGGGATGGTACCGTGTCACGGTATATAGAAATAGTGGAGGGTTGGGGGTTGTATCCATGGATGAGTGGGATAAATCTTTGATTATACGAAGTGTGTGGGAGATAAAGAATATAGAAGACAAGTGTGGTGGTCTATGCGGGTGAGGAAGAAATACATTTTTTATAAAAAGAGACTTGGCCAGCATGTTAGGGTGTCTTGGAAATCACTTGAAAAAACTAGGTGAATTCTAGATGACCATTATCTAAAATAGTGGTGAATGGAGAGAACATGAGGGTCTAGACGGGTTGTTGGTCCCAAATATACAAAAACCTCTAGTATAAGGATCAGGGTGATGGTTGAGGAAGACATGTTGGATCTTAGGGTTTCTAGCCTAATTAACCTACATAATGAGTGGGATGTTGATTTATTAAGGATGTATTCGACTCCTAAAATTGTCAAGGAAATCAAGATGTATCTGCTAACATTTCTTGGGGGTTGAGACACTTGGGTGTGGGACATATTCATGTATGTGGATTTGTCAATTTGCTTAGCTTATAACTTGTTGAGGGAATACAATAGCAGGTCAAAGATGATCCCATGGGATTTTTTTTTGGAGTGCCCAATTGCCAACCAAGCTTAAGTTTCTCTTATGGATGACATTGCACGATGCTATTGTGATGAAGGCCATAAGGAAGCAAAGACACTTTATTGATAATGGGATATGTAGGAGGTGCAGGGATGTAGAAGATACAACACTGATGCCTTGAGGCACTGCTACACCATCTCGGATGTGTGGAGATGTATAGGTTTTGAATCCAAGTTCAAAGACTTATTTTAACTCCCTATGGCATCTTGGGTTAAAGTGAACTTTAGAAAAGGAGATGACCATGATCGCTTGTTCACACTAGCCTGCAGATAGATCTGGCTATATAGGATGTCCCGATGTTCGAGAAAAAGAAGTGGATGTCAATTTAGACCTATGTCAAAGTCCAAAGAAGCATACAACATTTAATTGATGTCTGGGAAGGAGAAAAGAGGAGGACACTTAATCAAGAGAGGTGGGCTTGACAGGACTAGAAGCCTCCTGCGGTGGACCGGGTGAGTTGAACACAAACATTGTGGTTAATAAAACTAGTGCTTCTAGTGATGCAGTGGATAGGGATGGAAATGGCAGGTGGCTAAGGGGATAGGTAAATAAAATGAAGGTGAGGTCGGTGATTGATGTGGAGCTAGTTGGATATATGGATGATACAAATCATGTATCTACCAAGGTTAAGCCCAATTAGTGTAGATAGTACATAGAGGAAATGTAGTTTTGTGTCTTGTGCAAATGGGAAGGGATTTAGTCCCACATTGCTCACTCCTAAAACTTTTGTGGTCCTCATATGTAGGATCACATTGACACTAGTGTCCAAAAGGCTCTAGGGGAGAGTATGCTCACCTCCTTGGTGGGCATGGTGACCACAATACACATGTGTGCACGCAACACAATGGGCTGGGCTGGGTCGTTGGGTTATGGGATTTGTTTTTCATCTACTTTTTGTACAAAGATACAACTACATAATTAATTATTAATTTAATTAGTTGTTACTTTCCTAAATAGATTTGTTTTTTTCTTATACAAGAATGATTGTGTAATGACACATGACTGATTAATAGTGGTCTTAAAGAATTTATTCCAATGTTAGTTAACAATGGTCGATCATGGTTTTGGAAGTAAAAATAACACCACTAATATGCCTGAAAGTTTAGTGGTAACAACTTTTCTCGTTGGTAGAGTAGGATGCAAATTTGTCTTAATATGGTGGGTTTTGATTAGTACTTAGAAGAGGATGAACCTAGACTTGATGACTTTGTTCTTGATAATGCAAAATTAATTACAAATTGGAAGAAGGGTGATAAGACATGTCATAGGTTAATCTTGTTTGCTTTAAATAACAAATTGTATGATTCATACTCTAAGCCACATGTTACTACTTATAAGGTTTTATTGGGGGCATCACGAAAGAATTTTAGTATAGAAAATTAGGGTGTTGAAAAGTATTGTGTGTCTAAATTTCTAAATTTTTAGTTGGTTGAGGGTAAATCCATTTCTGACCAAACACACAACTTTCATTTCTTGTGTCATGAGCTCTTAGATGCAAGAATGGATTTTCATGAGAAGTTTATTGTTATGTCCATCATCGAAAAATCCCTAAATCATGGGAATCATTTGGCATAACTCATAAGAATCACAAAGGAGACTTGCCAATGAACGATCTAATGAGGGACATAAAAAAACAAGAACACTTAAAGACAAGATTGTCAAGTTACATATTGATGTAATATCTACTATCAATTTTATTACTGTTAAAAATAATGATAAGAAATCAAATAATATGCATAAACCTAAGGATAAAATATAGAAGAAACCTAAGAACGAACCTTGTTGGACACGTGGATAGGTTAGCCACTGTAACAAGGATTGTCCTTCAAATAAGGCAAAGAAAGATATTGCATCTACAACTAAGGAGGCTGTAGTCAACATGATGACTACATCCTTGAATCTCAATGATGGGTACATGTTTATAAAACCTAAAATCCTTTCAATTTTTGAACCTTTTTATTGGATAATTGACACTAGAGCTAAAATGTACATGTTTGTGCTGATTAGTCCTTGTTTATGTCTTACCAGGACTCAAGAGGTCGTTCTGTGACTTTGGGAAATTCCATCTCTATAGAAGTCAAAGGTGAAGGATGAGTGGACTTGAAGTTTCCTTTGAGGAAGGTTCTGACACTTCATAGAGTCAGACATGTTCCAACCATTCAAGGAAATATCCTTAGTGGAGTAATTTTAATTAAGGATGATTTTAGACTATTGAAAATGTAATAAGGCTATTATTACATGCCTTCATGATTCTTTATTTTTCAGCAAAGGGTATCTATGTGATATGGAGAACTTATCTAAGATTCTTGTTGAACATGTTTCAAATTCAATTTTAAATTTGAATGATAATAGTTCTATTTTCATGAATCTTTTATCATCATATGTATGCCATACTCATTTGAGACAATGTAATGTTAGCTCAATGAAATGAATGATGAATCTAGATTTAATTCCATATGTCTGACATTACTAATAGTAGATGTGAGATGTGTGTGCAATCTAAAATTCCTAAAAGGCCTTTTTATTTTGTGAATAGGAATTCTAAAATTCTTGATCTAGTACACACCAATATCTGTGAATTCAGTGACACTGCTACTAGGGATCCAAAATGTTATTTCATAAATTTTTGGACGATGCAAGTGGATATTGTTATGTCTATTTTCTTAAAAGTAAAGATGAGGTATTGGATACATTCAAAATTTACATGAAAGAAGTTGAAACTCAAACTAGTAAAGTAGTTAAATGTTTAAGGTCTAATAAAGGAGGAGAATACATCTCAAACTTGTTCTTAAAATTCCAACAATTATGTGGTAGAATTCATGTGGTTACTGCTCCTTATTCACCACAATCTAATGGGAAAATATGAAACCTTGATATATATGGTTAATATCTTTCCAAACCTTAGATGTACCCAACTATATGTGGGGGGAAGATTTGAATACAACTTTCCATATTCTAGATAGAGTTCCCCATAAACATAAAGAAAGTGGTCTAATTGAATTATGAAGAGGAAACCGAGTCTCGAATATCTTTGAATGTGGGGGTGCATTGGTAAGGTACCTATTTTTTAACACAAAAGGAAGAAATTGGGTTCAAAAATGGTTGATGCCATCTTCTTGAGTTATGTAGAGACAAGTTATTCCTATAGATTCTTGATTGTAAAATATGAAATATCAGGCATTGATGCTAAAACAATTGAGGAATTACATGATGCTAAATTATTTGAGGATGTGTTTCCCATGAAATCTGGTGTGCCTAAAGAAGCATCACAATAGGATTCATTCACCACAAGTTCCATTCCTGAGCATGTGGAAAGGATGGAAAATGTGGGGGGTGACTCAAAACAAGCTATTTTTGAATTTGACAATTCTAAAGAAATTGTTGAACTAAGGAGAAGTAAACAGCCTAGGACATCTAAAGATTTTGGAAGTGAGCTTCACACTCATAATATTGAGGATGATTTTGTATCCTCAAACAAGCTATGGATTCTCTAGAAGCAATTTTTTCAAAAGAAGTTGTTAATAATGAAATCTAGTCAATTCTTTTGAATGGAACTTTGGAATTAGTGGATTTGCCTCTTGGATGTTATGTAGTTGTATGCAAATGGATCTTTAAGAAGAAACTTAATGTATACAGGAAAATCAATAAGTATCAAGCTAGGATAGTTGCTAAGGGTTACAGACAGAGGGAAGTAATAGATTATTTTGATACTTATTCAAATGTTTCCTGTATTACCAAAATCAAAGTGCTTGTAGCATTGGCTTCCATTTATAATCTATCTATCCTTCATATGGATGTGAAGATCGTGTTCTTACATCATGATCTTCAAGTGGAGATATATATGGAATAACCTGAGGGGTTCATGGGTTGTGGGAATGAGTCCAAAGTGTGTAAATTTGTTAAGTCATTATACGTCTTGAAACAAGCCCCTAAAAATGGCATGAGAAGTTTGATTCTATGATATCATTGTTTGGATTTGTTTCTAATGATTTGATAAGTGTTTTTACTGTAAAATCATAAATTATGGATTCTTATTTTATGCCTATATGTAGATGATATCCTAGTTTTTGGTTCTGATATGAAAGTAGTAAATGAGATAATGTCATTCTTGTATAGAAAGTTTGAGATGAAGGATATGGGTGTCATTGATGTGATTTTAGGGCTTAAAATCACAAGGTCTATGTAAGGCCCCTAAACTTGCTTAATGAGTTGAATAAGATTAATTATCATAATTGAATTCTTATAACCATAATCTAACCTTGTGATATTCTTTGAAATTATAAGACAAGCTTAAGTTTAAAATTTGGTCCAATTTGGACACTGTTTGAGCAAGTTATGCAATTTTATGCACATTTTGGACTTTTCCACAATTTACCCAATTGAGAGGTTTTATTTGTAATTTCTCACTTGAATTATGTTCCTTGGATATTACCTCATCATTCTTGATCTTTTTGATCCATGGGGCACCTATTTAAACCTTGGTTTGAAGGTGTTTTCTCCAAGGGTATTTTAGGGTTTACCCCTTCATGGATGAGCTACCTTTAGTTGCTATCAACTAATGAATTATTTGATTGGCTGGGAAATTTGACAAAGGAAAGCTAATCAGGTATATACATATGGTGGGGGAGCTTCTTGTGTGTTTTCTTGTATATTCTTCATAAATTACGGCCATGGACACTTAGATTGATACTAGAACTTCAACTTTTTCTTTTTCTTTATCTTAAAGTTTCATATACTTATCCCCAAGAACCAAAACGAGCCATTTTCTCTCCACCACTTCCCTCCTTCTACCCACCTCTTTCTCCCTCTATGCTTCTTCTAATTTTCCTGTCCAAGGAATAAGAAAGTGTGGACCTTCTTGGAAAAAGGATCTAGGGTTGCAATTGACTTCCTTTTAGGGTTTGAAAAGCTTCCTTCTAGTGATATTGACCTAAAAGAGTAAATATCCCCTTATTTACTCCATTTATTTCTTTTTTATCCTTCCTGCTACCTTTCTCCAGGTCGGAACCATGCTGTTCCATGGTAGAAATTTCTCTAAAGCTCTAAAGCCCTACCTTTCTTGCTCCTTATGCTTAGGGTTTGCTCATTTGATGAAGAAAGGTGCTAGATGGATGAGTTCACAACTTATGATTGGATTTTCTACCCTACCTTCTCATGTTTTCTTATGTGTGGGAGTTTATCTTCTCATTAGAGGCAAGTTTTATAACTTGATCCATGTTTATTGCTTACCAAAAGCTTTCTACATCATGCTCTTGCTTGAAAATGATGATTCATGCACTAGAAAGCTATGCTTGACTTGGATTTCAATTTTTATATTGTTCCCTGTTCTGATTTCAGTTCTATATGAACATGTGATCATGTGTACGTTATTTATAAGGTATAATATGACTTGGATCAGGTTGGTTTACCAACTTATGGTGCTAAGCACCTATCAACCAATGGTCAATTTTAGGGTTTAAAGCTGAATTCTTCCATAAGCCCATGACCCGATGATGGTACCATTGCAACAACCCTATGGTGTTGTCTTCATGAAAACTAAATGTCAGGATCAAAGGTGTCATGTGATGGTGACAACCTATGATCAGACCCTTAGGTTAGGTTTTGGATCAATTAAAATTTTAACGATCAACGATAAGTATCCTAATAATGTTATCAATCAATGATGACATTAGCTTAATATTTGATGCTGATTAATGAATATAGTGTTATTCTAGCAACCTATGGTGACTTAATGGTCACTAATGATTGTGGATCATATCTCCAAAATCTATGGTGAGTTAATCATATAGTTGTATAATCAATTAAGACTTAGACCCATGGTTTCTTGGTTTACTTGATGCAAAGGTCGAACCTATACTGTAATTGATGGCTTTAACATATGAACTTGACCCAATGGTCAAGATCTAATGTTTATTCCTCCAATAAAGTAGAATGATGAATAATATAATATATTCGTCCTAATACTGTGATTTAGATGGTTTCCTTTATATGATCAACTTAAGGAGCTTACTTGTTGACAATAGATGGCTTGTTTTAACTGAATAGTCGATTGTGGGTTTTACCCAACTCTCAATGGAAATTTTTGTGTTATTAATCAAGGGATGTATAGGGTTATTATTGACTCTTTCTAGAGAACAAATCAAGGACTTCATAGGTGGTTTATCCAAGGAGTTTACCTATGCAAACAACTAATGGTCTTACCTTTTAAACATCCAATGGTTTTGGGTGACATTGTGGTATGGTGATATTGGTTGAATGATGATGGAACAAATGGAGGATTACCCTTAATAAGGTAGTCTTACCTATTCACTCATATGAATAGAAGGGATGACAACCATATTGTTTTGATATGTAATCCTAATGAGGTATAGCTTGTTATACCTAGCTTTAATATAACTAAATGAGGGTAATTGGGTATGAATAGTCCTTGAATGACTAATACAATCATGGAGTACTCTGTTACTATTGTTGAAACCCTAGTATGCTATAACTCGATGGTTACATCTTGATATTTGTGTGGGTTCATACTTGAGAATAGTATGGAATGTGATGGTGATGCTTCACCTTATGCATCCATGATCCAATGGGGATGCTGTGAGTTAGGGTTTGGGGATAATTGTTTATTAGTAACATTGATATAATTTATCATGTTGAACCTAACTCTAATGTTAATAGATAAAGATGAGTATTCATGTTTAACATTCTTATATGATGGAATGATGGAGGAATAACCTCCTTAATATGATCATAACCTTAATATGTTAATTGGTGGTTATCATAGCCGCATGGTTGATACTTTCTTATATTAAACATGTGCATCATTAATATTATGAGGGTTAATCATATCTAGATTCCTTTCATTTTGATGTAATAAAGGAATGTTCTTAACATTAATATAACCCTGCTATGATTGTTTATGAATATCTCCTAGATCATTAAAGAAATATTGTGTTGATCCAGTGTATTATTTGTAACTGATGTTGTTGAGCCTTGTTATAAGGCATGCAGAGATAATGATGATCTTATAGGGAATAATATAATGGTCTTAATGACCTTTGGGCATGGTTGAGCCCTGAATTATGTTTAATCCTCTTGTGTTGATAAGGGTTGATACCATGTGATATTGTGAAAAGGATTTATATCATTTGATAGTATGTTGGTATTAATGACCTTTGGGCATGGTTGAGCTCTGAATGAGGTGTAATCCTCTTATGTTGATAAGGGTTGATACCTTGTGATATTGTGAAAAGGATTTATATCATGTGATAGTATGATGACTAGTGTGGTCTCATGAATGGCAAGTGAATAGTACCATGTGATGATGAGATGAGAAATTATGTTTCACACGTTTTATATCTTTTCAAAGTTGTGATATTTATATGCTTGCTAGAAGTAAATTAGGGTTTGTATGTCCACTTGTTTGATACAACCTTAATTCACCCAATTGGCATAACTAATCAAGTGCAACTCTAATGATGTAGTTCCCTGTGCCGTAAAACCATCTTCAGTGTCAGAACTTATTGGATGGTGAAATGAGTATTCCTAAGGGACACTTGAAGCACATACTATTGAGTATGTGGGGGTGGTAGGTTGAGGATATATCCTTGTCATCCACAATGTAGATTGTGGAGGTTGTCTATGTTCATGCCTAATACATCTGGTGTGATTGAGAATGGCTGCGGTCGTATCTCGATGATTATAATATGATGTGATTAGAGAACAAATGCGGTTGTACCTCAGTGATTGGGTTTGAATACCCTAGATGCTAGATCTGTGACCTGTACCAAGGTGGACTAGTTACATGACTATATGTCGCTATGATGGCAGCTTTGACTGATATGTCACTACCTTTTACTCGTACTGAGGGGAAGAGATATTAGGATAATGAAACTCCTAGATCTTGTACGGAACTGAATAGCCCTTCGCAGGGTTCAGTTGGACTTTGAATGGTATGATTCAAATTCCCCAGGGCGTAATAAAAGATGTAATACAACCATGTGGCATATTTGTTTAAGGTTATACACAATGTTTCACATTGGATGATAACCCTTGTTTGTTATCTTTACATAAAGATGATGCTTAGTGCAATTAAGATATAGTAGATATACTTAGGTTGTGGATATGTTTAAGATTGTAAATGCATACATACAATAGCTATGCTTCTGTTGATAACTATACTGCTACTACTGATTATAATCATGATGCTAGCTATCTCATGTTGTTAGTTATGTTTAGCATGCTAGCCATGCTTTTGTAACTAGAGATGCATATACTGCTAATCATGCTTATCCAAAGAGTTTTACTTATGTTGTTAACTCTTATTATGATGTTGATATGTTCAACCAATTAGATATGCTCATGTTATTAGCTATGATATGTTACTATATTTGCCTTTATTTGAGATGCCAGTATTGATAGCCATGTAATGTTACTAGACATATTCATGATGTCAGGGATGCTTATGCTACTTGTTACACCACAATCTCACAATTACCATTAATCATGAGATTAGGGCATCAATTGAGGATTTAACGTAATACAAAGATCACCCTTAACTTTTTCTTCTTTTTTAAACTCTTTGTTTTCTCACATTGAACCACATAAACTAACTTTACAAGGGAATCTAAACATTGATTTCTCTAATCAGATTTCAACAGTAAAAATGCATGTATGAACATTCATTATGTTTCTCATACTTTTAAACACATACGACTTGGTGATTCACATATATTGCTAAAAAAGGAATAATGTTATACATCATCATTTACAACTCTCTCTTATTTCTTTACAAGGACCTAGAGTGACAAGGACCAACTGAACTTAACTATACTCAGATTTAACTCTTGTGGCAGATCTACTTTGATGCAATTACCTTCTTCAAGTCCATGTGATATCCCTAAAAATTGTGAGTATAGGGGTGATCCTACTCACTCAGTGAATGAGTACTTCAAAGAAATGGTATAAAGCATTGGTATAATTATAGATATACTTTTGAGCAACTGATATCAATTATAACAGTAGTAAGCTTTAAAGAGATTGATCATTGACAATCATAAATATGGCATGATACTCTAGATATGAACAAGAGAAAATCTATAAGAGCATTCTTGATTAATTTCAAAGAGAACTAATAATTTAGAAACATACAAAGAATAATTGTTAGAAAATTGTACTCAAATCTTTCTTAGCCTTTCTTACTTATAAGAAACTCTTTAAACCTATATGAACATATTTTAGCTTATGCCCTGATCATATGCAGTGTACTCTACATATGAAGACTCATAGAGAATTACGATCTCACTTTATAAGACTTAGTAGACACACTCAGGAATGCTAAGTCTAACTACTCTATGGTCTACAACTGGAAAATGGCTCTCTGGTCTCAGCACATCTATTATGCCGTAAAAACTGGATTCCTCCTCTAACCTGAGCACACAGGCAGAGAGTCAAGCCACCTATTGGCTTTTTCTGTACTCTAGTGCCACCAGGATCTCTAGTTGATGTTGGACACTACATTCTATAATTTAAGGAGACTTCCACTAGGGCTTCGTACCCCGTACCACACGTTGGTACGTTCTGACTCCCGTATACTGGACACACCACCAGGGTTAGGTTGTTTCCTCCCTAAGGTGCAGACCTCTCATAGGGATTCTACGGTGTTCAGAGCTCTTAAGTCTATTATTTTATTATTCCTAGAAAGCTCTTACTATATTGTATCTTTTCCCTTATTTATACTTAACTCTGGTATCTCTATGGTACCGTGTCAATTTATTTGAAGTTTATAACACAACATGTTTATCATCCTTAACTTGGCAGAGCAGTATATTCAAACACTGCAATATACTAAGAAATCAACATATTATACATGCAGGCAGACTGAAATACTTACATAACATAATGCATGTCCATTTGGCACTTATACACTAGAATTATGCAATTAAACATCTTAATATACCGATAAGAGCTAATTACTTGGCATATGAGTAATCATCATTTGCACCCATAAATTATTTGCACTTTCTTTGAAAACGTGCACAATGATCCAAATCCTGGGTTATGCATCTCATAGTGAGAACATGGTAATCAAAATGCTTAATTCATTGAACATCCTATCCTTAGGGCTTCATTTACCTCATTCACTTATCACATGGCTCTTATAAGGATTTAATATGTCATAAACATCCACTAAATACATATTGCTTTAAACAAGTCATATACAATCAACATATGTATGAAATCCTCAAATTGAGCTAAATTAGGGTTTTCCATGCCATTCATTGAGATATTATGAATCAAGAATAACATTGCATAAATAGAGTCTATGATGCCAAGAAAAACACTTCAAATGGATTTCACCATATTTATTCACAAATTTCCAACTTTCCACTCATATAGGGCTTCACCCTCTTTACGAAGATATAAAGCAAACACTATTCACATCACATGAAATCCAAAATAGTATCTGACATATACGTACTACACATTCATATAAACAATCATTCATAACCAAGGGGATCTAGATAAACAAATTGCTCTAGTTAATTATACAGCAATTTCAGTCACAGACAAATTCACTATATTTCAATTTACTCTTATAACCTTTGTGAATACTTAGGGAATTATCATTAAGATTTATTGTATACATTTCTAATATGAATTTATCATCTGAAATTCAAACAAATAGAGGAAGAATCCATTTCATATCATTTTGCAACAACTTAGATCAAACAGACAATTCAGGGTTTGTAGTCACATACTAAGCAATTAAAGATTATGGATGATTTAACCAATTTTCGTGCAATATACTATTTTAAGGAAGTTCCCACTCACCATAAGGTGTGAAAACACCTTAAAAATGCTGCTCATCCCTGAAAATCTCGATCTCATATCAAATCCCTAGCAATTCACCTGATTCTTCTTCCTTTCAACTCAGAAACCCTAGAATTGAAGATTAAGAGAGAAAGAGTGAGAAAAGGACTTGATTTGATATGATTTTGAATCAAATTAGGGGAGGGACGGAATTTTGACATATGAGAGAAGATTCACCATGAAACTATATCCAAAGAAGTTAAACTTACATGATTTCATCATTCCTCAGACCACAAAACCCTAGGTCAGCATCTCCATCACTTTCTCCTCTCAAACCTTAACTCTCCCTCCCTCTATAGGATTTCATTTCTATAGATTGAATCATGAATTATGAGAGCTCCTTGTGTGTTAGGTTGACCATATATAGCAATTGAGCTGCTTGGGTCAATTGCACATTGACCCCTCACCATAGTTTTTCTTATTTCAGCTGAATTTTCTGTCATAAAAATATTACAGTAATTTGTCTACTTATAAGGTCTAAAATTATCCAAAAATTATGAAAATTTTAAAAGCTTCTTACAATTGAGTTTTAGATCTCCAGTTAAAATTTCAGATCATTTGGAGTTATAAATAAATAAATAAAAATAAAATACTACACTGCTAAAAAGCACTCTGTCAGCATTTTGATCAAAGTATAGTTCGACCGAGAACTACATTCAAAGAACACTCAAATATTCTGAAATTTTTCTCCAATATGAATTATTGAGTTATTCATATCATATCCAAAATTCAATTAAATACAAAATTTTTAGAAAATATGAAAAATCATTTACCACATTGCTATCTTGATTAAATTCTACATTCATGTACTATCAAAACCCTAATTTTTGCTGATTACAGTTTACATTTCTCGAACCATAATTCTTAAAACTAAAATCATAGTTAGAATTTCTTCTTAGGTTTGAAACATCAAAATTGATCTACTATCATTAATCAAGGCTAAACAATGTTCAATCTAATCAAGCATGTAATCATTCAGGTAAACCCTAGTTTACCAATTAAGCACAAATGTGGTCATTACAATTCTCACCCCCTTAAAAAGTTTTGTCCCCGAAACATAAATACGCAAATAAAGTATATTAAAAGTTTATTTTAAGCTTCTGAAATCTTACATGTCATTACATTCTTGTATTTTATACTTGAATGTAGTTTTCAACGTTAAGTCCTTTATTTCTTTTCTAATCACAACGTGTTAAAACAATTCTCAATGATAACAAACAAATTCTCTATGCCACAATCAATGATAGGATAGAGAGAGAAACAACCATTTCAATATTTTCATACTCTTGAGGTGTTACCTCAACATTGATAATCCGATCCAACTATCTCAATTCATATGGCTCAATATGTACTATTGTTATGTATTACCTCTAAGTAACAAAAGATAGTTCACCATGTTCATTTGAATTTTACTATTGTGCTACTCAAATAGCAAAACAGTCTTGAGTTGGAAGACTAGATTCAACAACAATTGTACAATATTACTCATGTCATCCCCACTGCATCATGGATGCATAAGGTGAAGCATTAACATCACATTCCATATTATTATCAAGTATGAACCCACACATAATTCAAGGTGTAACCATCGAGTTATATCATACTAGGGTTTCAACAATAGTAACATAGTACTCCATGATTGTATTAGTCATTCAAGGACTATTCATACCCAATTACCATCACTTAGTTATATTAAATCTAGGTATAACAAGTTATACCTCATTAGGGTTACATATCAATACAATATGGTTATCATCCCTTCTATTCGTATGAGTGAATAGGTAAGACTACCTTATTCAAGGTAACCCTTCATTTCTTCCATCATTATTCAACCCATATAACCATACCACAATTGTACAATACTAAGATGGATTACTGGTATGAATGACTACAACTATCAGACACCTTTAATTAACATATTGCTTACACATGTACACTGAAATCATACGTAGAACCAATTTACATCCCTTAATAGGCCTTCAACAAATTATACTTATAAAAACAAATTCACATATTACTAAAAGCCACTATTTTCTCTTATCTCTCTCCTCATTCACTACTACTTACTTTTTGCTACTTATCCTTCTCATTTTAATCATGTAGATTAAACATTCCTAAAATTGAAACATACAAGGTACTAATAGATTATTCATCATTCTTTCTACCACTGAAATAATTTATTTCTTATCGCACTTCACTCATATTGTATTTCTCCTTTTGTTCAAAACACACTTGTTACATTTCAAATTTATATCTTACTCTTCTCTCTGAATCATTTCCATATTGTTTATCTACCTTTCAGATTAGCTACCTTTAAACCCTGGATTACTTTCAGTGCTAGTTTACTTCTCATAGTGCAAATCTCATGTTCTTGTTTTATAGAGATGCTAGTATTCAAGGTAAAATCACTAGTGACAACCCTT
Source organism: Alisma plantago-aquatica (assembly GCA_963693085.1). Classification (NCBI taxonomy): domain Eukaryota; kingdom Viridiplantae; phylum Streptophyta; class Magnoliopsida; order Alismatales; family Alismataceae; genus Alisma; species Alisma plantago-aquatica. The sequence continues at coordinate 272,348,159 of OY856412.1, forward strand.
GAACTACTAGAACTCTAAACATTCTAGGGTTTGGTCCTTATCAGTAGCTTGACGTTATTGTGATGTGACTTTGCTCCCTTAATTTGAAATTCAAACTTTGGATCTCACAAGTTTTACTAAAGTCTTCCTTATCTTATCAATTGAATTTCCTTTCTCTTACTTGGCCATTCAGGTATATTACATTCTCAATTTATCCTCCTAAGGTTTCATCACTATATTGTGTGCCATTATTACATTCACTAGATGCCTCTACCATGGTGGTTATGCATCAGATATGATTCATTTTCTTATCACTTCATTCCCACATTGCTCTCATTAAGGAAGATATGAAAGAGAAGATAATTTTGAGACTTAGAATTCTTATCTTCAAACATTCATTAATGCATTTCTCATATGTAGGTTTAATTAATTATCAACAAGGATACTTGACTAATTAGCACTTTCTTGAATCTCACAACCTCTTTCTTTTATAATCTATATTACTCCATTATGTTTCATACCCTTCTTTACTTTCCATAATCCCCTTACCATATACTACTATTCCACATGTCATCTTTAAATTCTAGTTTTCTCTTATGATCATGTTGCTTCTTTTATGTATATGATCATGTATACCATGTTGCATATATTTCTTTTTATCCTTCTACTAATGTGAAGTTGATATTCTAAATCAATAATCTCTCTACTATTTTCACCTCATGTTTAATACATTACATATCCTTCATTTTAAATCAAACGGCTCATGCATGGGTCAAACTTAGTTTCTCTTTCAATCAAGTTTTTCCTTTCTGAATATAGTCTACCTTTGTATGACTTATTCATTTATTTAGCTACACTTTTCTTCTTTTAGAAATTAGTTTGTTGTTATATAGAGACTTTTAATCCAAAGGTAGTAAGGATGAATGTATTAAACTTATTAATAAAGGTATACATACCATGCTCTTAATTATATCATACCCATCATTCCTTAATCAAGCTCATTATTTCCAACATTTCTCTTTGTTTCAACTAAGTTTCTTATCCTAGTCTTATGATTTACATGCTCATCTAGTTCTCTTTACTTTAACTCTTCTAAAGACTCTTCACTTCTATGTACTTATTGTATACTTAGCTCTTTTCTTCTATTTTCCTTTTTTTTAGAGTACATAAAAAAATTATACTCGATTATATAATCCATTCCTGATGATTGATTCTTACTATCTTGGCCCCTTACATACTTTTCTCTATTTTTTTTTCATATTTCATATTTAGAGTTCATATAATACTAATAATTAAACTTAATATGAACCTTATGTCGTGTTCCTTTATTCCCAATTAAGGGTTTCTCATATGAGGCCGCAAAGATGGATCTCAGATATCAGTTCCAACTGATTCTTAGTTATCCCAGTCTTTCCCTTATACTTCAAATCTTAGAGTATATACATTCATACTATAATTTGGATCTAATCTATCCATAATTTACTCTTGTTATGTTACTAATAGGAGTCATTAGATCCCAATAATGCATCCTGCCAGCCAGACCAGGCCAAACCTGCAATCCTGAAGCCAAGAGCTACTCAGGATTACTCAACTCCTATTCATCTCAAATGTGTGGAAGAAAACTTATCCACTTAGGAAATCTCATTCAAAGATAATTTCTAGTCTACTTGATACAAAGAATGTAATCAATAAATGCTACAACTGCATAGTGCACAACAAATCTTAAAGACCCATATATATTTCAAAATACTGAATATCTAAATTTAAACATATAAGAGCTTTTCTATTCATCTCCAATAAAACAACAATATGAAATGAAAGTTCTATCTCATTTTATATTTATGCCCTTAATTTATATTACTTATCTTGTTTCTAACCCTAATATTTCTAGGGTTCCTCTCTAGACCATCCTTCCACTGTATACCTGGCCAGGGTATACATGAAAGAATAAACAAAGTAGCTTGATACTGGTTGATCCAAGTACTCAGATACCAGGCCAGGATACCCAAATACTCAAATCCCCAGAGCTAACATCATAACAACTCCTATCTGCCATACTTATGACTCTAACTTACTAACTTAATGGTCCCTGACAAGTCAGCCTAAGCTCTGATACCAAGTTATTACACCCTGATCTCACAATTACCACTAATAATGAGATTAGGGAATAAATTGAGGATTTAACGTAATACAAAGATCATCCTTAACCTTTTCTTCTTTTTCAAACTCTTTGTTTTCTTGCATTGAACCACATAAACTAACTTTACAAGGGAATCTAAACATTGATTTCTCTAATCTGATTTCAACAATAAAAATGCATGTATGAACATTCATTATGTTTCTCATACTTTTAAGCACATACAACTTGCTAATTTGCATATATTGCTAAAAGAGGAATAATGTTATACATCATCATTTACAACTCTCTCTTATTTCTTTACATGGACCTAGAGTGACAAGGACCGACTGAACTTAACTATACTCAGACTTAACTCTTGTGGAAGATCTACTCTGATGCAATGACCTTCTTCAAGTCCATGTGATATCCTTAAAAATTGTGAGTAGAGGGGTGAGCCTACTCTCTCAGTGAATGAGTACTTCAAAGAAATAGTCTAAAGCACTGATATAATTACAAATATACTTTTAAGCAACTGATATCAACTATAACATCAGTAAGCTTTAAAGAGATTGATCATTGCCAATCATAAATATGGCAGGATACTTTAGATATCAACAAGAGCAAATCAATATATGAGCATGCTTGATTAATTTCAAAGAGAACTAATAATTTAGAAACATACAAACAATAATTGCTAGAAAATTGTACTCAAATCTTTCTTAGCCTTTCTTACTTATAAGAAACTCTTTAAACCTATATGAACATATTTTAGCTTATGCCCTGATCATATGCAGTGTACTCTACATATGAAGACTCATAGCGAACTATGATCTCACCGTACAAGACTTAGAAGACACACCCGAGAATGCTAAGTCTGACTACTCTCTGGTCTGTAATAGGAAAATGGCTCTCTGGCCTTGGCACATCTATTATGCTGTAAAAAATGGACTCCTCCTCTAACCCAAGCACACAGGTGGAGAGTCAAGCCACCTATTGGCTTTTTCTACCCTATAGTGCTACCAGGATCTCTGGTTGATGTTGGACACTACATTCCATAATTTAAGGAGACTTCCACTAGGGCTTCATCCCCCGTACCACCTGTTGGTACGTTCCAACCCCCGTATACTGGACACACTGCCAAGGTTAGGTCATTTCATCCCTAAGGCGCAGACCTCTGATAGGGATTCTACGATGTTCATGGCTCTTAAGTCTATTATTTTATTATTCCTAGAAAGCTCTTACGATATTGTATATTTTACCTTACTTATACTTGACTCTGGTATCTCTATGGTACCATGTCTATTTATTTGAAGTTTATAACACAACATGTATATCATCCTTAACTTGGCAGAGAAATATATTCAAACATTATAATATACTGAGAAATCAACATACTATACATGCAAGTAGACTGAAATACTTAAATAACATAATTCATGTCCATTTGGCACTTATACACTAGAATCATGCAATTAAACATCTTAATATACTAATAAGAGCTAATTACTTGGCATACGAGTAATCACCATTTGCACCCATAAATTATTTGCACTTTCTTGGAAAACATGCACATCAACCCAAATCCTGGGTTGTGCATCTCATATTGAGGATATGGTAATCAAAATGCTTAATTCATTGAACACCCTATCCTTAGGGTTTCATTCACCTCGTTCACTTATCACATGGCTCTCATAAGGATTTAATGTCACAAACATCCACTAAATACCGATTGCTTTAAACAAGTCATATACAATCAACATATGTATGAAATCCTCAAATTGTGCTAAATTAGGGTTTTCCATGCCATTCATTGAGATATTATGAATCAAGAATAACATTAAAGATAAACAATCATTCATAACCAAGGGGATCCAGATAAACAAATTTCTCTATTTAATTATACAACAATTTCAGTCACAGACAAATTCCCTATATTTCAGTTTACTCTTATAACCTTTGTGAATACTTAGGGAATTCTCATTAGGATGTATTGTATAGTGTGAAAACACCTTAAAAACACAACTCATCCCTGAAAATATCGATCTCATATAAAATCCCTAGCAATTCACCCGATTCTTCTTCCTTTCAACTCGGAAACCCTAGAATTGAAGATTAGGAGAGAAAGAGTGAGAAAAGGACTTGATTTGATATGATTTCAAATCTAATCAGGGGAGGGACGGAATTTTGACATATGAGAGAAGATTCACCATGAAAATATATCCAAAGAAGCTAAACTTACATGATTTCATCATCCTCAGACCGCAAAACCCTAGGTCAACATCTCCATCACTTTCTCCTCTCAAACCCTAACTCTCCCTCTCTCTCTAGGATTTTGTTTCTCTAGATTGAATCACGAATTATGAGAGCTCCTTGTGTGTTAGGTTGACCATATAGAGCAATTGAGCTGCTTGGGTCAATTGCACATTGACCCCTCACTATACTTTTTCTTATTTTACTGAATTTCCTGTCATAAAAATATTACTGTCATTCGTCTACTGATAAGGTCTAAATGCATCCAAAAATTATGCAAATTTTACATGTTGTTTATGATTGAGTTTAGATCTCCAGTCAAAATTTCAGATCATTTGGAGTTACCAATATATAATAAAAAATAAAACACTACACTGCTAAAAAGCACTCTGTCAGCATTTTGGTCGAAGTATAGTTCGACCGAGAACCACATTCAAAGAACACTCAAATATTTTGAAAATTTTCTCCAATATGCATGATTGAGTTATCCATATTTTATCCAAAATTCAATTAAATAAAAATTTGTAGAAAATATGAAAAATTATTTACCACACTACTATCTTGATCAAATTCCATATTCATGTACTATCAAAACCCTAATTTTTGCCGATTAGGGTTTACATTTCTCAAACCCTAATTATTCAAACTAAAATCATAGTTAGAGTTTCTGCTTAGGTTTAAAAAATCACAATTGATCTACTATCATTAACCAAGTCTAAACGATATTCAATCTAATCAAGCATGTAATCATTTAGGTAAACCCTAGTTTACCAATTAAGCACAAATGTGGTCATTACACTACTAGATTGCTTGTACTATTAGCAAGGAATATGATGATAGTCAGATTAATTTAAATGATTGTTGTTAGATGCAATTTGATGATATATGAGTAGATATATATCCAAAGAAATGGATTTATTTGTTATCTATATATGCATTGATGATCATACTTGTTGCTAAGATGATTTTCTTAATATGTTTAGTATACTTGAACTATTCAATCTGTTCAATTGATTATTAGATACTCCAAATACTTAGTTATATACTATTTAAAATGTTGTAATCAATAAACATTGTTGGAGGTTATATCTCTTACTGGGACATGGGTCTCACCCTTGTGGTTTGCCACATTTTTTTAGGTAATCGGAAGTGCCAAAAACAAACATGTGGCAGCAAAGAGGAGCTATAGTAATGAATCTTTGAGAAAGTTGATTAGATGTCTAGTGTGTCCTAGATTCACAACTGTACTCTCAGGTCTGGGCATGAAAAGTTCGTATATGGTGTTTCAAACAAATCAGACTTTTGTTAGCATATTAATGCTTGTTTGTGTGGCATATATGAATATTGTTCTCCTATGTATATATGTTGTGGCTAAGGCAATAGAGCAATTTGTATCAAATTCTTGGCATAGTATGGATATAAGAAAGATGTTGGGCTTTTATTCAAATGTTTCTGAGCGGGTGCTGACGTTGAAATCGGTTTTAATTTACCCATATTTTTGGATATGTGATTAATTAGTGATTGATTGTGTTTTATGTTTTGAGTAATCTTGTTTAGTGTAATGGGTTCTCACACATTGGTATGAGAGATTTAGGTTCATCGAGTCTACAAGGACACTAGGACTTAGGACTAGGATGATGTCAAAATTAGGAATATGACATAAAAATATGGTGCATACTGCCTAATCTTAGTATTTGGGTGTGCTGGCCAGGTATTCAATTATTGAAGAAAGGTAAGTATGGAACTCTTAGATTATTATCTTTTTTATTACTATGATCAAGTAGTCATTTACTCTTAGATTATTTTCTTTTTTATTACTCTGATCAAGTAGTCATTTTGAGATAATCTAAAGAGAATAATGATTAAGAAATCACGGTGTGAATATCTCAATCCTACCTTAAAGAAGATGAGAATTGCATCATAATCTATCAAAACTTGAATGTTCAGTAACTATAAGAGAAAGATACAACACCATGGCATCTAAATCTGAATACAAATAAGAAAAAGAGGATTTCTTGAAGATGTGATTCAAGAAGATAATAAAGTAAAAGATAGATTAGTCTATGCTTATAAAGTGATTCAAGGTATGAAATCAATACAAGATGGAGAGAACTCCAATGATAAGTATAAAATGAGAAGATAAATGAGAACAATGACAAAGGAATAAGGTGGAACCTGAGTTAATCTTAGACCAACCTATGTGTGTAAGAAAGTGCTAATGTAAAATAAGCATGGCCTTTAAAAGAAATTAAGGCAGATGATCCATGTTTAATGAAGTAAATGTGGAATGTGATGATTTACCTGTTGATAAGTGGTTGAAAAACATAATAAAATAAGAGAACATACCCAAGTGTGATAAATAGTCATCAAGGAAGGAGTAATGAGATATGTTAATCATGATGATTCCTAGGATAATGGCAAGGAACCCGAAATGAAAAAGGTAAAATGATACATAAGAAGCTGTAACCTGCGTAATGAAATAGAATTGGTTACCTTTTCGCTAGTGACCCTTGAAAAATACTACTATGGTATGGGAAGTGTGTTTCACTTTTTGTATTTCCTTTCTAGGGAACAACTTTCAAGTGGATCATTGCCACTTAGTACATGTGGATTTGTTGTAAACATGAGGGTAGATAGCTTATTATTGCATAAGGTTGTCTGGACTATGGTTCTAAGATCATAAAGTTTATGATGATTTTGCTTTTGAGCCTTCAAATAATTAGGAAGACTCCTCTTATATTTCTTGATATTTGTTATGTTGGTAAAAGTGGATGAGATAATGATGTGAGTTCCTTATAGCACATGAGGTGGATATCAAGGTAATGAATCCTAGTATCCAAGATGTATCAATAGTATGAGAAATATGTGATGGTTGGGGATGTTTATTAAATGAACATTCTAAGTATTCCTCCCCGTTAGAGAGAGAGAGAGAGTTGATGATGACCATCTAAATGTTGTTTGGAAGGAAAAACAAAAGTTATTCTATAATGTTGTGTATGGTTCAATGATAGCTGGGCAAGACCACTATCAAGGATAGATGGTTTGTTGGTCAATAGATATGTGATACCATGTTCCTTTAAGATAAACCTATGATCAAATATCAATTCATAAGAGTTAGATTGGATGACATAATTCACATGAACATGATGAGTTTAGATTTTATGTCCTTTAGACTAACCAATGTACAAATAGAATTTATGAATAGGAGGTATGGTGATATTAGATTTTATGTCCTTTAGACTAACCAATGTACAAATAGAATTTTATGTCCTTTAGACTAACCAATGTAAACAACCAATGGCCTTACCTTTTAAACATCCAATGGTTCTAGGTGACATTGTGGTATGGTGATATTGGTTGAATGATGATGGAACAAATGGAGGGTTACCCTTAATAAGGTAGTCTTACCTATTCACTCATATGAATAGAAGGTATGACAACCATATTGTGTTGATATGTAATCCTAATGAGGTATATCTTGTTATACATAGCTTTAATATAACTAAATGAGGGTAATTGGGTATGAATAGTCATTGAATGACTAATACAATCATGGGGTACTCTGTTACTGTTGTTGAAACCCTAGTATGCTATAACCCGATGGTTACATCTTGATTTTTGTGTGGGTTAATACTTGAGAATAGTATGGAATGTGATGGTGATGCTTCACCTTATGCATCCATGATCCAATGGGGATGTCGTGAGTTAGGGTTTAGGGATAAGTATTGATTAGTAACATTGATATAATTTATCGTGTTGAACCTAACTCTAATGCAAATAGATTAAGATGAGTATTCATGTTAAACATTCTTATATGATGGAATGATGGTGGAATAACCTCCTTAATATGATCATAACCTTAATATGTTAATTGGTGGTTATGATTGCCACATGGTTGATACTTTCTTATGCTAAACATGTGCATTATGAATATGATGAGGGTTAATCATATATAGATTCCTTGCATATTGATATAATAAAGGAATGTTCTTAACATTAATATAACCCTACTATGATTGTTTATGAATATCTCCTAGCTCATCAATGCAATATTGTGTTGATCTAGTGTATTATATGTAAGTGATGTTGTTGAGCCTTGTTATAAGGCATGCAAATATAATGATGATCTTGTAGAGAATAGTATAATGGTCTTAATGACCTTTGGGCATGTTAAGACCCTTGGGCATGGTTGAGCCCTGAATGAGGCTTAATCCTCTTGTGTTGATAAGGATTGATACCATGTGATATTGTGAAAAGGATTTATATTATTTGATAGTATGATGGTCTTAATGACCTTTGGGCATGGTTGAGCTCTGAATGAGGTGTAATCCTCTTATGTTGATAAGGGTTGATACCCTGTGATATTGTGAAAAGGATTTATACCTTTTTATAGTATGATGACTAGTATGGTCACATGAATGGCAAGTGAATTGTACCATGTGATGATGACATGATAAATTATGTTTCAAACATTTTATATCTTTTCAAAGTTGTGATATTTATATGCTTGTTAGAACTAAATTAGGGTTTGTATGTCCACTTGTTTGATGCAACCTTAATTCACCCAATTGGCATAACTAATCAAGTGCAACTCTAATGATGTAGTGCCATGTGCCGTAGAACCATCTTTAGTGCCAGAACTTACTGGATGGTGAAACGAGTATTCCTAAGGGAAACTCGAAGCACATACTATTGAGTATGTGGGGGTGGTAGGTTGAGGATATATCCTTGTCATCCGCAATACGGATTGTGGAGGTTGGATATGGCCATGCCTCGTACATCTGGTGTGATTGAGAATGACTGTGGTTATGTTTCAGTGATTATAACATGATGTGATTAGAGAAAAAATGTAGTTGTACCTCAATGATTGGGTTTGAATACCCTAGAAGCTAGCACCGTGACATGTACCAAGGTAGACTAGTTACAGGACTATATGTCATTGTGGTGGCATCTTTGACTGACATGTCACTGCCTTTTACTTGTACTGACTGAAGGGAAGGGATCTTAGGATATCGACACTCCTAGATCTTGTATGGAACCAAATAGCCCTTCGCAGGGGTCGGTTGGACTTTGAATGGTACGATTCAAATTCCCCAGGGCGTAATAAAAGATGTAATACATCCGTGTAGCAAATTTTGTTTAAGGTTATACACAATGTTTCACATTGGATGATAACCCTTGTTTGTTATCTTTACATAAAGATGATTCTTAGTGAAATTAAGAGATAGTAGATATACTTAGGTTGTGGATATGCTTAAGATTGTAAATGCATACATACAGTAGCTATGCTTGTGTTGATAACTATACTGCTACTTCTTATTATAATCATGATGCTAGCTATCTCATGTTGTTAGTTATGTTTAGCATGCTAGCCATGCCTTTGTAACTAGAGATGCATATACTACTAATCATGCTTGTCCAGATAGTTGTACTTATGTTATTAGCTCTTCTTATGATGTTGATGTGTTCAACCAATTAGACTTGCTCATGTTGTTAGCTATGCTATGTTACTAGACTTGCCTTTATTTGAGATGCCAGTATTAATATCCATGTTATGTTACTAGACATATTCATGATGTCAGGGATGCTTATGCTACTAGATTACTTGTACTATTAGCAAGGAATATGATGATAGTCAGATTAATAATAATGATTGTTGTTAGATTCAATTTGATGATATTTGAGTAGATATCTATCCAAAGAAATGGATTTATTTGTTATCTATATATGCATTGATGATCATACTTGTCGCTAAGATTATTTGCTTAATCTGTTTAGTATACTTAAACTATTCAATCTATTCAATTGATTATTAGATACTCCAACTACTTAGTTATATACTATTTAAAATGTTGTAATCAATAAACATTGTTGGAGGTTATATCTCTTACTGGGACATGGATCTCACCCTTGTGGTTCGCCACATTTTTTTTAGGTAATCGGAAGTGACAAAAACAAATATGTGGCAGCAAAGAGGAGATATAGCAATGAACCTTTGTGAAAGTTGATTAGATGTCTAGTGTGTCCTAGAGTCATCCCTGTACTCTCAGGTCCGGGCATGAAAAGTTTGTATATGGTGTTTCAAACAAATCAGACTTTTGTTAGCATATTAATGCTTGTTTGTGTGGCATATATGAATATTGTTCTCCTATGTATATATGTTGTGGCTAAGGCAATAGAACAATTTGTATCAAATTCTTGGCATAGTATGGATATAAGAAAGATGTTGGGCTCTTATGCAAATATTTCTGAGCGGGTGCTAATGTTGAAATCAGTTTTAATTTACCCATATTTTTGGGTATGTGATTAATTAGTGATTGATTGTGTTTTATGTTTTGAGTAATCTCATTTAGTGTAACAAGTTCTCACAATTTGGTATCAGATATTTAGGTTCATCGAGTCTATAGGGACACTAGGACTTAGGACTAGGATGATGTCAAAATTAGGAATATGACGTAAACATATGGTGCATACTGCCTAATCTTAGTATTTGGGTGCGCTGGCCAGGTATTCAATTATTGAAGAAAGGTAAGTATGGAACTCTTAGATTGTTATCTTTCTAATTACTCTGATCAACTAGTCTTTTGAGATAATCTAAAGAGCATAATGAATAAAACATCATGGTGTGAATATCTCAATCCTACCTTAAAGAAGATGAGAATTGCATCATAATCTATCAAAACATGAATGTTTGGTAACTATAAGAGAAAGATACAACACCATGACATCTAAATCTGAATACAAATAAGAAAAGGAGGAGTTCTTGAAGATGTGATTAAAGAAGATAATAAAGTAAAAGAAAGATTAGTCTATGCTTATAAAGTGATTCAAGGTATGAAATCCACACAAGATGGAGAGAACTCCAATGATAAGTAAAAAATGAGAAGATAAATGAGAACAATGACAAAGGAATAAGGTGGAACCTGAGTTAATCTCAGACCAACCTTTTTTTTTAGGGTGAAACCATTGCTATTAAATTGATAAAAGCCATACGACATATACATAGATGAGAAATCTTAGCAAGCTCAAGAGCCAAGGAAGAGAGAGCACAACAACTTTAAGCAGATGGGATTGGATACATAAAACACACTTCAACCTGGATTCCTCCCCGATGAGCTCACCAAAAGAGCTTTTTACTGGAATCAAACTACAATCCTGGGTGGTATATGCAAAGAAGATGACTCGATCTTCACATCTGGAGCAAGTAAGATCGTAATCAGTGTAAACAACCATCAACTTTAGTAAAACACAAATTTGCAAAAAGGGACACCCATAGCAACCGACAACATTAGAAGATAGGGGGAAACCCTGATCATGGCCGAAACACTGGGGGAAACCCAGAGCTCGAAAACCTTCACAACGGAAGGACTAAAACCCTTATTCAAGGGACTAACATAAAACACTATTCTGACGTAGAAATTGGTAGAGAAACCCATTCCTGCCCGACGCCGCTCAGGCCGAGACCCGAGTCTGGCTCTCAACACCGCCACAGCAGAAGAGGAGAGGATGGAGGGGAGATTTGTTGGCTAAATGGACATCAGTAAATCCCTTTTGTTTTGATAATGACAAACATTTCATTCTTGTCGATCGAACGTGCTACTTGAGTGTTGTAGGAATAAGGTGGATGAAAAATATCATGGAAGATCTATATGCTAAAATTGCTTTAATTTCATGAATGTAATCAATTGTAAAACTTGTACAAGTATATAATGTACAAGTACTTAGACATCATGTAAATCAAGCGTTAGATCTTCCCTAGCAAATCACTACTCTTAGATAGGTCATCCCCTTCAATAATGTCACATATGCACACTCACATACACACTTAGTACTTAAATTGAAACATTGAAACAGGGTCAATCTCGGTCGACGAAATGCTCGACTGAGACACTCTCGGTCGACAAGCTTATCGACCGAGAAAGACCCAGGTATCCGTTAGACACAGCTGACAAGGTAGTTGGCAGTTGGAGGTTCCGCAGCGGTGCTCGTGAGAACATAGACTCACTCAAATACAAAAAGGCATCGAAAATCCATCGTCCAGTGGAGACAGGATAAGAGGAGATGTTGAGACTCAGTCACGGGAGTCCAGGTAGATCCAAAAGGAGAGGGTCAACCATTAGGAGAAATTGGCATATGCCAGACTATTGTTGAAATAGGATTCTGGATGACATGCATTATGTCTATATTTACGATGTGTCCCATCATGTTTTCTAGGCACGAGTAACAAAGATAAGATACCTGCGTGGGTATTAAAAATGTTCTCATATATATATATATATATATATATATATATATATATATATATATATATATATATATATATATATATATATATATATATATATATATATATATATATATATATATATATATATATATATCTGTGTGTGTATGTGTTTGTGTGTGTGTGTAACTGTGTATACATGCGCTCATTCAATGCCTGCGCTGGTAGCTATTCGCTCCACATTTGGTTACTTTTTTTGGAGTTTCTTACTTTACACATGTAGAGGGTTACTTTACCTTGCAAACTATTACTCTTCATTAATAAATAGTTACATTTGTAACAATTATAACAAATATACAATTACGTATTTATTCTAGAATTTTTGCTATGTATTTTACACAGTTTTACTTTTTGAGTCGAATAGTTACTTTTTGGTCAATATAATTACTTTTTTTTTATCGAAGGAGTTACTTTTCTGACCAAATGGTTACTTTTTGGGAGGCACGGGTAGCGAATTCCAGGCTGCTCGCATGGGTATTAGAGATGGACCCATATATATACATATTGAGATTGTATGTGGAATTTAATCAGATATGTACATTAACCATTTAAATATTTGCATTGCATGTAATAAATAAATGACCAAAACCAAAATCCAATCACATTGATAAATCTCAAAACATAATAAACTGACATGGCACTGATACCACTATAGGGAAATATGGCATCAGATATGGCAGCAATGTTTTTTACTCACCATATTCCCCATAAAAAGTAGATCGTGTCAACAACTATGAGATGGGAAAGAGGGTTGCAAGGTACCTTATCCTGGAGCAAGTTTAATGATAATTCCCTTGCAATAGCATGTGCCTTTCTTCAAGTCACACATGAACAACTGTCGTTATCGACCTCCTAGTCAGGTACCATAGATAGCAGTTGACGGCATCCTCCTAGAGAGCCAAGTGCCTCCTCCCCTTTGTAGTAGTCCATGCAGGCCACCATGAACTCCTATCATTCTAGATGAACGTATATGAAGGAGTTGTCCCTTCTAGTCAGCATGCTAGCACCGACTTGCTCTCTCATAATTGTCTCTCCATTGTTGTTCCTCCCTTTAATGGGTTGAACTTGCTAAGGTTCTCTTGGTTACCAAAACCAAAGAAGACAACAATTGTTAGAGCTTATTATTGTTTCTAGGAAGCCTGCAGTACCCCCTCTATTCATATTAGGGTCGGGGTCAAGGTTTGCAGTCGGTCTGGGAGTTGAAGAGATATAATTTTATGAATTTTTTGGAACCTGCGAACATAGAACTAGTCAATTCATCAATGAACAGGTCGGTTCAACACATGAGATGATTGGTTTAAAACTTAAACTCATCATTTCACTATGTTTCCTATTCATAATTGTTTTGGAAATTAATATTCCATTAATTCACAACATGATGACAACATCAATCCTTGATCCAATCTCATCGATCTACCAAATGACCAGTTCACAACCTAAGCCGACCAGTTTATGTGCCAGAAATGATCGATTCACTTGTTGAAATGGTCATTTCATAGTGTATATTTCCAATGTTGTTTAAATTAAATACCTAACACTCTATTAATCAAGTTTAAACATCATTCATGAATAAACTCTAATTCCAAGTGTATTCCTATATGTAGGACCGTAAAGGTCCCAAGTTACATTGGCAGTGAATGTCCATAACTAATTTATGACATAACATGATATGATTGGTATCTAGAAAGACATCATTGCTACCCAATTAACTTGAAAAGTTGGAGAACAACTTCAACCTACAAATTGTGATTGGTGTTACAATGATTGTAAGTGTGATAATGATTGTATATTTCCTTTGTCTCTAATATCCAGATTGAGCTCGAGGCATGTTGTAAGAACCCTGACCTCCGTTTAGGGTTTACCCTGTTTGCTTTGCTTAACCCTGATGCTTAGTTGCCTGCTAATCACCTATAGTAGTGATTAGGGCTTGGTTGTGCTTTGTTGAGAGTTGGAGGTACTACTTGCAAATAACCCAAGTCTAGGGTTTTGTGGGCAAGTTTGCCATCTTGTGAGGTGTTCCTCTCTCTCTTTGCTTCCTCTAATGTAGAGAGGAAGGCTTGGGCTCGTTGCTTGGAGTTCTTTTGGGCTTGGTTGAGCTTGTTGGGCCTTGAGGCACCTTGCTTTGGTTTGGTTGAGCCTTGTATCGGGCAAGAGAGGAGTGTGTCACCCATGGAGCTGTGTCGACCAGGTGTGTCACCCATGGTGCTGATGGTGTGTCGCCCTAGAGCCTTTGACCAAGCTTTGACCTCGTTTGTGTCGCCACTAGTGGACACTTGATGCATGATGCTTGCATGTGGCAATGACCTTGTACATGTGTTTAGGGCTTTCTAGAGGGGTGGTTCGTGCACTAGGACAAGTGTCCCTAGGTGGGCGACACCTTGCTTGGCTTTGCTTTGTTTCCTCCTCCAACCCGATCTATATATGTGTTCTTTTCCACTTGCTAGGGATCCTTTAGTCTCTTGGTTTTCTTCTCCACCTTGGTGCACGATACCCTTCTCCTTGGCAGCTTGGTGGACGACACCCTTGGAGGAGCTAGCTTGGTGGCCGATCTACCTTGGAGTCTTCTTTTTCCTTGGTGCTAGGAGCTTGGAGCTTGCTTAAGGTGGGTTGCATAACTCCTAACCCTAACTATTCTACCTCCTTTCGTGTTCTTATACGTTGCTAGCTTTGTTTTTCTTACTTAGTCTTCATGTTGGCCGATCCTTGTGTTCTAGGGTTCCTTGGTGAGTGATACTCTCTTCTCTCCTAGGTCTTGAGGAGTGAGCTTGAGCGCTAGCATCATGAGCAACACCCCTCTCTCATTTAAGTTGAGAGTTGAGCTTGTGTTCTAGTTGCTTGAGCAACACTCTCCTCTCACCATGGACTAGAAGGGTGAGCTTGGTGATGGTGGTGACTCTTCCTAGGGTTACGAGTATCCTTGTGCTTGAGGTGGAAGATGATCTTGTGAGTTGTACCTTGGATGTTGTAAGTTTGGGGAGGTACTGCCCGACAGCCCTCTAAGCCTAACCTCTTGGACGATAGGCCATGTTGTGACGGGCGATATCCCTTGCTCTTGTGATGGGTGTCACACTATATCCTTGCCCTGTGACGGCCGTTAGGCCATGGCTTGTGTGGCTGGACATTAGGTCTGTAATGTTAGTTCGAGATGAACCCTTGTTCGATAGCCTATCTTATGACGGGCGTTGCCCGATAGGCTGGGTTCTCGACACCCCTAGTGCGCGACACTAACGCGGCATTGCTTAGTTGAACGCTTGGCTGTCCTGGGTGGTAACGCAGCGTTGCTATACATTTGTGTAGGCCGTTTTGTGATGAGCAATAGGTGAGAGTAGGTTGCCCGATATAGCCTTACATGAGGTTTTAGTGAGGGTTCTTCCCGCATACATATATATGTCATTTTACTTAATAATAATGATTATGGTAACACTAGTCTGTTTTATCTAACATGACTATATGCATGAATTTGATCATCATGATTATCTGTATGATGCTAAGGAAAATGATAAGTATGCAGTATGGGTTTCTTAGTAATGTGCCTGATACATGATTATAAGTTTAGACAATGGTAAGCATATAAGTGGTTTGCCTAATGATGTGTCTTATGCACATGATCATCATTTGATGTATGATTGATAAAGTATAGAATCTTTAATGTTACCCTATATTGGTAAGCATAGTCTTTCTATTAAGCCTATGATTATTGTGTACACTAAGCATGCAGGTAATGATTAGCCAAGAAAAAGGCTATGAGAAATATGTGATGAGTAACATTACTTTGATAGTTACTCTAGTTGATGAGATTACATGTATGATGTGTTTGTCCCATGATGATGATGTAAGCCTTGAGAGGCAGTGGCAATATATGATGAGGGATTGAGACCCCATGGTATGTGATGATCCTTGAGATGGATCTGGATGATTGGCAAGAGGCCAAGTGATAACATGTGAGGTTGGATCCTTGTGATGGATCAGGTTGATGTGATTACAATAAAAGAATAATGTTGAGCTTTATCTTGTTTATTTCCTATTATAGTTTACATGTTATATAACTTGGTTGAATCTTGCAATCCATATAAAAGATACTAATTAATCACAGCGGAATATATCATGTAGTTTGCCCTGGCCATATATCCATCATCGTCAGGAGCTGGTGATGGTGAAACGGGTTCTCCTACAGGTTAACCCGGAGCGCATATTGTTGAATATGTGAGGTTTCTCCTAGCCTAAAGTGAGGAGGTAAGAGTGCAACTTCGGTTGTAGACTCGGGATATGTGATGAGCATGGTGAATAGGCCCATGGCTCTGGATATGTGATATAAGGAGCATGAATGTGTTCATGGCTCAGAGCACAGTGAATAGGATCGTGGCTCAGATATACTAGCATCGTGACCTGTACTGAGGCAGGCTAGAGAAAGGGTAGCTTGTGGAGCTGACCCTATGGCTGAGGCCACTTGAGCATGAGACTGCGGTCCTGCTTTGGTTCTCGTGCACTAACCACGAGGGGAAATGTTGTGGAGTCTGGCTCTTCCATTGACCTTGTATGGCACCGGTTATGGGCTTCGCAGCCGAAGGTTGGATTTGAACGGTACGGTTCACTTCCTCAGGGCATAATAATACGTAATCCAGCCGAATAGTATTTACTGCTTTAGGTAAAACACGGAACATTGGTTGAGGCCTTGCTTACACATTTAATCTTGTTATACTTGCAATTGCTTATACGTTCCTCATGTTATGTGATAAGATCTTATAAATCTTATCTTGTCAATCATGTTCCATAAAGAGATAATTGGTGATATACCTTCCATACAACTCGGTAAGCTTGATGGTACGAATAGCCCTACTATATAGACTGCTCTCGTTATACCTTTATCAGTTATTTGCTGTTGTTGCTTTATCTTCCTTTTGGTTTTATGGTTTCGGCGGGGAGTTATGTTTCTCGCTGGGACAATGTTCAATTGTCTCACCCCGCTGGTTTTCAGGTGTTCGTGCTAGGCATGGTGGTGGTCGCGGAGTTGCGGCCGAGCAACAAGAAGAACTGTAGAAGGCAAGAGATGGATATGCTACTGCTTTGGTGTTTTGTAGTAGAGTCTATAGTCATCGCTGTACTCTCAGGTCCTTGGGAGCATTTTGACGTTGTTTCACGATGTATAATCGTTGATGTTTTGTATATCCTGCTGCTGGCCAGATGTGGGCCTTTATGTATGTATAAATAGGTGACGAACTCATGTGATGATTAGACAGCTGTTCCTCTAAGATGTGGACACGTATCAGATCTTGTATATGTTTATATAACATGTTTCCTTGCAGGATAAGGACCTATATGTAATAGTTTCTCAGTTTATCCATTTTCCGCAATCGGTTTTAATTAACTCGTATTTTTGGTAATTTGTGGTTATGGTGATTTCCGCACATTTTCGCATAACACCTCGCTATCTATGTGATAGTGGGATGTGTTGCCACAAGTTTTGGTATCAGAGCTCTAGGTTCGCTAAGTCTACAGGGATTTAGAACTAGGTTGTCCATTCTTGTGAGTTGTCCAGATTATCTCACGATTATCTTCTGCCCTCAGCAGAAGAGAAGTCAAGATGTCTGGAAACCATGAAGAACATGCTTCTGAGAATAGCGATGTTGCATCAGTTGATGGAGCTTTTGGGCAGGCACATGAAGATCGGGTGCCTGAGGTCCCCCAACCTGACCCAGCCATTCTTGAACATCCTGCCTATCAATAGCTTATGGGGCAGATGATGGCTACGATGAATCTCATGGTTGAGTGATTGCCAGTGCCTCCGCCGAGAGCACAGGCTCCCCATGGTGAAACATCGGGTACTGGGAAGACCTTTGAGCGGCTTCGCCGAGTCGGAGCTTCGGACTATGCTGGAATGGCTGATCCAGCAGATGCAGATCAATAGCTGACAAGTCTTGAGAAGGCTTTCCAGATCCTCGACATCCCCAAAGCAGACAAAGTAAAGCACGTTGTCTACCTTCTGAAAGGTAGTGCAGGTCACTATCGAGGAAGGGAAGCGTCCTGGTGAGGTGATCTGTTGGGAAGTTTTTCGGCGTGAGTTCATCAGTAGATACATTCTGAAGACGTATCTGGATGAGAAGATCAGTCAGTTTGAGCAGTTGTGACAAGGAACGATGAACATCACTGAGTATGAAGCCAAGTTCATGGCTCTGTTGAGGTTTTGTCCTAACATGGCAGCGACAGATGAGGAGCGGATCAGACGCTTTGAGAAAGGTCTGAGTGCTGAGTTGACAACACCTGCTTCTGCATTGGAAAACCGTGAGCGGTTTGCAACATTTGTGGAATCTGTCCGGAGGATTGAAAGGTCAGTAAGGGAGAAAAGAGAGTCCATGTCTCACAAAAGACCTGCTCAGTTTCAGGGACAGAGGTTTGGTGGCTTCAAGAAGCCCAAGTTTTCATCGTCGTCAGTGATGAGAGGTTCCAGTGCACCGTCGCAGTGGTCTCTGAGTAAGGGAAGAGGATATGTTTCTTCGTCATCTAAGGCACATAGTACGACATCAGTGGCAGTGATAGGGCCATCTAGGCCACAATTCAACGTTAGGACATGCTATACCTGCGGTCAGATAGGGCATGTCAAGTCGAGTTGTCCCAACAGAGATGATGAAGTGACGAAACAGTCGAGGAAGAATTTTCAAGGGTCAGATTGACAGCAGCCTAGTGGAAGTAAAGGTCGAGGACGTGCTCAAGCGTCGCAAGCAGGATCGTTTGCTCAAGGGAGCAGAGGATGTGGACAGCAAGCAACGACTCGATTTTATGATATGAATCAGCCGGAGGTGATAGTCAACCCGCGAGTGGTGACAGGTCAGATGGAGTTATTTCATTTTGATATGTCTTATTCTTGCTTTATATCTGTTCTGGTTGACCCGGGTGCTACACACTCTTTTATCACCTATAGTATGCTTGAAAACTGTCGTTTACCTATTAGTTGTAAGAAGGATAGCTTGTTGTTAGAAACCCCTCTTGATGGTTCCTCATTGCTTCGAGAAGAGTGTCCATCTTGTGTCTTATCTTTCGCGGGACACAACATCCAAGTGAATCTTATACCACTTGATATGTATGGTTTTGATGTTATCCTTGGGATGGATACCCTAGAGAAGTATAAGGTTGTGTTGGACTGTGGTTCCAAGCAGGTTGTGTTTGATGATGCGGGAGAGAAGTGGATCTTCCAGGGAGATAGGAAGATTCTTCTGACGTGTCTGGTGTCAGCTATGGTGGCATAGAAGTTGATACGGTAAGGATGTGAGGCGTTCTTATCTCACGTGGTGGATATCGTTGTGGCAACCAAGGCGAAAGGTCCTAGTCTCGAGGAGGTGTCAGTTGTTCGAGAGTTTGCCGATGTGTTTCCTGATGAGTTTCCCAGTGTTCCTCCACCTCGAGAGATTTATTTTGAGATCAACCTGGTTCCAGGAACACAACTAGTTGCACAAACACCGTATAGGATGGCTCTAGTAGAGATGGCAGAGCTTAAGAGGTAGTTGCAAGAGTTGTTGGAGAAAGGATTCATCTGACTGAGCACGTCACCTTGGGGTTCTCCAGTGTTGTTCATCAAGAAGAAGGACGGATCGATGTGGTTATGTATAGACTACCGACAGTTGAACAAAGTCACGATCAAGAACAAGTACCTGTTACCGAGGATAGATGATTTGTTTGATCAGTTGCGTGGTGTGACAGTGTTTTCAAAGATCGATCTACGGTCCGGTTATCATCAGTTGAGGATTAAGGAGGATGACATACCAAAGTCAGCTTTTAGGATGAGGTGTGGTCACTTCGAGTTTGTGGTTATGCCGTTTGGGCTAACCAATGCACCTGCTGCTTTCATGGATTTGATGAATCGAGTGTTCCGTCCGTTCCTAGATCAGTTTGCTGTAGTCTTTATAGATGACATCTTGATCTACAGTCAAGACAGGCAAGAGCATGAGCAACATCTTCGGCAAGCGTTGACTCTTCTTCGCCAGCATCAGCTGTATGCCAAGTTCAGTAAGTGTGAGTTCTAGTTGGAAGAAGTGACTTTCTTGGGTCATGTGATATCTGCTGAAGTAGTCAAAGTGGACCCGAAGAAGGTGGAATCCGTTGCAGATTGGGAACAACCAAAGACGCTGACAGAAGTTTATAGTTTCCTGGGTTTAGCAAGATACTATAGGAGGTTTATCAAGGACTTCAGTGCAATTGCGTTTCCAATAACGAAGTTGACTAGAAAGGATGTACCTTTTGTCTAGGATGATCGATGTCAGCAAGCTTTCCAGAGTTTGAAAGAGAAGCTGACCAGTGCTCCAGTGTTAGTCCTACCAGAGCCTGGAAAGGGCTATGCTATTTTCTACGATGCTTCCAAGAAAGGCTTAGGTTGTGTGCTGATGCAGGGAGATCATGTGGTTTCTTTTGCTTTGCAACAGCTTAAGAAACACGAGGAGAACTATCCGACTCATGACTTGGAGTTGGCAGCAGTGGTTCATGCGTTAAACATTTGGAGGCACTATCTGTATGGAGAAGCGTGTCAAATCTTTACGGATCATAAGAATCTGAAGTACATCTTTTCGCAATAAGAGTTGAACATGCGACAACGACGATGGATGGAGCTAATAAATGATTACGATTGCACCATCGAGTATCATCCTGGTAAGGCGAATGTGGAAGCTGATGCACTTAGCAGAAAGTCTTCTTCTCTTTCTACAAAGAAAAAGGCACAGTTGAGTTCCCTGGTATGCCATAGACGGGATACGTTTGTTTCTTTACGACAGATGAATGTACAGATGGAAGTTTCTTCGTTAGCTGGACTTTTAGCACAAATACAAGTCAAGCCTACGCTGAGACAGCAGATCAAAGATGCACATCAAATGGATGACGTAGTATAGTTGATCAGATCAGAGTTCGGCAGTGAAAAGCGTGATGGGTTCCATGAGTCCAAGGATGGGCTAGTTTGCTATCGTGATAGGATGGTGGTTCCAGATGTTGATGATCTGAGGAAGTTAGTGCTTGAGGAAGCACACACGTCGATGTATGCTATGCATCCAGGTGTCACCAAGATGTATCATAATCTGAAAGATTTGTATTGGTGGCCCGGCATGAAGAAAGATGTAGCTGAGTTCATGGAGAGATGTGCGGTTTGTCAGCAAGTCAAGGCTGAACATCAAAAGCCAGTAGGTACATTACAACCCTTGCCGATATCGCAGTGGAAATGGGATCATATAACCATGTATTTCGTAGTTGGTCTACCCAGGACAACTAGGAATCATGATTCCATTTGGGTGATAGTGGACAGATTGACGAAGTCTGCCCATTTCCTACCAGTAAAGACAACATATACAGTTGAGAAGCTCTCTCGAGTATACATGGATGAGATACTACATTTTCATGGTGTGCCAGTGACGATAGTTTCTGATAGAGGTCCCCAGTTCATGAGTCATTTCTGGGAACAGTTACACAAAGCGTTGGGAACACAGTTGAGGTTCAATACTACCTTCCACCCGCAAACAGATGGACAGTCTGAGAGGACTATTCAGACTTTGGAGGATCTCCTTCGAGCTTGTGTTTTGCAATTTCTAAGCAACTGGGATGTACATCTTAGTTTGATAGAGTTTGCTTACAACAACAGTTATCAGCAGAGCATTGACATGGCTCCTTATGAGGCTTTGTATGGAAGGAAATGCAGATCTCCTTTGTGTTGGTATGAGTCTGGTGAATATCAGTTGTTAGGTCCTGAGTTAGTACAACAGACAACAGAAAAGATCAAGGTGATACAGCAACAGTTGAAAGTGGCACAGGACAGGCAGAAGTCTTACGCACACAATCACCGACGACCTTTAGAGTTCTAGGTAGGAGACACAGTGTATCTTAAAGTCTCGCCCTGGAAAGGTGTGTTGAGGTTTGACCAGAAGGGTAAGCTAGCACCCAGTTATATGGGGCCTTACCCAGTCATAGCATGTATGGGCAAGGTAGCTTACGAGTTGGAGTTGCCTCCAGAGTTGCACAGGTTACATCCAGTGTTCCATGTCAGTATGCTGAAGAAAAGTCATCTAGATTCGGGAATAGTGTTACAGCCAGTTGAGGTTGAGCTTGATGAAGATGTGACCTACGAGGAAGGTCCGGTGGCGATCCTTGACAGAAGGGTTAAGAAGTTGAAGAGGAAAGATCTGGTTCTTGTGAAGGTTCTTTGGCATCATCATGGCGTTGAGGAAGCCACATGGGAGCTTGAGGAAGAGTTGAGGAGGAAGTATCCCTCGCTTTTCTCTTCGGATTTCGGGGATGAAATCCCATTGTAGAGGGTTAGTTTGTAAGAACCCTGACCTCCATTTAGGTTTTACCCTATTTGCTTTGCTTAACCCTGATGCTTAGTTTCCTGCTAATCACCTATAGTGGTGATTAGGGCTTGGTTGTGCTTTGTTGAGAGTTGGAGGTGCTACTTGAAAATAACCCAAGTATAGGGTTTTGTGGGCAAGTTTGCCATCTTGTGAGGTGTTCCTCTCTCTCTTTGCTTCCTCTAATGTAGAGAGGAAGCCTTGGGCTCGTTGCTTGGAGTTCTTTTGGGCTTGGTTGAGCTTGTTGGGCCTTGAGGCGCCTTGCTTTGGTTTGGTTGAGCCTTGTATCGGGCAAGAGAGGAGTGTGTTGCCCATGGAGCTGTGTCGACCAGGTATGTCGCCCATGGTGTTGATGGTGTGTCACCCTAGAGCCTTTGACCAAGCTTTGACCTCATTTGTGTCACCACTAGTGGACACTTGGTGCATGATGCTTGCATGTGGCAATGACCTTGGACATGTGTTTAGGGCTTGCTAGAGGGGTGGCTCGTGCACTAGGACAAGTGTCCCTAGGTGGGCGACACCTTTCTTGGCTTTGCTTTTTTTTTTCTCCTCCAACCCCATCTATATATGTGTTCTTTTCCTCTTACTAGGGATCCTTTAGTCTCTTGGTTTTCTTCTCCACCTTGGTGCATGATACCCTTCTCCTTGGCAGCTTGGTGGATGACACCCTTGGAGGAGCTAGCTTGGTGGCCGATCTACCTTGGAGTCTTCTTTTTCCTTGGTGTTAGGAGCTTGGAGCTTGCTTAAGGTGGGTTGCATAACTCCTAACCCTAACTATTCTACCTCCTTTTGTGTAATTATACGTTGCTCGCTTTGTTTTTCTTGCTTAGTCTTCATGTTGGCCAATCCTTGTGTTCTAGGGTTCCTTGGTGAGCGATACTCTCTTCTCTCCTAGGTCTTGAGGAGTGAGCTTGAGCCCTAGCATCATGAGAAACACCCCTCTCTCATTTAAGTTGAGAGGTGAGCTTGTGTTCTAGTTGCTTGAGCAACACTCTCCTCTCGCCATGGACTAGAAGGGTGAGCTTGGTGATAGTTGTGACTCTTCCTAGGGTTACGAGTATCCTTGTGCTTGAGGTGGAAGATGATCTTGTGAGTTGTACCTTGGATGTTGTAAGTTTGGGGAGGTGCTGCCCGACAGCCCTCTTGGCCTAACCTCTTGGACAATAGTCCATGTTGTGACGGGTGATATCCCTTGCTCTTGTGATGGGCGTCACACTATCTCCTTGCCCTGTGACGACCGTTAGACCATGGCTTGTGTGGCTGGACATTAGGTCTGTAATGTTAGTTCGAGATGAACCCTTGGCTGATAGCCTATCTTATGACGGGTGTTGCCCGATAGGCTGGGTGCCCGACACCCCTAGTGCGCGACACCGATGCGGCATTGCTTAGTTGAACGCTTGGCTGTCCTCGGTGGTAACACAACGTTGATGGTTGCTTTTGTGTCGGACATTTTGTGATGAGCAATAGGTGAGAGTAGGTTGCCCGATATAGCCTTAAGTGAGGTTTTAGTGAGGGTTCTGCCCGCATACATATATATGTCATTTTACTTAATAATAATGATTATGGTAACACTAGTCCGTTTTATCTAACATGACTATATGCATGAATTTGATCATCATGATTATCTGTATGATGCTAAGGAAAATGATAAGTATGTAGTATGGGTTGCTTAGTAATGTGCCTGATACATGATTATAAGTTGAGACAATGGTAAGTATATAAGTGGTTTTCCTAATGATTTGTCTTATGCACATGATCATCATTTGATGTGTGATTGATAAAGTATAGAATCTTTAATGTTACCCTATATTAGTAAGCATAGTCTTTCTGTTAAGCCTATGATTATTGTGTACACTAACCATGCAGGTGATGATTAGACAAGAAAAAGGCTATGAGAAATATGTGATGAGTAACATTACTTTGATAGTTACTCTTTTTGATGAGATTACATGTATGATGTGTTTGTCCCATGATGATGATGTAAGCCTTGAGAGGCAGTGGCAATATATGATGAGGGATTGAGACCCCATGGTATGTGATGATCCTTGAGATGGATCTGGATGATTGGCAAGAGGCCAAGTGATAACATGTGAGGTTGGATCCTTGTGATGGATCAGGTTGATGTGATTACAATAAAAGCATAATGTTGAGCTTTATGTTGTTTATTTCCTGTTATAGTTTACATGTTATATAACTTGGTTGAATCTTGCAATCTATATAAAAGATACTAATTAATCACAGCGGAATATATCATGTAGTTTGCCCTGGCCATAGATCCATCATCGTCAGGAGCTGGAGATGGTGAAACGGGTTCTCCTACAGGTTAACCCGGAGCGCATATTGTTGAATATGCGAGGTTTCTCCTAGCCTAAAGTGAGGAGGTAAGAGTGCAACTTTGGTTGTAGACTCGGGATATGTGATGAGCATGGTGAACAGGCCCATGGCTCCGGATATGTGATATAAGGAGCATGAATGCGTTCATGGATCAGAGCACGGTGAACAGGCCCGTGGCTTAGATATACTAGTGTCGTGACCTGTACCGAGGCGGGCTAGAGAAAGGGTAGCCTGTGGAGCTGACCCTGTGGCTGAGGCCACTTGAGCATGAGACTGCGGTCCTGCTTTGGTTCTCGTGCACTGACCACGAGGGGAAATGTTGTGGAGTCCGACTCTTCCATTGACCTTGTATGGCACCGGTTATGGGCTTCGCAGCCGAAGGTTGGATTTGAACGGTACGGTTCACTTCCTCAGGGCATAATAATATGTAATCCAGCCGAATAGTATTTACTACTTTAGGCAAAACACGGAACATTGGTTGAGTCCTTGCTTACGCATTTAATCTTGTTATACTTGCAATTGCTTATACGTTCCTCATGTTATGTGATAAGATCTTATAAATCTTATCTTGTCAATCATGTTCCATAAAGAGATAATTGGTGATATACCTTCCATACAACTCGGTAAGCTTGATGGTACGAATAGCCCTGCTATATAGATTGCTCTCGTTATACCTTTATCAGTTATCTATTGTTGTTTCTTTATCTTCCTTTTGGTTTTATGGTTTTGGTGGGGAGTTATGTTTCTCATTGGGACAATGTTCAATTGTCTCACGCCGCTGGTTTTCAGGTGTTCGTGCTAGGCGTGGTGGTGGTCGCGGAGTTGCGGCCGAGTAGCAAGAAGAGCAGTAGAAGGCAAGAGATGGATATGCTGCTGCTTTGGTGTTTTGTACTAGAGTCTATAGTCATCCCTGTACTCTCAGGTCCTTGGGAGCGTTTTGACGTTGTTTCACGATGTATAATCGTTGATGTTTTGTATATCCTACTACTGGCCGGATGTGGGCCTTTATGTATGTATAAACAGGTGACGAACTCATGTGATGATTAGACAGATGTTCCTCTAAGCTGTGGACACATATCAGATCTTGTATATGTTTATATAACATGTTTCCTTGCAGGATGAGGACCTATATGTAATAGTTTCTCAATTTATCTATTTTCCGCAATCGGTTTTAATTAACTCGTATTTTTGGTAATCTGTGGTTATGGTGATTTCTGCATGTTTTCGCGTAACACCTCGATGTCTGTGTGATAGTGGGATGTTTTGCCACACATGTAATCGTCATCCTGTTGAACGATCAATCCATGTTTCTTGAATTTAGGCATACTTTTTGAGATATGTGTGAACTCAACATCATATATTGATTCACATGTCCATATTCATGCTTTTCTTAGTCTCTCTTATCAAGTGGTTGAGATATCAAACTACTATAGGAGAGACAAATCCCATCTACATCACTTATAATCATTCCCCTTTTGTCATAATGCATTTGAGCATCACCTTTATAGAAACCCTTATTCAAGGTCACCTTTGATGATGACAAAGTACATTGACCAACATGTGATGAGCGTAGTGGTTTTAGGTCTAACAACCACAATCACCACCATCATTGTGAGAGTTGATTTTGACTACCATTCCATGGTTGTCATGTATCACTCTCAAGGTGGGTCTTTTTGATACACTATTCTCTAACAAGTACTATGTGTTTGTGTTGATATCATATACCATGACTAATGAGATTCTATCATCAACCAAAATACACTCTAGTCTTAAGTGTTATTGTTGTCTATTAGACTTCCATAATTAGAACTGACTAGGGACATAATAAGAATGTATATAATCTTAACATCTGTATAATTTCATTGTTCAGGTCCTCAACTCGAAGACATATGTCATTTCTAGACATTTATTATGTAATCCTCATCTCATAACTGAATATAACATAATAAATTAGAATATTGCCTTTATTATTCATCAAATTGTTTACAAGTTATGCCATTACAATAATCATGTAATTGTCTCTATGGGCATACATACCAACAGTGTAACCCTAATCATGTAGTGCCCTCAAATTGTAGGAAATATCTCAGTGTTAAAAATATGGGATAGAAAAGCGAGTTCCTTTTTAACAGTCTTAAATCATGATAAGTAACTCAGAGCCATATAGTAATTATTATGCGTGGGTATTTAAAGTCATTTCTTCAACATCAAGTAGGGTGATGTGAATGAATATGGTCAAAGTTGTAGCTCTATTGATATATAAAAACTAGAATGTGATATATATGAAATGTCATATGAGTTTTATACCCTAATCTAGGTGCCAAGACCTCAGTACCCATGTGGACCTTATTTTATGTGGGTCACCTTTTAGCACTCCATGATTATTCTAGCCTTTGAGCACGCTATTTTTATACTCAAATCAAAAGATCAACTTATGTGTGGTGGGATTTTATGGAGTTCAGTAATCCTAAGAACTTACACTGTGGCTAGGGGAGTTCTCCTTCACTAATATGTGGTTTGACTTGGTACATATCAAACCACTCAAAACTTAATCATAAAATAATCTAGCCATATCATAAATCTACTTAAGGTTACTTGGTGATTCACATTGTAACGATTGTGTTGTTCTTTTACACCTAGAAAGTATTACTTGACATTCTTATTTTGCACTTATTATTTCATATCTTATGAATATTAATAGTGTCTTTTATTTGTATTTTGTTCTATTAATTGTTATCTTGTGAGCATGAAATGTGAAAGTTGTTATATCATGTCATTAGGACATGAATCTCTTTGGTATCCACATCTTTTAGGTGACTAATGACATAACCATGGATTTTGTGGAGAGGAGCCTTTATGTAGATAACAATAGTACCTTGGAGGTGGGTGGATATTATGTGGTGTCTCTTAAAGTCGTCCATGTACTCTTAGGTTTGAGTAGGGTGGATTTATCAATTGTATCTACAACTTGTATTTTTTTTGTCTTACATGTCTTGTATAGATACATATGTTGTAACTGTGTTATACATATGTGTTTATTACACAATTGGTGAATCTATTCGCATGATTTCATTTTGTAAAGTTAAATATAAATAATGAATGAAAGTTGCATCTTTATGCAAATATTATGGAAATGAAATCAAAAAGTTTGTTCTACATTTCTTTTTGTTAATGATGTTGATTAGCAAAATTAATGTTTTGTTTTGAGTTATCTCACTTTGGCATGATGAGACGTCACATCTAATGGTATCAGAGTTCAGTTCATTGAGAGTACAAAGACATTAGTTGTATATGTTCTTATGTGTCTTCCATGTCTAACCATATTTTATGGTTGTCTAGATATGGCTAGTTCACATGAAGAGCATGTTGAGAGCGGTTTTGTAATGCTAGGATGAGTTTTGAAGCATAGGGTAGAGGAGGTGACAGTACCCAAGGTGGTGTATAGAACTATTCCCAATAAAACAACTAATATTTGAGTACTGAGACTAGACTCCAAGGTTAGGATCACACTAACACCCCAAACAAGAATATAGATAATAAATATGAACAACGAAATCAACAACAAGCAGTTTATACACAAAAATGAGTACGGATAGAATGAATTTACATTTATCTCATCATAACCAAATTTACAATCTTTCTCGCACAAGTTAATTGTTCACCTCATGTAAAGATTGTGTATGCAACATCATGCACAAATATAATGTAAAAGGAAATCCCATGGACTCTTCCCATGACCACAATATAAGAACCATCTAGGTAGAACACATCAGAGAAGAACTTCACCTATTAGAACACGATCACTCAATTGGAAAAGAGGGTTGGTTGGCAGGTGTGTCACCTTTAGGACCTAAAAGTGTGCTCATTGGTTTGTTAGTAAATGTGTAAGTGAGAAGTATAATAAAGTATATAGTAATACAAGATTCATACTCATTATCATACACTAAATAACATTCATTCAACTAAATCAGATTCGAAGTAAGGTCATGAAGGTTATTGTATAAAGAGTACATGATAACAACAAGCAAACAGGTTACCCTCTCTTTGTCAATTTAACTTGGATCTATCTGACTTGTTCCTTGTCATATATACATTAACACGTGATGGTCATGTGCATAATTCACCTCCCATAGCTTAGGGTGTAGCTAAAAGTCTAGGTCCTCCTCTAGATAGGTAGTGTATATCCACTCCCCTTCCCCCACCTTGCTACTAAACTGAGTATATAATACACATCATAATTCACTTTTATTTTTCTCAATATATCATTTCATGAAAAGCATTGGGCACTTTGCCCCTAACAGTTAAACCAAATTAACAAGAGTTGGGATATCACTTCCACCTCTATAGAACTTCCCCTGTCTTCCTACACATTATTCCTTAAAGTTTAATCCATTATAGGTCTTCACTAGTTGAACTTCATCCTAAGTGTGAATGACCCATTTTACCATCCTAGCACATACGTTGAGGATGGTTTACGTGTTCATTGTACTTAACTACTTTATAATTTCACTATGTTACTTACATAAGTTAAGCAGATTAAAGCTACCTTAATCAAGATACATACAAATGGAAATAAATTAACTAAAAGAATAGTTTTATTTTCACAAAATCAAGAGTTGTGAAATACATCATCATTCAACTTGGACTACCCAAAACAAGGTGCATGTCATGCTTTCAATTATTCCAAAACTAAGGATTTTCATTAGGGCTCCACAAGGCCCAATCCTTAACCAATTTGATACCAATGTTAAAATTTAATATGAGCATCTTTATCATTTGTAATATCATACAATACTATTTCATGAGGCAAAATTTAGCTTTCATCTCGATGACACATATGTTTTTATCAAATGTAGAGTAAAACATTGAAATATACTTACATACATATTGAAGTGATTTAGGATAGTAGACACTACTACAGAAATGACATATAGCATTGGTCATCTGAGGCATACAATATCAGTTATTAATCGATGACCAAGTGGGTAATGCTAAAACTTAAGACATTCTTCCTTGGTTCGGGAAACTGACAATAATACTTTTTTCATCGGCTACATGTTGCAACAATTCTAACAATGTAACATGCATCGAGTGACAAATTTGTAGTCTCCTTTGACCTTTCCTCATCGGTTAATGAACAACAATTGATGCCTTTAATCTAACTTGTGACGTATCCTCGCCGGTTGGGCAATGAGAAATAACCAACGCCAAATAGCTTGACATATGTTTTATTAGTGATTGAACAATGAATATTTTAACTATACCTCATCGGTTTGTTGTAAATAACCGACATAGAATGTAATAGTAGCAGGTTATTTACAAATAAATGATGATAAATGTCTATGTTTTTTTATATAGCAGGTCTGCAGACCTACCGTCTAACTGCTAGCTAGTCTTCTACCTACAATTCTTATGAACTAAAACTCTAAAGAACTGCAGGCCACTGCAAGCATCACAACTTAACAACAAGCCAAAAAACCTACAAGAAGAAAGATATATATAAAATGTATCACAAACCATTTGATACAATAGGTACAAGCATACCAGCAAACCTTAACATTCGATCATTTTTCACTTCAAATGCACACATATCCATGAACTCATATCTCAAATGATTCATTTCTCAACCAAACCTTGTATTTCATACATATGCATAAATACATATCATTCCCTTCTTCATGCACTTCACATTAAATTCACACACATGTATGCACTTCACATTCAATTCAAACACACAAATACATATCAACATCAATTACCATCTCAGGTTTTAAGTCCATAATGTATAATAATATAACAAACAAAAATATGAATCAAAGTTTGAACTACAAAAATATCAACCCTCCCATTCATTATTCAAGTCTAAATGTTTTATGAAGTAGTTTTCCCACTGTTCGCGTAGATCACTCATCTGATCCAATGTATAGGGTTCAATATTGTCAAAAAACTACAAACATAATGAGACTTCTAGTTAGATTTGATTGTTTGTATTATCAAATGGGAATATGTTGATTAATATGATCCAAGACTAATAACACTACCTTCTCTACACATTTGATTTGTTGTGCATGCATGACAATCATCTGCATGTACATTATCACGTAATATGTGCATGCCCAATCATTGTATTGTATAGGGCCCTATGGATTACAATTATATCAATAAATGTAATTAAGAAAAGTTGATAATATATATATATATATGTGTGTGTGTGTGTGTGTGTGTGTATGTATGTATATATATATATGCAATTGGAATGAGAGGACTAGGTCAACCCTCTTCCAACATACTAATTTCTTTTTCTTATCTACTTACCCTCCGCTGCTACAGAATGCTTTCACACCCCTATAAGCTAAATTAATAGATATGTTGCTTTATTAAACTGTTATATGATGCAAACATTAATACGACAGGACTACATCTTTTATTAAGCCCTAGGGGTTTGAGGTATACCACTCAAAGTCCAACTAACATTGCTAAGTCAAAATCAGTTTCATATAAGATCTAGGAGAGTCAGAGTCCTAGGATCTCATTTGCCCCCAGTCAGTTCGAGTCAGCCGCAATGACATGTATAATTAAGTTGTAAAACAACCTAGTCCACCCTTGGTAGATAGCTCACGACACTAGTAACCATGGTATACAAACCCTATCATCTGAGGTATAACCACAGGTGTCCTAAAAAACATCATGTATATTGAATCGTAATCATCTGAGATACAACCGTGACCGTCCTCCTACCAAGGTATGGCCATAGCCATCCTCAAAACCATGCATTAACTAAATAGTATATGACTTCGAGCTTCCATTAGAGGAATACTCATTTCACCATCCACCAATAACTGGCACTTGAATGGATCTACAACACAGGGAACTACATTATTAGTGTTTCACATGATTAGTTAATGCTAATTGGGCAAGTTAGATTGCATCAATCAACTTACATAAAAACCCTAAAAGAGTTCTATAAAAACATGGGTATGTTTTTTTTTGGTCGGCTAAAAATATGTTGCTATATATTACCAACAACTTTGGGCCCATGTATAAAGGAGGACAAAACCCCTATACACAAAGCAAGAAAATGAGGGCAAACCACTCATGGTCGCACCATCCTAATCTAAACTAGGAATAAGAGAAATGAGGAAACAAGAATCCTAACAGCCCCAAATGTTGTGCAACCATCATCAAGACTCTACACCCGACAACAAAGAAAATACTGACAATAAACCCAATGCTGAAAGAAGTATCATCTTGGATGAGGCATAAAACCTCTCTGATCATCACACAGGTAGCCTATGACTAGACAGAGAATCCACTTTCTCATTACCCACAGTTCAACGTAGGAGGTAGGCAGAATCTGAAAACCCCAAAACCAAAGTGGGAAGTGCAGTAGGGCAGAAACATCATGTCTTGATTGTGTGACCTTGTAAATGCTCTAGGAGAGCAGAGAGAAACTTCCAACATTCAGCAATCAAAGACCATCCACTTCTAATCCAACCAGCTAGCAATAAAACCACATCTGAATGTGTGGCAGAAGAGAAGCAATGGCAATCAAGTACGTCTGGGAGAAAGGAGATCTGTCCTCATGTAGAACCATCTACATGTCTGCAACAAAGACACCTTATGGAGACCAACGAAAGCTAGGGAAATGAGCTGAATCCAGCAAGAACTTAGGCAGAATCGTCATTCCATGGGACTTCATCTGATCTAACTCTTCTAGCCTTCTTCTTCTTCCTTAGCTTGGGGCTTGCACTAAGTTGAAACTCAATCGAATGATTAGGTTCTGGGTCGAAGGAAACTTGTGGATTCATCTTCAGATGTGGGTCCACCTGCTCGACGGTATTCCAGGGAGATACCTACATCATGGAGAATTATATTACTGAGCGGAGTAATCTTCAGATTGGAGAAGGCCAATTCCCCCTCTAGGTCTAACGCATCCCCCAGCACACAGTAAGGTTCATCGTGCATCTCTGGATCTGTTGTTGGTGTTCTTTGGTGGAGGTTACCATCGGAACCAACCTTCCCTCTATGGTTCTTGCCTATCATTGGATCATTTCTTCGACTAGGTTGAGCGTGGCTAGGTTTACCAGTTCTGATCTGAAGCTCACATCCATGTTGTCTACGTTTATCCACCTGGGGACAGGAGGAGAACTTGTGCCCAAAGTGTTGGCACTTTGAGAAGAGGAGTGGCTTATCTATGTATTCAATACTTAACTTCTTTGGGATGTCATCCATCTCAATCATAACCTCTTTTGGGAAGCCAACAGTCGATGTGATTTCCACACATATCACATCTCCCTTGAGGCAATTGGCTGATAGGGAGGCTTTGTCGAAGTCAACTGGTCACCCAAGTAAGCTCACAATGCCTCCAAGCCTGTCCAGAGTCCATGGGACACATGGGTTCTCCACTCACATCCACACAGGGAGCTTCTGAAAGGAAAGGGGGGAAAGAGGTTCACCCGGCTCCCATGGATGAGCAATGACTAAGGCACCATCCATCATCTAGGGGGCCTCTTCGAGGACCCTATTCCTCTTCGTCTCTGTCGCCATCTTAATAACGAAGCATATAGTTTCTTCATCCATGATCTGAAACTCCTCGCTCGGATGCCAGTGTCTTTTGATCCATCCATGGACCTGACCCTTGAAGGGTTTTCTTTTGGTAAACCAAAGAGAAACGTACTCCTTCCAGTTTCGGATTGAGTCATTCTTGGTGGAGAAGGACAAAAACTTCACCCCATTTCTGATGACCGGTTCCACAAACTTGATGATCAGCTCATCCCTGGACTCTTTCCCAGGTCTGCTAGATTGAATCCAGTCAGGCTCAAGAGGAAGAGGCGACGCACCCTTGGGAGCTTCTGGCGGCAGATCGGAAGAGTTGGAAGCAGGGGTATGTGTTGTCGATGACGAGGCGCCCTTTTCGGCTTGATTGAGGGGATGTCCGCTCCAACAACCTCGCTTGAGCCGCCTGGAGGAGTCACAATCGACTCAGTCCCTCTCCCTCTACCGGCATCGCCGCTGCTAGGTTTGCGGCCTCCACTTTTCCCTCTTCCGCCTCTCCCTCTCCTCACCATCGCTTCCCCCATAAAAAAAACATGGGTATGTTACAACTCCAGAAGATATAAAATGCATGAAATATAATTCTTATCACATCATCACAACATACCAATCCTAGTCACATCATGACGAGGATCACACCTCCATTAGGGCTCAAACATGTCTAAAGATCATTAAGACCATCACATCATTTCTTGTAAGGGCATCATTACCTTTCCAAGCCTTATCAAAGGCTCATCAAGCCATCACCATACATGTGACATATAAGTTCAACATAATATTATATATAAATGCTTACAATGTTCATATGGCAACATATTAGGATTACAAAAACATTGAGAGAGAGTATTTCTTATCATACCAATCACATAAGGAAGATAATTCTGATTAACCATCATCACCTATATGTATTAGGGTTAGGTTCAAGAAGATAAGTTGAACTGAAGTTACAAAATAGCACTCAAGGATAAACCCTAGCTCCAGATCATGAAAGCATGAGGTCAAACATAGTCATTTGATTCCATTCAAACAAAGCTCTTGACTCATACTCATAAGATCAAAAAAACCATCGCCTCTAGAGACAAAAAACTTGGCAACCATAGAGTCAGGAACCTCATCGACCACTAGGGTCAGAAAACTTGGTGACCACTAGGGTTAGGATTCTTGGAAACCACTAGGGTTAGGATTCTTGGAAACTACTAGGATTGTAATCCTTGCCAAACACTAGGGTTAGAATCCTTGGTGACTACTAGGGTTAGGATTCTTGGATACCACATACATTAAGAAATATTGGTGACCAACATGGAGTTAAAATCTCATCGACCATATTGAATCGAATCTCGGTGACCACATAAGATTAAAATCTCATCGACTACATTGAATCAAATCTTAGCGACCACATAAGATCAAAATCACATAGACCATATGGAATCACATCTTGGCGACCACATTAGATCAAAATCTCATCAACCACATTGAATAAATATTACCAACCAACATGAAGTCACACATGTATGCATGGTCTAGGGTTTCTATCTTCAAGGAAGAAATGTGCATTAGATTCAGATATACATCAAGAAGAATCATCTACCCAATATCTAACATCTGAGATCAACCCTAGGCAAGGATAAAATCTTCTACTTGGAACAACATTTTAGAGTAAGATCATGTGCATGCAAGATAAGAGTAATCAATAATCATGGAGAAAGTTATATAACTCGCTATTGAGATATTGAAGAAGCTCCAAACAACAAGATAGATTGAGGAAAGAAGGTAGTAACTATATCATGAGCTCTCCACTCAGAAAATCTAGCTCCTTTAAAAAGGAAGCAAAACCTAGGTTGAAGATGCAAGAAAGAAGATGTCTTCAACCTCTAGCTCAAGCTCCACCATGGATCTGACCAACAAGAAGAGAGGAAAAGGTAGAACAACAAGGAAAACAAAGGAAAGTAGGAGATCTCACTTACCAAGAGAAAGAATCAAAGTAAGTAAGCACCAAACGTCCTCAACAAGGGTGGATCTAAATCCTACGTGTACATGCAAGCAAGATCGACCAAGCTTCTCCTACCTTGGCTCCTCCTTCTCCCCCAAGCAAGGGAACGAGCTCCAAGAAGCAAGGAAGAAGAGAGCGAGAGCTTGGTGTGTAAAGAACGTGTTTGCATGTAAGTAGGGAGGTATACAAATATATGGGTTGGAGAGAGATAGGAAGGGAGAGGTGTCAAGCCATGCATGCCATGTGTCCAAGGTCAAACATCTCATCCAATCAAGCATCTCATCCATGCAACCATGTGGACTATGTTGACCACAAAACCAAACAACCACAACAAGAAAACTTGGTGACTCAGATGATCAAATAACCAATCAACCACTAAGGATTAGAGAAATTGGAGACCACCGAGAAATCTTGGCGATCAAGATGGTCAGAAAACTCATCAACCACCAACCCCAGGAATGTCGGTGACCAAAATGAGTCAAAAGTCTCATCGATCACCTATCCTAGGAATGTTAGTGACAGAAATGAGTTAGAAGTCTCATCAACCAAAAACCTTAGACGGCTCAAGAAAACTTGGTGGTCACCAACATTGGGTGGCTCAACACCCAAGGTCAACCATTGAGTTAGGGCATCAAAGAGAGCAAACCCTAATCTCAACACAAGGCTAGATATCATCCCTCTAACCAAGATGTAACAAGGAGAAACAAAGCACAACTATATAGAACATGTCATGAAAACATGTGAGGTACAAAAAGCATGTGACAAATTGCAATAAAACCCTAGATATGGGTAAATTGCATAAAATCCCAAAATAAGAACATGTATGCATAACTTGCTCAAACAGCGTCCAAAGTGGACCAAACTTGGTATTTAAGCTTGTCACGTGATATATAAGCACATATTAGAGTTTTATTAAGTTTTTAATCTTCTAATTATGATAAGCAATCATGTTCAACCAAAATTCAAGGTCAGAGGTCTTCTAACCAGAAACCCCTAACAAGGATTTAGGCACCAAAATCCTGCACGAACAAAGATGGGTACTTGTTATGCATCTCATCCTCTAACTCCCACGTGGCTTCCTCCACACAATGATGTTCCCCAAAACCTTCGCTAAGGATATATCCTTCTTCTTTAGCTTCTTCACTCTGCTATCTAGGATCAAAATAGGATCCTCGACATACAAAACATCCTCCTCCAACTCAACCTCCGTCGGTTGTATCATGTGCTCGGTATATGGATGACACTTCCTCAACATGGGGATATGGAAGGCATTATGCAACATGTGCAACTCTAGCAATAACTCCAATTTGTATGCCACCTTCCCAACACATGCCAAAATAGGGTATGGTCCCATAAACCTAGGATCAAACTTACTCTTATTATCGAACCCCGCCACACCTTTCCAAAGTGAAACCTTAAGATACACTTATTCTTCCACTTGGAACTCCAACAATCTGCGGTAGTTATCAACATAAGACTTTTGTCTATCCTGGGCTACCTTCAACTATTATTGTATTACCTTGATCTTCTCTATACTCTGTTGTACTAGCTCAGGACCCAAAAGTTGATACTCACCAATCTCATACAAACAAAGAGGTAACGGACAACATCTCCCATACAAAGCTTCATACGGTGACATATCTATACTTCTTTGGTAGCTATTGTTGTAAGCAAACTCCATCAAACTCAGATGCACATCCCAACTACAAGACACATGCTCTTAATAGATCTTCTAAAATCGGAATGGTTTTCTCATACTAGCCATCTGTTTGTGGATGAAAAGTTGTACTAAACCTCAGTTGTGTCCCCATAGCTATATGTAGACATTCCCAAAACCTAATCATACACTATGGGCCTCTATAAGATACTATGGTAGCTGGAATGCCATGCAGATGAACTATCTCATCGACATATATTTGGGCCAACTTCTTCATTGTATATGTTGTCTTGACTGGAAGGAAGTGTGATGACTTGGTCAACCTATCAACTATCATCCAAATGGTAATGTGATTCCATTTCTACTACAATATTGGCAAAGGTTGTAATGTCCCTTCAGTCTTTTGATGGTCTACCTTGACCTACTGACAAATTGGACACTTAGAAATAAACTTTGCCACATCACACTTTAGAACTGACCACCAATACAGGTCCTTCAGATTATGGTACATCTTGGTATTGTGAGGATGCATCACGTACATCGAGGAATGAGCCTCCTCAGGAACTATCATCCTCAAGCCCTCAACATAAAACAAATTTTCCCATTTCGACTCATAGAAGACATCATACTTCCTACTGCC
The DNA here is from genome assembly GCA_963693085.1 of Alisma plantago-aquatica. Lineage (NCBI taxonomy): Eukaryota > Viridiplantae > Streptophyta > Magnoliopsida > Alismatales > Alismataceae > Alisma > Alisma plantago-aquatica. Next base: position 272,386,278 of record OY856412.1, read on the forward strand.
AAACTCTGACATGATATTCTATATCACGGTATCACTCTTTTAAGAATCTCTATTATGTTGTATCAAGGTAGGATTCACCTACAATTATGCTAGCAATCCTTACAATAGAGATACTTCCAACTATACATTCACCAGCCGAAGAGACACCAACATAACCCACTTGTGACACAGCATAAAGTGTAACTGTGATTTATATGCAGATGATGATGACGATGACTTCCTGCTCAACACATTTTCCACCATGTTCTCTTTCCCTGGATGGTAGTCTATTGTGCATTCTATTGGGAAATATGGGCACAGAGTAAGCAGTGGAAACAAAAAAATTATATATCCATATTCCTTAGAACAGCAAGATCGCGTCAAAAAATGTGTAATGGGAAGGATGGTTTAACAAGTTCATACCTGGTCTTAGAGCAAGTCCATTGACTATTCCTCATTGCACTAGTCATGCAGTTGTCTTCTAGTTGCATTGGTATGATGTCTACAATATCTCTTGGTCTCACCACAAACATTAGGTTGACATTGTCCTCCTAGCGGCAGACAAAAACCTCCATGCCTCTATGGAAGTCCACACGGACTACCTAGAACTCATGTCCTTCTAGTAGAACAGACAGGAAGGATTTGTCCCTCATCTTGGTGCATTAGTCACCAACTTGCTCTCCCACAATTGTTCTCCCTTGCTATCCCTCCTTTTATCATGTAGGACTTTCCTGGGCTCTATATTTGTTACCACAAACAGAGAGGACAACAATTGTCAGAGGCAATTGATTTGTTCCTCAGGGAATCCCCCAATACCCCTCTATTTATAGGAGGGTCATGGTCAGGGTTCCCAGTCTATGTGGGAGTGGAAGGGACCGGAATCTCACGAATTTTCACAACCTACAATAGGCAAAACGATTGGTTCACCAGTGAACCAATCGTTAATGCACAACATGATGTCAGCAAATATCCTTGAATCAATCAAATTGATCCACCACGTAGTCAGTTCACAACCTGAGCCAGTTGGTTCATGGACCTGAGCCAATTGATTCACTTCCTGAACCGATCAGTTCAATATCTAGAATTGCCAAACTTGGTTATATTGACCTGACACACTAAAATGATTAGTTCAACACTTGAATTGGTCAATTGAACAATCCATTTTCAACCAATGATGTTTAAATAGAATACCTAAAGACTTTAGCAATCAATTTAGTTATCATTCATGATCAAACTCCCCTTCTAGGTGTATCCTTTGTGTGTAACCCCACAGGTTCCATGTTATGTGGGCAATGAATGTCCACAACTAACTTATGACATAACAAGCAAAGAGAGGTGCCTAGTGATACATCATTGCTACCTAAATAATAAGGAAAATTGGAGAACAACTTCAACCTATGATCTGTGTCAGGTGTTATAGTGATTGTCTTATTCCTTTTTCTCTAATATCCATAATGAATTAGAGGTATGGAATCGTCATCCTCTCAATGTTCAATCCATGTTCCTTGATCTAAAGCAGACTATCTGAGATATATGTGACCTAAATATCATATATTGATTCACATGTGCATGTGCATGCTTTTCTCATACTCTCTTATCAAGTGGCCAGGATATCATACTCTAAGAGGAGGGACAAATCTCATCTATATCACTCACAGTCATCCCATGTGTCACAGTGCACCCAATCATCTCCTTTATGTCAACCTGTATTCAGGATCACAGTGGATGATGTCAAAGCACATCGAACGATATGTCATGAGTGTAGTGACTTTAGGTCTAAGAACCACAATCACCACCTTCACTATGAGAGATGACTATGACCCCCATGTATGGTATCCATGTGTTACTTTTAAGGTAGGTCTTTCTGATACACTATTCTCTAACAAGTACATGTGTTCTTGATTTGATATCACAAATATCATGACTAATGAGATTTTGTCATCAACTAACACACACTCCAGTCTTTAGTGTTAATGTTGTCTATCTAACTTCCATAGTAACATTCGACCAAGGGCGTAATAAGAATGTACATACTCTTAACATCTATATGATCTCCATTATTCAAGTCATGTACTTGAAGACATATGTCATTGAGTAATGTCATTCCTTAGACATTCAATATGTTTCCTCATTATCTCATAACTGAGTGAAACAAAATGAATTGGAAGCTTTCCTTTATTATTAATCAAATCTTTTACATGATATGCCATCACAATCATCATATGATTGGCTCTCTAGGCATACATACCAATAGAATCCCACTTGCACTTAGATCCAATCACCAACAAATCTTATTCTTAGTGATCTAAACATGTTCATCATGTTTGTGCAAGTGCTAATCCAGCGGGTTAGCAACATATTACTTTTACTCAGTATCTTGCATGTTTCACATCTCTTTGTTGTATGATATCTCGTATGAGATGTAATTGTTATAATATGCTATCTGGTATTCTTTTCCTAACTAGTAACTCCATTGTTGTCACAGTATCTCTATTGTGTCATCAATGGTTGGAACATCTTTAAGTTCATTTGCATGAACTTCTAGATCCATATAGTATCCTCTCATGTGTTCATAACACCAGGATACTCAGCTTCTTTTGTAGACATGGAGTGTAATTAGGAACTCTTCCAAATTACAACTCTTTTCTTGTAATTAAACAAATTTTGTATTGTGGTCACTTTCCGTCATTTTGGAAGCTTGCATCAGTGTAACCCTTTACGCCCAACTCTTCCTTGTTTTTGTAATCTAGCAACTAATCCTTAGTGCTTCTCAAGTACTAATGGATTAGTTTTAATGACATTCCAATGACCTTCATTAGAGTCTAACTAATATCATCTTGTCATGTCCAATACATACAAGACTATGAGATTATTACATTATATAGATAACATGATGTATCCAATTGTTGGTGCACATGGCATCTCACTCATGTTTTTCTATTCTTCATAAGAATCAGAATATAGGTTTCTTGAGGAATTGATCCCATCTTTATGGATAGATTTGCTCTTACATAATCCTTCATGTTGAACCCTTTTAGCATTTTTCCAATATATGTGCTCATTATTAGGTTTAGAAACTTTCAGGGCTATCTCTATAGATGATATTTCCTATCTTATAGGACGTTTCACCTAATCCTTCATGATGAAGGTGATTTCCATACCAAGTTTCAATACTCGGTATTGAAATGTCATTCCTCATCAATATGTGGAACATTTATAAACAAATGCTCCCACTAAATCTTTTGTAATCACATGTTTAATCTTTTATCTTGAATCAAGTCAAACTCTTTGACTGTCAAAACAAAGATTCTAGTTGTGAGATGCTTGTTTCAATCTCTATATTGAACATTGTAGACTTTATTTGCATTAATGGGGTCATAAATTCTTCAAGCTATGTCACATACACATCCTCTCAATTATTCCTTCTAAGGAATGCATTTTAAGCTTCATATGCCAAATCTCATAGTTTCAACAAGCTACAATAACAAGCACATTCATTGGTAAAGGAATTTCATCGTGTTCAACACTTTGAACTAGTATTGAAAAACCTTTCAACCAATAAATATCTCAAAGCTGAACAATATCTTATGTACATCTTCATGGTTGCTTGCCGCACGATTTGGATGAATAGGAACAGACATATCTTTGAAGGAACCCAAATCAATCTGAGACAGTAGGCCAATACGGTGAGGAAGGAGGCGGCAGCACAGAAAGAAGCTTTCGATAGCAAAAGAGCAAACAATGAGTCCAAACAAGGAATGAACTAGTCTAAGCCAGACCTTGGTGTTATCAAAATTAACACAGATGTTGCTGTTAAAGGCAAACATGCTGCTTGTGCCATCGTCGTGCGCGATTCTGAAGGTAAATGGATTGGTAGGGTGGATGAGAAGGTGATGACTAATGATGTTGTGCTTGCAGAGCTGATAGCGATTCGGATGGCTATGGAAGTAGCCAAACACAATAGATTGGCAGAGATCACCATTGAGTCGGACTCCCTAGTGGCCGTGAATATGATATTTGAACCAGTAACCATGAATCCTGGATATGGCAAAATAATCAATGAGATCCAATCACGTAAGAAAAAGAGGTGGCAACTTTGTTATTCTAGTAGGGTTACTAATGAAGTGGCGGACAGGCTTGGCAAACACCACCTTAAGAATTTTGGTGGATTCCAAAATTACCCCTTACCTCCAATGGAGGTTAGTACCTTAGTAGCTAAAGAATTTTGTAATGGTAGTAGTACTACCATGTTTCCTATTCACAGTTTAATTAGTGGATGTAAGTTAAACTTTGATTTAGCTCACATGAGGAGGGCAGGATGAATAAGATTGCCTCCTGACTTCTCCAAAAAAAACCAATATATCCTTTTATGGCATACATTTGGTCTTCCTTATGAAAACCCAACTACACCTTTTGGGTTTTACCCCTCTAGGTGGTACTACCAAGGTCATACCTTATTGGTGTTCTTGGATTCTATTCTAGATATAATGTTCTCAAGCCATTCTCAGACTCTGGTCCCTCAGTAGTTCTTTGTTGAATGTTGGCTCATCATCTTATGACCAACTCATAACTTATCTGAGTTCTAGGATTCACAATATTTTAATCGCCAACGTATTCTACTAGAACTACGAGTTTTGTGTGATACATAAAGAACTTGATATTCTACAACCACTTGTGATTCTCTTTGTTCTCGCTGCGGCTTCTATGGTTCAAATGTTCTTTGTTGAATTAGATCTTTTCATGTTCTACTTTACTCCCATTGATTCCTATGGAATTCATTCATCCCGTAATAAACACATTTATCATTGGTTTGAGATAAGTAGTGTTCAAAAAACTAACATTTATGTGATTTAATTCTTTAGAGAAACTATTTTCTTGTACAGGTTTCAATCTTTAGGACACATTGGGATATTCCCATAACATATCTCCTATGTTGTACATTAAAAGCATTTTTGGATGGTGCATTGTTTTAGTGATTAACATATTCCTTTAAAGGAAATTAGAAGATTAGATTAAATGATAATTCTATCATGACTCATCATGACGTGATTCCTTCTTTTTGAAAAATCATCATGTTCAGGTGGAGTTAACTGTGATACACTATCACATTCACTCTGGAAGGATCTCAAACTTTTCCTATAAAATATTTCAACCTTTGATCATATCAAAGTATCTTAATAACTTTGAGGAAGTTGTGTGCTTCATACATGTAATCTCCTTGAACACTTGAAGAGATTTGTATTTTATTGAGTACATATCATAATATTACCAGTAAATGAATGAAGTTTAAACAACTATCTATAGCATTCATTCCAAAGGTCTTTGTACATCATTATGTACATGTCATGATAGAATGTTTATTCTCCCACTACACCTAGTGAGAGGTGGTTTGTCATGTTCCACATAAAACTTGCATGTCTCTTATTGATTCAATAATCAAAAGAGTTTAGATAAACATCAATATCAATTCTAGAAATGCATTTCTCCTATGTGTGTTCTAGATGACAATGCTATCAATTGTTGTTTGTTTGAGTTATAATTATAATACTTTGGTATTTACTTTATGAGCATACATCTTTTCATCCAATCACATAAAGATCATAAGACATTTGGGGCATTGCCACACAAGATCACATATTTTAATTTGAAGCATTAACAATTCTTTATTTATAATCATCCTTGTCCATACAAGATGCATAAAGTAAAATGTTTCTATTTATTAGCATTATGAGAATAGCAGTTCAACTAACTCTACAACATGCCCAACAAGCTTAAGAAAAATTCTACATGCAGACGGAAGTTGTAGAAACTCTTGCTCATCACAGTCCATCCTTGTCCTTTCATAAAGGCTTTACTTCTTATCAAATCTTGCACATCGATGTATGTCAAATCTACATCTCGTATCACATACCAAGATGAAGAAGTAATCAAATTTATCTTATAACATTTATACATGAAGTAGCGGTGTATATATCTTCCTTCTTATTCTTTAATTTGTCCTGGAAGAGAGGTTGATTCCTTTTCCAGCATCTAGCTTGGTAACAATGGTGGCATTTGCCTCCCATCTTTACTCCTTTTGCATTGAGATCTGAAGACTATGGCTTCTTCCTAGCTTTAGAAATCTTCTTAGCTTTGCCTTTGCCTTTGCCTTTAGACCTTCCCTTTGTCTTGTTGATCATCATCCCAGACTTGGGTTTGTATTCTTCATTTGTGCCTCAGTTGTTCTCAACATGCCTAGCAACTTTGTCAATGATTTGTCAAAGTTATTCATGTTGTAGTTCATGACAAACTGACTGTAGGATTCTGGAAGAGACTATAGAATCACATCACTGACCAACTCTTGACCCAAGGGGAATCCCAGTCTTGATAGATTCTACACATACCCAATGAGCTTGAGTACATAAGGACCTATTGGATCTCCTTCTGCCATGTTACATTTAAAAAACACCTTGGAGATACCATATCTCTCGTGTCTTGCCTAATCTTTGGAACATGTTCTTAAGATGTGTGACCATATCAATTACATTCATGTTCTCTGTTGCCTTTGCAACTCATAGTTCATGGAGCACAACATCATATACTTGACATCAATGACATCTTCAACATGCTTCTTGTAAGCATCCCTATCAGCCTTAGGTGTGGTAGGAAGAGGTTAATCAAGCTTTGGTGTCTCCAGGACATAGAGATTGCACTCATGTGTGAGAATAACTCTCAGTGTCCCGAACCAATTATGGAGTTATTTCCATTTAACTTGTCCTTCTCAAGGATTGATCAAAGAGACAAGGTGTTGTTGTGTTTTGCCATTTGATTCTACAAAGAATTTGCAACTTTGTCAAAAACTCATTTTTGATTTGATTTGATTTGTAAAATTTGACGATATTCGATTAGGTCTTTAATTAATTATTTCTCCCACTATTTTATTCAAATTGATACCTCTCACATATCAATTTGGAATATTGTAGCACACAACCTTCTAGTGATTCAAGATTCAAAATAATTCAACTATTACCCAGACAACGGTAACATCTGTAGTCAATTATTAAGGTAGACAACATTTGTCAATTGCATCTTATGAAATTCTTGGATAGATGATATGCACAACTCCTTGACATAGTCATCTTCATGCCTCTAGTGCTTAATCCCATTAAGTACACTAGTTAAGCCTGACCCAAAACCCAACACGATAGATATGCACCCTGCTTGGGCAGGACCTACATATCTACCATAAGACTTCTACGAGATGGACGGAGCACCATGCTTGGGCTTAACCTGCGTTTGGTCAATCAAGCTTTTTATGTGTGTTGCTTATGGAAAGCATATCAAACTTAATATTTTATTTGAGGGATTTTGTATTTATAAATACATATATTTTATCCAATTGCCACATATATAGTATGTAGCATAAACATGCTATATCCACAATGTAAACATGCAATATAAAACATTAGTGATGGTTATGGCCATACTATTACAATTCTTTGGAGCCACGAGGAATTACTACCACCTAGTCTACATCACATCATAAACCTATTGTAGGTGTAGATTTGTGCTTGCCAATCTGGGTTGATCAATTCAACCCTTGAACTGGTTAGCTTGCTTCTTGGCCAACCAGTTGGTGGTCTCAAGTAGTCATCTACCCTCTTGTTAAATGAATGTCTAGACACCTCCAAACAATCAGTTGGACCCACTAGGTAGTAGATTCGCACCTCCTACATTCTATCATCCTTGGTCCTCTAGCCGATCAGCTCATCATATGAAATAGTTAGTTGACCTGACGCTTGTCGTCATCTTTGTCGTTGCAAGAAAAGAAACTATCATATTTCTATTAAACTATTACATGGTAATGAGAAACCTCAAGTTACATTCGAGGGGAGCAAAGGTAGGAAAGGATAATATGTTTACATTGAGAAGAAGAAGGTAGAGGCTTGTTATACAAACTGAGATTGAATATGAACAAAAGAAACCATCCAAACACACCCAGATATTTGGGTTATTGGCCATAACCATGCTACACATCCACCATCAAAACTTGCTTTTAGAGTGATGTGTGTAAATTTCATATATATATATATATATATATATATATATATATATATATATATATATATATATATATATATAGGTTTGGGATTATATGTGGTATTTGATTGGACACATTAAGAAATTTAAGTATTCACATTGTATGCAATAAATAAACGATGAAAACCAAAAATCTGATCATATCAATTATCCCAAGACATAGTAAATTGATGTGGCTCTGATACCACTATTAGGAAATATGAGCATAAAGTAGGCAGTGAAAACAAAAAAAAATTATCAATCCATATTCCCCAGAATAGCAAGATAGCTTCAACAACTATGGAATGGGAAGGATGCTTTAACGAGTTCATTCCTAGTCTTGGGGAAAGTACAGTGACTATTCCTCTTTGTAGTATTTGTGCAACTGTCTTTTAGTTGCACTGGTAGGACATCTATAGTAGATCTTGGTCTCACCATGGACAACAGGCTAATGTTGTCCTCCTAGTGGCAAACAACAGCCTCCATGCCTCTATGGAAGTCCACACGGATCACCTAGAATTCCTATTGTTCTAGTAGAATAGACAGAAAGGAGTTGTCCCTCCCATTGGTGTACTAGTCACCAACTTGCTCTCCCACAATTGTTCTCCCTTGCTATCCCTCCCTTTATCGAGTAGGACTTTCTCGGGCTCTCTATTGGTTACCATAACCAGAGAGGACAACAATTGCCAGAGGCAATTGAGTTGGGTCTCTGGGAAGCCCTCAATACCCCTCTATTTATAGGAGGATCAGGGTCAACATTCCCAGTCTGTGTGGGAGTGGAAGGGGTTAGAATCTCACAAATTTTCACAACCTACAACAAGAAAAATGATCGGTTCACCAGTGAACTGATCGATTGGCTTGTGAGCCTATCAGTTCACCTAGTGAACCAGACATTCATGTTTTCTAATCGAAATTGTATCAATTAATATCTGATTTATTGCACAACATGATGTCAGCTCCTTGAATCAATTGAATTGATATGCAAACTGATCAATTCACAACCTGAGTCGGTCGATTCATGGACTTGAGCCGATTGAGACTCTTCCTGAACTAATCGGTCCACTATACAGAATTACCAAACTTGGTTCTATTAACCTGACACACTAAAATAATCAGTTCGACACTTGAACCAGTCGGTTCTACTGTCCAGTCAGTAAATTTTCAACCAAAGTTGTTTAAATTGAATACCTAAACACTTTAGCAATCAATTTTATTATCATTCATGATTAAACTCCTCTCTTATGTGCATCCTTTGTGTGTGACCCCATAGGTTCCATGTTATGTTTACACTGAATGACCATAAATGATTTATGACATCGCAAGCAAAGAGTGGTGCCTAGTCACACATCATTGCCACTGAAATAATCAGGAAAGTTGGATAACAACTTCAACCTATGATTTGTGTCAAGTGATACAATGATTGTCTAATTCCTTTGTCTATGATATTCGAAATGAATTTGAGGCATGGAATCATCATCCTCTCAATGTTTAATCGATGTTCCTTAGTCCACAGCAGACTGACTAAGGTATCTGTAACTGCAATATCATATATTGATTCACATGTGCATGTGCATGTGCATGCTTTTCTCAATCTCACTTATCAAGTGGATTGTATATCATACTCTAGTAGGAGGGACAAATTCCTTCTATATCACTCACAGTCAACCCCATGTGTCACAGTGCACCCAATCATCACCTTTATGGCAACCCTTATTCAGGATCACAGTGGATGATGTCATAGCACACTGAATGACATGTGATGAGTGTGTGACTTCAGGTCTAAGAACCACAATAACCACCTTAAGTGTGAGAGATGATTATCACTACCATGTATGGTTTTCATGTGTTACTCTCAAGGTGGGTCTATCTGATACACTGTTCTCTAACAAGTATCTATGTTCTTGGTTTTATACTACAAATATCATGACTAATGAGATTTTGTTGCCAACTGACACACACTCCAGTGTTTAGTGCTACTATTGTCTAGCTGCCTTCTATAGTAACATCTAACTAGGGACATAATAGAATGAAGTTACTCTTAACATTAGTATGATCTCATTGTTCAAGTAACGTACTTGACAACATAAGTCATTGAGTATGTCATTCTTTATACATTCATTATGTTTCCTTGTTATCTCATAACTGAGTGAAACAGAATGAATTGGAAGCTTACCTTTATTATTAATCAAATCTTTTATATGATATGCCATCACAATCATCATTTGATTCGCTCTTTGGGCATACATACCAAAACAATCATAGTCATTGATCAGCTCCATCCATCTTCTCTACCGCATGTTCATCTCATGATTTGAGCAGATATACTGAAGGTTCTTGTGGTCGGTGAAGATTTGACACTTCTCTCCATACATATAGTGTCTCTAAATATTAAGGGCATGCACCATAGCTTCTATCTCTAGATCATGTATTGGTAGTTCTCCTCGTTCTTCTTAAGCTGTCGTGAAGAAAAAGAAATCATGTTCTTGTCTTGCATCAGCACACATCCCAAGCCATATTTTGACGCATCATAGAAGATGATGTAAACCTTCCCTTGCTCTGGAAGGACTAAGACTAGAGCATTGGTTAACTTCTCCTTCAACAATTGGAAAGAACAAGTACACTTATCATCCCAAACAAAAGGAACACCTTTCCTAGTCAGTTTTGTTAGGGTTAATGCTACAAAACTAAAAAACTTAATGAATCTCATGTAGTAACCAACCAAACCTAGGAACTTCAAACTTCGGTCAGTGTCTTAGGTTGTTCCCATTCCAACACAGACTCTACCTTGTTCAGGTCTACACAAACACCCTTATCTGATATGACGTGACCAAGAAAAGACACCTCGGTCAACCAAAACTCACGGTTGTTGAACTTGGCATACAACTGGTGCTTCCTCAACAACGTCAACGCTTGGCGAAGGTACTGCTCATATTTTTGACTATTTTGAGAGTATATCAAGATATCATTTCTAAACACAATTATGAACTGATCCAAATACGGTCTGAACACCCTGTTCATCAGATCCCTAAAGGTTTATGGTGCATTTGTTAGCCCAAATGACATAACCACAAACTCATAGTGACCATATCTAGTCCTAAAAGTAGTCTTAGGTATGTCATCCACCTTGATCCTCAATAGGTGATATTCTGATCCTAGATCTATATTTGAGAAAATTGTAGCACCTCTCAACTTTTCAAACAGATCATCAATCCTTGGTAACATGTACTTGTTCTTCATTGTAACCTTGTTCAACTATCACTAATCTATGCAAAGCCTCATAGAACCATCCTTCTTCTTCACAAACAACACGGGAGCACCCCAAGGGGAAGTACTTAATCGATGAAACCTTTCTCAAGCAACTCTTGCAACTATTTATTCAACTCATGCATCTTTGTTGGTGCCATCCTATAGGGTGACTACGCTATGGGTTGTGTTCCAGGAACAAGATTGATCTCAAAATCAATTTCTCTAGGAGGGGGGACACCAGGAAACTCTTCTTGAAAGATATCCTCAAACTCTCATAATATTTATACCTCTTAAATACTAAGACCTCTCCTCTTGGTATCCACAACATGTTCCAAGAAGGCCTCACACCCTTGTATCATCAACCTCTCCACTGTCATAGCTGACATAAAACATATAGGAAGAATCTTCTGATCTCCTTGGAAGATCCACAAAGCATCTCCATTACCGAACGTTGCCACCTTGAAACTATAGTCTAAAACAACGTTATACTTCTCCAAGGTATACATCCCTAGGATCACAACAAATCCATGCATGTCAAGTGGCATAAGATCCACTTGAATGTTGCATCCTGAAAAAGAAAGTACACAAGATGGAAACACCTCCCGCAACTTAGTGGAACCAATTAAAGGGGTTTCTACCCAAAGACTATCATATCTATTACAAACATGAAGAAAATAACTATTTGTCACCTCTCCAATGATAAAAGAGTGTGTCTCACCTGTGTCCACCAAAACATATACAAAAGAAGAAGTAGATAAGTCATAATGAAAAAGTTCCATCTGACCTATCACGAGCTGTGGATTGATGACTCCCTCCAAATGACTCATACCATAGAATCTAGTAGTCACATATTGTCTTCCAGGTGCTCTTTGAGCTAATCCATATGAATCTGCATGTGACGCCTAACCACATCCTCTTCCTCTACCACTATTGTACTGTTGTTGTGGTGAACCTTGCTAACTCTTCCTTGGTTGTTGTGTCACTTCTTCATCCTTCATAGGGCACGTGCACCTTATATGCCCTACTTGTCCACACTTATGACATGTCCTCGAATCATAATGTGGCCTAGATGGCCCTAGGCTTGAAAAACTACTAGAGGGGGGGTGAATAGAGTTTTTGAATTATTTTAACAATTTATTGAATTCAAACAACCACAATTGAAATTAGAAGAAAGAGACAGGTGTTTAGAGTGGTTCCAACTATAGCAAATACTATAGTTGTCAGTCCACTACCCGGTTGCTTACCCAACCGGGATTTGAAAGTATTTATTTTATTACCTCTCGAGGATTTATACAAAATACAATACTTTCCTTTACACCCTTTGAATAGCCTTCACCCTGAAGTAGGTGCACCAACTTTGAGGTAGCCTTCTATGAAGTAACTCCAAGCTCCCCCTTGAAGTAGCCTTCCTCTCTAGAAGTAACCTCCCATTGCACCAGCCTTCTGAAGTAGCTCAAAGTCTCCTTCTTCGCCAAGAAGATCTTCACCCTCTCCAATCCGCAACCTCCAACCTAGGAGTAGCAAGGAGAGTACAAACAATAATAGGGAACAATAAAGGAAATAGAAATTACAACTTATCCTTTAGAGCCCAAGGCTTGATTTGCCTAGATCAAGCGTATAGATCTCCTAACCAAGTATGTGAACTTGTGATTGCAGTGGGTAGGAGATACTAGCCTATAGGACACGAATTATGAGCTAAGGAATGAAATGGCCAATTGTCACAATGCTCAAATTGCTCACAAACAGATTGCACAAAGTATACTCAAAGGTTTCTCAAGTGTAGCAAGTGTAAACAAGTGTGTTTAGGTGTCCTATGGCTTGTCCTATTTATAGGAATGGCCTAAGGATGCTTAAGGACGTTCTAGACAACTTCTAGGGGTTTCTAAGTGCTTAACTAGCCGTTAGGTACAAAGTTGTTGCTTTAACAACGGCTAATTAATTAATTCTGCAGTTGCTGTCAGAGACCATCTCGGTCGACAAATGGTCGACCGAGACACCTACTCGGTCGAACTTTTGTCGACCGACAGGCTCTCTGGAACAAGTGATTTGCAACGTCTTTCATCAACTGCCAACTAACTTGTCTGTTGTGTCTAACGGCTACTTTGGATCTTTCTCGGTCGAGAAGATTGTCGACCGAGAGTGTCTCGGTCGAGGAGTTTGTCGACTGAGATTGATCCTGTTTCAAGGTTTCAGTTTAGGCACTAATTATGTGTGTAAGTGTGCATAAGTAATCCTATTTGAATGGGATGACTTGTCTAACTGTGGTGTTTAGCTAGGGAGAATCTAACGCTTGATTTACATGCAATTCTAAGTACTTGTACATTATATTTTTGTACAAGTTTTTACAACAGTGATTACATTGCATGAAATTATAAATATGTAAGCTTGTAGATTTTCCCTTGTTGCTTTGTCATCCTGCACACTCAAGTAGCTCGTTAGATTAATAAGAATGAAATGTTTGTCATAATCAAAACAAAGGGATTTATAGATGTCCATTTAGCCAACAATCTCCCCCTTTTTGAAGATGACAAACATTTCCAAAATATAAATAAAGGAAATATAAAATATATGAGTTTCATACCTTTAGATTACCTTTTGTAGCTTTTTCTCTTGTGTATAAAATGTGTGCTTATTATTCCCCATGAATTATGGAACATGAAATCCAGATCATTTGGGAATATAGCAACTTTCAATGTAAAGCCAAGAGTTTATTTATGAAACTCATTAATTGAGTTTTACATAATTACTAAATTTTAGTTTTATATTTATCTCTCCCCCTTTGTCATTTCAAAAAGATAACCGTTAAGAATAAAAACTCCCCCTTAATTAGCTATCCCATCAAATCTAATGAAAAAGATGTCCATTTAAAAGCCAAAAATGTAAACAAGAGTTTTTGTTTAAGTAGCACAAATATCAAAGAAAACATCCTCCAAAGGAGTGATAAGCAATTGCTTCCTAATGTTGTTAAATTGATCTAGTGGAAGCGGTTTTGTAAAAAAAATCAGCCAATTGATCTTCCGTATCAACATGATGAAGGAAAACATGATTGATTTGCAAATATATTCAGTTCTATTGCAGACTTGACAACAGAAACCTGCTTGGTCGACGATCTTTCGACTGATTATGTTCTCGGTCGAACAGTTTCTCGACCGAGAATGTGTCTGGATTTGTTTCATAACTGTTTTAAGTAATTTTGTCATAGATCCTTGTCAATTTTGCCACAATTTTTAAAGGTTGCATTTTTTTTATTTATTACTCCCCTTATTTTGTATGCTTCTACAATGATGATCTTATAATCCATATTTTGAAGATGTCTCACATGCTCTTTATAAAAATATCCATTGGAATCAAGTAAAGATGGCCAATTTCATTAAAAGCATGTATTACAGCATAGAAAGATAGACACATCATATAGAGATGAGCCATTACAATTATTCAAAAAAAAATATCATTACAATAACTCCAACACTTACTGGAAAGACTTAAGATTTACATCAATGTCAGGGTCTTTCCCAAGAAAAGGCTCAGTTCCATAATACTGGACCAAGGTTTGCCAATCTAGAGCACCTGTCTTAGTTAGAGCATATGCTTCCAAGAATGTAGGTACTCGGTCAAATCGGAAATGAGCGGCAATATCTTGCAGTTGCATGGATGAAAACTGAGTGTGCGTAAGATCCATAGATGGTGGAGGTGGAGTTTATTAATAGTTGTATGAAGGATTGTATGGATTGAGCATGTCAGGATTTAAAGAATACGGATATTCATCAGGTTGGTTTGGTGAAAGGGTTTGCATTCTTTGGTTTATATAAGTCATGGCATGATGGTTATAGTCTAGTTGTTTGCTTAGGTGATATTGGGAGCCAGCAATATAAGTAAGAATGTTTTGAATGGGGTCATGTGATAGGTTAGTAGAAGGAGGGGGTGGTGGTATGTCTTGATGAGATGTTTCTCCTTTAACTCTAGCCCTTTTATGACCAAAATCAATTCCCATTTTTTCTACTGTATTCTTACTTATTTTTTGTGGTCTACGCTCCCATGTATATCCCATATCCTCAAGTTGGGTCTTAAGGAAATGTTGAGTAATTTGGCATACAAAATCGGCATATGGAGGATTGCCAGAAAACTCAAGCATGTTTTTAAGAATAATGCGGATAAAATTTGTGGGAATACGTTGGATAATGGCATATATTAGACACATACGAAAAACAGGAACTTCAGACTTATTGGCTTTAGGATGTATGTTTGTTGAAACAATAAGGTTTACAATCCTAGCAGCTGGTTTGAGATTTATAGCATAATATGTGCCTCTATCTTCATGACAGGTTGTATTGGATTTAAAAATGGTTCTTTTGATGTCACTAAGACTAATGGTATGGTCATCTTGGAGAAATTGGTTAAGGGGGTTTCCAGAAGTAAGGTCAAGGGTGTCTTGATATTCATCTATTTCAATGTTTAGCATGTCAAGAATGTCCCCTTCAGTAAATCGGAAGCTATGCCCATTGACCATAGTATAGAAGAAGATGGTTTCATTTTCAGAGTGGGAAATGAGGTTTGCATAGAATTCATTCACTACCTTGATTGAATAGGAAGGAAAAGAAGGGTTGATGAATTCTTTTAACTTTTGCACTTCGAAAAGGTCCTCCAAGTCGACGATGTTGATGAAGTCCATAATTTCAACTGGTCGTCGTGGGAGAGGAGCTTTGGAGGAAAGCCGTAGATATCGATCACCAGCATCTCCATCGACGAAGGCAATGTCGTTGATGATCGTCAGTGGTGGAGTAGCTTCCCGAGCTTCCCTTCCTTTCCTACCGGCGACCTTCTTCTTCCCACGAGCAGATGATGAGGCCATTGTGTTGCTTGAAGGAGGAGAAGAAGCAAGGAAGGCTTGGGGATGAGGATGCTAAAGAGTTGCACAAAAATGCACTAGAGAGAGCCTATGGAAGCAAGAGTATGCAAGTGTGAGGAGGTGACCCATCTTTGGTTCCTTTTATAACAATTCAGCGACCTGGTCGGTCGACGATTCGTCGACCGAGCGTCCGCAACGGTCATGTTGCAGACGCGCCACTCGGCTCCCCAACGGTCATATAACGGTCATAAACGGTCATAACGGTCGGTTTACAACGGTCATATCCAACGGCTATTTCTCGGTCGAACAATTGTCGACCGACATTGTCTCGGTCGAACATTTGTCGACCGAAAGTGTGTCCGATACTAAATCTGTCTAGTTTCTGTCGGTCGAGAGAGAGGGGCTGACCGAAAGGTTTTCGGTCGAGGAGTTCGTCGACCGAGAGACTTACTGAGTACGAATTTTAAGCTGATTTTTAATGTAATTGATAGAAGATTTTTGTAGAGCACATATATAGATTTTCTAAGGGAGTAATATTGTGTTTATTATTGAAAATATTGGAACAAGTTGTGATCATAAATTAATTATTCTTTTAATCATAAAAGGATATCCAAATAGTTATTATGTCAAACTTATTTTAGGTCGAATTTGACTACGACCATAGCGCCCCTTGGTCAAATTTTATTTTGACCAAGAGGCAAATTTTGCAGATTTTCAGATTGAATATATTTAGTATAATATCTGCATAAAATGTCGAGCTGAGGCATAATACTTAATATGATTCTTAATTGAAGGCACAATTAATTATCTCGAATCTTCAAAGATACCAATTTATGGATTTTTATTTTTATGTGTTGCAAGCAATAACATATAACCAATAAATCATTTTGCTTGCCTATGTATTTTCACACACCCAATGATGAAAGCATGGTATAGTGATAATAACAGTCATACAATAATAATTTCATCACATGATTAGTATATGAATAAACCAGAAGATATTTTGATCAATCATGTGAAAATAGGAATTTTCTTTTCATTTGACTAAGCATGATTTCAGTTTAAACTTTAACACATCTAGGGAATAAACTAATATTAATTTCATTTTATTTGTAGAGATGATTTCCAAAAATATATCCAGTCATCAATCATAAGTAGATAGCAATTTCATCAGAAAAATAAATACAGTAATTTTGTAGTAGACTGGAGAACAGTGATGTTCTCGGTCGATAATTGTTCGACCGATAGTCTTTCGGTCGACAGTTTTTCGACCGACAAGAATCCTGGAACTGTTAAAGCATATTTGTGTGAGTTAACTATTTAGTTCTTTATTTGTAATCTCATTATGTTGAGTTGAGATAGACATAGAAGTATGCAAATAATGTCTCTGGTCATATCTCAACTTGATTCTGTTCATTTAGTTTGGAGGTTTTGGAACCCAAACTAACTCGACATCTTTTCTCTTATAAGGACATGAAAAAGAGTAATGTCCAAGACGTGAGCAATAATGGCAACATATAGAATCAACCTCAAGTCGTTTTCTATGGTTTTGTTCTAGGTTGTTCTTCGGTAAAAATGTATTTGTTCCTTTAGGTACATATATATATTGATGGGTTTGTGACCTTTTCCAACTAGGTTGATAGGACTTCCCTTTAGGCTTATAACCTAGTCCTCTTCTCCCAATTTGATGATAGGAATTATCTAAGATTTGATCAAGAATGCCATTATTATTTAAATTACTGACTTTTTGTTGTAACTTGGCAATCTCTTCCATTCTCTTCTTAATATCTAGTTTCGCTTGATCTAGATTAGATGACAATAAATTTCTTTCTTTGACAATAGAATCATAATCTAGATGGTTGCACAAAATAGGTTGTTTTTGAAGATCATTCACTTGTCTTTGCAAATTATTTTTCTCTAAAGAAAGTAGATTACAATTTGCCTCTATAGATTTTATATTAATATCATGATCTTCAATGATCTTTTTAAGATCTTTGTTTTCGGATGTAATAGCAAGAAGTTTAGCATGTAGTTCATCATTTGCTTTATTTGACTTCTTTAATTTCTTCTTGCATTCAACATATTTTATATGTGTTTCTTCAAGGCTAGCAACTAGTTCTTCTTTAGATAAATCAAAAAGACTTACTTCTTCTTCTTCTTCCTCGCTAGTTGTAGCAATGAGACAATCTCTGTTCTCATCTTCCTTCTTAGATCTCCATGGGCATCCAGTTGTTAGGTGGCTTGTACCTAAGCACCAATTGCAATATGTTGTAGCTTTGTCCAAGCAGCACCTTTTGTTGTGGTTGTAATCACTACTACCCTCCATTCTTCAAGACCTTGTTAGGGTTCCTTGAAGCCTGCTCTGATACCAATTGAAAAACTACTAGAGGGGGGTGAATAGAGTTTTTGAATTATTTTAACAATTTATTGAATTCAAACAACCACAATTGAAATTAGAAGAAAGAGACAGGTGTTTAGAGTGGTTCCAACTATAGCAAATACTATAGTTGTCAGTCCACTACCCGGTTGCTTACCCAACTGGGATTTGAAAGTATTTATTTTATTACCTCTCGAGGATTTATACAAAATACAATACTTTCCTTTACACCCTTTGAACAGCCTTCACCCTGAAGTAGGTGCACCAACTTTGAGGTAGCCTTCTATGAAGTAACTCCAAGCTCCCCCTTGAAGTAGCCTTCCTCTCTAGAAGTAACCTCCCGTTGCACCAGCCTTCTGAAGTAGCTCAAAGTCTCCTTCTTCGCCAAGAAGATCTTCACCCTCTCCAATCCGCAACCTCCAACCTAGGAGTAGCAAGGAGAGTACAAACAATAATAGGGAACAAGAAAGGAAATAGAAATTACAACTTATCCTTTAGAGCCCAAGGCTTGATTTGCCTAGATCAAGCGTATAGATCACCTAACCAAGTATGTGAACTTGTGATTGCAGTGGGTAGGAGATACTAGCCTATAGGACACGAATTATGAGCTAAGGAATGAAATGGCCAATTGTCACAATGCTCAAATTGCTCACAAATAGATTGCACAAAGTATACTCAAAGGTTTCTCAAGTGTAGCAAGTGTAAACAAGTGTGTTTAGGTGTCCTATGGCTTGTCCTATTTATAGGAATGGCCTAAGGATGCTTAAGGACGTTCTAGACAACTTCTAGGGGTTTCTAAGTGCTTAACTAGCCGTTAGGTACAAAGTTGTTGCTTTAACAACGGCTAATTAATTAATTCTGCAGTTGCTGTCAGAGACCATCTCGGTCGACAAATGGTCGACCGAGACACCTACTCGGTCGAACTTTTGTCGACCGACAGGATCTCTGGAACAAGTGATTTGCAACGTCTTTCATCAACTGCCAACTAACTTGTCTGTTGTGTCTAACGGCTGCTTTGGATCTTTCTCGGTCGAGAAGATTGTCGACCGAGAGTGTCTCGGTCGAGGAGTTTGTCGACCGAGATTGATCCTGTTTCAAGGTTTCAATTTAGGCACTAATTATGTGTGTAAGTGTGCATAAGTAATCCTATTTGAATGGGATGACTTGTCTAACTGTGGTGTTTAGCTAGGGAGAATCTAACGCTTGATTTACATGCAATTCTAAGTACTTGTACATTATATTTTTGTACAAGTTTTTACAACAGTGATTACATTGCATGAAATTATAAATATGTAAGCTTGTAGATTTTCCCTTGTTGCTTTGTCATCCTGCACACTCAAGTAGCTCGTTAGATTAATAAGAATGAAATGTTTGTCATAATCAAAACAAAGGGATTTATAGATGTCCATTTAGCCAACAAGGCTGACATAGACATTGCATTGCATGCTCCTTCTTGAGGAAAGCTATTGCCTCTAACCTTACTAGGGGACCACTATGATGGAACTCCTGATCTCCGCTCATAGAAGGTTGACCTCTATTGTGATTGTAGTGAAGAAAATCTTGCATCCTTAAAACCATCATATGACTATCCTTGAAACTAATCTGGACTCTTCTTAGTGTTGTCTTCATGCTTCTCGATAAAATATCTCAAAATCTTGCTCATAGACTCAACAAAGGTAGAGAACCTCTCTCTATTATCCAAAGCAGATGTTGTTATCGACAACTCTGAACTCAAACCCTTCTCAAACCTTCAGATCCTCTCCTTCTCTATCGCTTCCATATGAGGACAGAACCTCAAAAGATCCATAAACTTATCCCCGTACTTGTAGATGGACATTGAACCTTGTCATAACTTCTCATACTGCATTGTCTTCTCATCCAAATACATCTCTAGGAAGTAACAACTCACAAATTCCCACTAGAACTCTTCCCAACCTACAACAACTCCTGGTCTTTTCTCCTCTTCTATGGCCCAGCATAGGCCAGCACTTCCCTTGAATAGGTAAATAGTGTGCTTCACATTGTCCTCTTTTTGGATGTTGAGGATCTTGAATGCCTTCTCAAGATCCATTAGACACAATATCGGTATCAACTAGGTCTATTGTACCCACATACTTGATATCTACAACACACCACAACCTCTCAAACGTCTTCCCAGAACCCTGAGTAACTGCATTAAGGATGGATTCCCTAGATTGAGGTATGGGTGTCCTGTCTGCTAAGTGTGTAATCATCATAATGAGCTGTCAAAACATGGACTGAAAAGTAGGATTTGCCATGGTTGTAGGGTCAAACTGAGGCACTATGGGTTGTTCTGGCCCCGTCACTAGCACTCTTCAATTATGTACCCTACCTCCTACCACCACCTCCTGGTGTAATGTAGCTACTCTCTATGTGTTCTTTACGTTCTCCAGACATATCTGCATAAGCATAAGTGATAATTAGATATGTTGGATTATGTAAGAATATACACCAACCTAAGTCCTATGTCCATGTAGACTCAGTGAACCTAAAGCTCTGATACCAACCAAAACTGTGATGCCCCATCACACTAAATGAGATACTAAAAAACACAATCAACTAATAATAACCACATAACTAGAAAAGTGGGTAAATTAAAACCAATTTAAACATTTCCATCATGTTCATAGATATTAACATAAGGGTTCAAAATCTTGCATATAAACATATGCCATATCATATATTTACATGTATGTCAGTGGTCTCGGCCACAACATGTATACAAAAGATATTGTTCCACATATACATACCATATACAACATCAAAATACTGCCAAAATCTTGAGTTGATGTACATATCATCTTGATGCAGCCCTATTTTAGGGATTCATCTTGTATCCTTTTGTATCTCAATCACATCTAAACATAGTAGAATGCAAGTTAAATTCCCCAATATGCATATTATTTTCAAATGCACTTATGAATGTTCTTTGTAGACTTTTTAGGTACTTGGACCATGCTTTGGATGTATGAGAGAGAAGGAAGGAGTTCTAGGAGTCCTCCACTCATGGAGGGGTACAAAGAAGACCCCAAAGCTCCCTCAACCTACCCCTAATGGACAAGGGTCAACATCAAGAAAAGAAGTCCATTGATCATGAAGATTCAAGTTGATTTTGCTATTGAAGACCCCAGCAGGGCTATGGTGCTAAGGAACGGTCGTGCTGGCCAATGTCAAAGTTACAAAGAAAATCCCAAAATTGCAAAGCTACAACAACATCACCACCATGACTGTGCTTACCAACACGGTCATGCTATGGATCCCCCAAAATAGTCATACTGCCAAAAGTCAAAATGGGCATGTTGAAGGGATCAACCTCACCTCCAACTCACTTACCATGGGCGTGCTACCTAGCATGGTCGTTCTACCTAGCCTCTACCACGGTTGTGCTACCAGCCTCCATATTACCACCTTAGCCTGTGATTTTTCCACTTTCTTAGAATCACCTTTCCACACCACCACGGTCTTTCCTACCCTTATCCACCATGGTAGTGCTGCCTGACACAGTCGTTCTACCACCTAAACCTTGGCATTTTCTACACTATTTTTTCAACAATGCCCCTACTTACCCTAGTGCTTCCACCACCACCTATATATACATGGGTGGAAGCCACAATAGTAAATTATCTTCCATTACTCCTTTACACCCACTCTAGAGCATTCATTGCATTCCCCTTGTATTTATACTCTCCACCCACCATTTCCACCTCATTTCCACCATAGAAACCTAGTTTTCTAGGTTTTCTACCATAATCCCCTTCATTTCCATGCCCATCATCCACCTTGGAGGAGGTAGGTCACCCTACAGCATCTAGGAGGTGAAGAAGGAGGATCTACTTCAATCTCCATGGAGTCCTATCCCCTTATTCTCTTTTCTTTTATCTTTTCTTTGAGCATGTTTAGCTAAGCCCCTAATGGTGGGCTATTTGGGGTTAAAATGTGACTTTGATACCATATTGGGGGAAATAACTTGTAATGAATATAATTTCGTTCTATGATGATTGCCTCTTGATTTTATCTCATTTCCCATTATGCATGTGGTTTGTGCTTTTAAACATAAATTGTTTATTTTGTGATGCTTGATGACACTTAGCTTCTATGAGAAATTGGAATGTATGTAGCAATCTTGAGAATGACTCCTAGGTCAAATTAGTGGATCCCTAGCTAGCCCCCTTTGTTCCTATATACATCTACCTTCTTCTACAAGTGAGTGTGAGATCTAAGTAGCTAGTTTAAGTGTGATTAGTGCAATTACCTAGAGTTTCTGAAAGGCTAGATGACAAGTAACATGAGGTGAAAAACCATCATCTCTACTCCCATTCCTACCCTTGGCTCTCAATTTCCCTAATATCACTTACCCTAGAAACATAGACTTGCCCAATCCTATTGGAATTACACCTAGCCCTAGTTCTCCAACTAGTAGTATAGGGTGTATTCTAATAGCACTTGCCTTGTTGTTTGGTTTGGTAATCCAGATTGAAATGTGAGATTTTCATGCTATGTTGACCTTCCCCCAACTAATATCAAGTCACATTCCCAAATGGCCCACCTATCCAACATACTGCTTAAAATCCATGTTTGCCTTCTTAGCTTGTTAATGCTAGTGTAGTCAATTGCCTTGGATAATTCTTAGCTAATTGCTTAGTTCTAGATAGTTAGTTCTTGTTCAAGTAGTTAGGGGTCCTTTGAGCTTTCTTGTGTAAATTTGGCTAATTAGTGATAATGTAGACTCTTTCTTGTCTAACTGCTTTGCTTGCTTCTTAGTTGATAACTTAGCTTGGTAGTGAAGTGTAACTCCTTGCTCTAGCCTAGTTGCTTGCCTTGCTTAGTTTCTTAATCTTAACATGATTAGAGTAATCTAGAGTTTTGGTTAATCTAATTTCTTTCTTGCTCTTTCTTACTTGCAATTGTAGCATAATCAAACCAAACCCAACTTTAAACCCTCAAACTCTAATCTCTACTTTAGGAACATAGCCAACAGAAACCTAGCTCTAGTGCCCCCTCCATCCCTGAGGATCGACCTTAATCTTACCACTATCCTATACTACAGCACAACACCATGCGCTTGTGGGGATGTGTGATTAGTTGAGCATGTGCGTTGGACTAGGTCCATATACAAATATTGAGAGATATGTTTATTTTCCCTTAGGGTTACATCTAGACACCTTTAGTTGGCTAGTGTGTGGCCTTGAGAAGAATCACACCAAGCTTTCTGGCACCGTTTCCAGGGATAGAGGCGCTTGGCCTAGCTAGTTAGTGTAGATTATCCTTTCCTACTGCCCTCACCATTGTTATTCTTTATTCTTTGTTTACTTTTTGCATATTGTCATTCTAACTTGGTTTTTTGTTTCTTGTTTGTGTATTGTGTAGGTGACAACTATGCATGCATCATACGCATTCCAATTGTACCTACTTGGTGTTATACGATCCCAAGATAGGTAGAAGGAGACGTCAAAGCCTCCACAACCAACACTGAGAAACTAAAATGGGTGACTATGAAGCTGAGATACCTCATGGAGATGCTCAACCACAACCCAACCGCCGTCTCCATGAATACTTCACCTCAGGGAACTACAACTCCCCCATTGCCACCCTTATTGACCAAATGTCGGGTCAACAACTCTCCATTCCACCCACACTTCTTGGACTCCTCCCTACCTATTATGGGATGGAGAATGAGAACCCCTACCACCATATCGACACTTTCCTTGAAACTTTTTCCACCTTCCACACCCCCACTTCCATCGATGACTCCATCTGGAGAACAATTCTCCCATTCTCTCTAAACGAAAAGGCAAAGGAATGGTACATCTCAAAGCCAGAGTTGGTAGCGTGGAACGCGGTCAAGAATGAGTTTCTCAAGAAGTTCTTCCCTATTGCCAAGATGACCCAAATGTGAAGATGTATCATCACCTTCTCACAGAAAGAAAATGAACCTTTCCGCGAGGCATGGGAAAGGTTCCAAAATCTCCTGCGTGACTTCCCCCATCATGAGGTACCCTTATGGAAGTCGGTTCAAGCTTTCTACACCAGGTTAGTGGAGTTGAGCCAAAACAAAGTTGATTCATCATGTGGAGGCACCTTCATGGCAAAGCCACCTGAGGAGTCATGGCCCTTGTTTGAGCACCTTGCTGAGAATTCTCACCATCAGGCTTCTACAAAAGGGGAACATTGTTACCAAAACTACATCCCTCCACCACCTCCTGTAGTTCCAGCATGGACTGCAGCCAACATTGACATGATGAAAATGATGATGGATATGATGAATATGATGAAGAACCAAGCTGGTGATTCTTCAAGTCAATCCACTATGGCAATTGAAGATGAGGAAGAAGAAGTTCATGCCTTGCATGCTTTTAGCAACCGAAACAACCAAGGCTCAATGTCCAATTCCTATACTCTCGAGTTGAGGAATCATCCAAACTTCTCATGAAAACACCAAAATGAGGAGGGGCAAGGACATACAAGGAAACATCAAGGCCCCAAGTTGATAACACCCAAATTTGTTCAAAATACACCATATGAGATATGGAATGGGAATCGTCCCAATTTGTCTATGTTAAAGATTTGGGGATGTGAAGCTTATGTTAGGAAACAATTTCCTGAAAAGCTTGGACTCAAATCTGAAAAATGCTATTTTGTTCGATTACCCAAGGAAACTCGGGGATACTAGTTCTAGATACCAATTGACAATAAAGTGTTTGTTGATAGGACTATTGTATTTCTTGAAAAGGAATTTGTCTCCAAAGGAATCAGTGGGAGGAATGTAGATCTCAAAGAAGTTCAAGATTAATAAGAAAGTAGAGAACCCAAGGAGGTGAATAAGGAACATGAAGACTCACAAATTGTTGTGGAATGTCAAGTTCCAAATGTAATATAGGAACCTCATAGGTCTAGTAGGACACGACTTATGCCTAAGAGATTTGGATTTCTCATGACTCAAGACAATGATGAATTGGGCATAGAAGATGATCCAACTTCCTATCTAGAAGCTACTAAGGGACTAAAATCTAAGAAATGGCTCAAATACATGAGATCTGAGATGGGATCCATGTACACCAGCAAGGTATGGACCTTGGTGGATCCACCGTAAGGGGTAAAACCCATAGGGTGCAAGTGGGTCTTCAATAAGAAGACTGACATGGATGGAAATGTTCAAACCTATAAAGGTAGATTCATTGCGAAAGGATTCTGTCAAATTCAAGGTGTTGATTATGATGAGACCTTCTCACCAGTTGCCATGGTTAAATCCATCAAGATCATGCTTGCCATTGTAGCTTGTCATGACTATGAGATTTGGTAGATGGATGTTAAAACAACATTCCTTAACGGGAATTTACTCGAGGATGTGTACATGACACAACCTGAGGGTTTTATCAGTCTGAAGGAAGCCAATAAAGTATGTATGCTATAAAGGTCAATCTATGGATTGAAGCAAGCATCTCAGAGCTAGAATCTACATTTTGACGAAGTAATCAAAAGTTTAGCTTTAGTAAAAATGAAGATGAACCTTGTGTTTACAAAAAGGTTAGTGGGAGCACAGTCGTATTTCTCATATTGTATGTGGATGACATACTATTGATGGGAAATGACATCCCTACTCTTAAAACAGTAAAAGCTTGGTTGGGGAAGAGCTTATCTATGATGGATTTAGGCAAAGCATCCTATATAGTAGGAATAAAGATCTATAGAGATAGATCTAGAAAGCTTCTAGGCCTAATCCAGAGCACATACATTGACAAGGTCCTAAAGAGGTTTAGCATGGAGGGTTCTAAGAGAGGTAACTTGGTTACGATCTCTAAAGCCCAATGTCCTAGTTCATGTGATGAACGGACGCGCATGAGTAAGATTCCATATGCATCAACAATTGGATCTATCATGTACGTGATGTTATGTACTCATCCTGATGTGTCATATGCTTTAAGCATGACGAGCCAGTATCTGTCAGATCGAGGTGAATGTCATTAGACAGCCATAAAGAACATCCTAAATTACTTGAGAAGGACTGAGGATCAATTCTTGGTATATGGTGGTGAGGAAGAGCTTGTGGTAAAGGGTTACACCGATGCTAGCTTCCAAAATGACAAAGATGACTATACATCGCAATATGGATTTGTATTTTGCATGAACAACGGAGCTGTGAGCTGGAAAAGTTCCAAGCAAGAGACGGTTGTAGATTCTACAATAGAGGCCGAATATATTTACGCATCTAATGCTACAAAGGAAGCTGTGTGGATCAAGAAGTTCATTTCTGAACTTGGTGTGGTTCCAAGCGCCAGTTATGCAATTGAGTTGTTTTGCGACAACAATGGAGCAATTTCACATGCTAAAGAACCAAGATCACACCAACATTCCAAACATATTATATGATGGTTCCATCTCATATGAGAGATCGTATAGTGAGGAGATGTGAAGATTTGCAGAGTACCTACAGAAAGCAATGTGGTTGACCCACTCACAAAATCACTTTCACAACAGAAACATGACGGACATGTTTGATCACTTGGATTGAGATTCGTGAGTGATTGGGTATAAGTGCAAGTGGGAATCTATTGATATGTATGCCCATAGAGACTATCATTTGATGATTGTAATGGGATACTATGTAAACAATTTGTAATACTACATTGATCATATCAATAAAGGTAGGTTTCCAATCTATATGTTTGTGTTTTATATGGTGAGATGACCACAAAACTTATAGATGTCTACAGAATAATATACTCAATGACATATGTATTTGGGTTGATGACTTGAATAGTGAGATCATATGTATGCTAAGAGTATGTATTCTTGTTTTCTCCCCAATCGATCGTTATTGTGGAAATATCCATAGACATCAATAACACATAAGATTAGAATGTATGTTGGTTGATGGAAGTATCTCATTATCCATGATATGGAGATATCAAACCAAATACAAAGATACTTGGTAGAGAACAGTGTATCGGACAGACCTACCTTGAGAGTGACACATGGATACCATGATTGGTACTTAGAGTCATGTCTCATAATGATGGTGGTGATTGTGGTTCTTAGACTTGAAGTCACTACACTTATCATATGTCATTTGGTGTACTTTGACAACATCCACAGTGGTCTTGAATAAGGATTGCCATAAATATGGTGCTTGGGTGCACTGTGACACATGGGGATGACTGGGAGTGGTGTAGATGGAATTTTTCCTTCCTATAAGAGTTTGATATTCCGTCACTTGATAAGCGAGACTGAGAAATGCATGGCCATGTTGATGTGAGTCAATATGTGATATTGAGCTTACATATATATCAGACAGCCTGCTTTAGTTCAATGAACATGGATTGAATATTGAAGAGGATATCAGTTCCATGACTCGAGTTCAATCCAGATATCAGTTACAAAGGAACTATACAATCAATGTAACACCAGTCATGAATGATTGGTTAAGTTGTTCTCCAACTTCTCCAATTACTTGGGTGGCAATGAAGTCTTGCTAGATACCAATCATTTCTTGTGAAACCATAATATGATTTTAGATATCACTGTCAACGTAATTTGGAGCCTACAGGGTCACACACATAGGAAGTGTTGGAATAGGAGTATAATTGTGGATTTGATTAGAATTGATATGAGTCACATTGATTACTAAAATGTTTATGTAATATGTTAGAATAATATTGAAATATATTAAAATGTTTGAGCCAATTGATTGGAGTGATTGTCTCTAAGTGCAAGTGGGAGTCTGTTGGTATATATGCCCATAGAGCCATCCTGAGCGATCGCATGGAGTCAGATATTAATTAATCAATTAATATGATTATTTGGTTAATTAATTAATTCTAGAATATTCTAATTAATCCATGAGCGTTTTAATTAAAGCAATCTATCTATAGGAAACCCTACTTCCTTTCATCTCCTATTTAAAGGGGCTTGACGGTTGATATCTTTATAAGATATTGAGAGAGGCTTTTTAGTTTACGCTCACGTACATAAACCCTAGGCATCACCATCCTCAGGAGAGATAAGAGAGCACTATGATGCTAACACATCATCACACAAAGACTACTCCTTCCTGCCGGCTTAGGAAGTGTGATGTGTAGTTTTAGTCCATCCATGTGGATGAAGTAGAGATGTAGATGCTAAGACAACTATGTTCGGAGGACGTCAATGACTGTCCATACATGCTACAAGTGGCATACATCATCGCATGAAAGGATCGCCTGGGAGAGAAGTATTTTCTATGTAAGCCAGAAGCATTGCACACCACCGTGCAACGGGATGTCGTCGGACTTGCTCCACGACAAGGTATATCCTAGAACACTAATTATAAATATGTTATTGTTGACGAGATCCTATTGTGGGTTGTGTAGAAATATATTTTTTGTTGCTTCCATCGTGCATGTTTCCTCCACAAAACCCAATAGAATGGCTTACTTGAACCCCCACGCAAAGCTCTTTCCCCTACCCACATTTCTCTCGATTTAGGCTCCGATGATTTTCCCCTTTCTTCTACCTCAACTGCTGCTGCTACCTAGCCCATCCTCCGCCATTATTGTTGCTCCTTCAGCAATTCCAATTACTATTGTTGTTCGCCACTTTACCGCTATTTTTTTTTCTCACCGACAACCTCCATCGGTGATTCCTCCTGTGCATCATTGCTTTTCCAAATTCTGATGCCACCATCATTGCTCTCTCCTCTATCTAGCAAGGTAGATCATCTACTTTTGTTCATTATTAAGCAATGCATGTATAAGTATCAATAAATTGCTCTGTGAAACTGTGAGTGGCTCATTAAATCAACTATGTGAAACTGTGAATGGCTCTATGAAAAATATATTTGAATAGAATTGAAAACTATGTGTAGATCCTAATATGTTGTTGGCCTAAATTTAATTTGATTGTGATGAATTGTATGATTGTGAAGAAAATACATGCATGTAACTATGTATTAAATTAGAATTGAAATTTATTTGTAAACCCTAATATGTTGTTGACCCAGATTTAGTTAAATTTGTAAACCCTAAAATTATTTCTAACTATGTATTTAATTAGATTGTGATGAATTTGAATGAGATTGTGATGAATTGTAAACCCTAAAATGCATATATGATATACTTGATTAAAATATTTTGAACCCTTAATTTTCAAATCATGTTGTTGGCCTAGAAACTCATATGAGATTTACTCATTAGAGTAATCCTTGGATAGTCCCCAGTTTAGGACCATTCTTGAGCACTTCATCTCACTTTGGATGTATGTGTATAATTCATGTTCGGTTTCAATAAATTTGACAAGATTTCCACTTTTTTCCTCTAGGTACATATGTAGGTGGACATTTGCCTATCTACATTGGTGTACTTCGAGAACTATGGGAAAATACTACTGAATTTTATTTAAATCAAACATGTATTATACACTTACTAGTGAAATGAAGTGCTCAAGAATGGGATACATGGTACACATTCATGAATGTGAATGCTACTAGATGATTAGGGCAACATATTTTTCCTACAATTAACTTATTAGCTAGAATTGATGAGCTACTTGTCTCCCATCTAATCATAGAAGTGAATCGATCATGGATGTTTAAACCAAATTGTT
The DNA here is from genome assembly GCA_963693085.1 of Alisma plantago-aquatica. Taxonomy (NCBI): domain Eukaryota; kingdom Viridiplantae; phylum Streptophyta; class Magnoliopsida; order Alismatales; family Alismataceae; genus Alisma; species Alisma plantago-aquatica. The sequence continues at coordinate 272,416,382 of OY856412.1, forward strand.
GCACTTAGGACTTTATTAATGGCCTGGATGAGTTTGTAAGATCATATATTAACTGAATATTGCAGATATACATTGTCTAGTCATTTTTAGTATGCAGTTTCTAATTTTGGAATAGCAAATTTGGCATTTCTAATGCCATCATTGATTAACGATGTACTTAGAGATCTAATTGACATAAAATATTATGTGAGTATCACAGTGTACTTTTATGGTTCTTTCAAGAATGTGATCGTAGCTCCCTTCAACATTTTGTAGGTTTTGGGCTTGTTGTTTATGTGTATAGCTTATGAATAGAATTTGTTGTGGAATTTAATTTTAATTTTATTTTCCTTCTATTACTCATAAATAAGCATTAATAGTTTTAGTGATGGTTATCGAGACTTGGAGTGTGTATTTCTTTGATCCTTCGGGTATATAATTGACACCAAATGAGGGACGGTCAACAAAATTGGTGATTCACGTGTAAGTATAGTTTTTTGATGTTCAACATATTCAACCCTTATGTATGCTACAATAAGACTTCCACTCATGTGGAGTGGGGAATTAGTGTATAACTTTTGGTTAAACATAAGGGTTATCGCCTTAGGGTTTTATAGGTACAACATTCAGAGCCCTATCAACATTGACGATATTGTCGGGCACAACAATAGTTATATATTTTGTAAGTCCAAGTGTAATTAGGGTTTTTATTTTTATGCTTGATATTAGTGACGATCCTCTAGAACTCTATTCATCGAATTATGAAAAGTCAGTTTCCCTTCAGGAACTCCTAGCATATGTGAAGATCCAAAAGTCTTAACTCGGGATTGTTTTTTGATCCCAAAATTGAGAGAACTATCAAAAGACTTTGCAAGGAGAAAAACATGGTAGATGCAGTAGCTACAGAAGTAGATATTTAAGCACAGATTGAAGTATATATTGTGTCCCAATGAGAAATACTCACCACACAATCTAGGACGTTGGAGGAAGTCAAATTAAAGACCAAGTGTGATAACCTAGAACTTCACTTTTTGAATATGACTTCTAATATTGACCTCAATCTTATTCTCACCATCAAATTTCATGTTTATATGGACTTTGATGCACAATCTGCCCATCTAGTATGCATGTACCACCTCGGTGTTGCTCAAGTTGCCAAAAATAAAGTTTACATTCAAGTAAGACATCATCCCTTTTCCTTTAAATTTTGATCACATCCTTTTAAACTTTCATAGCCTATTATTGTGCTCATGTTGTAGACCTATTTCTCACATTTCCAATTCTCCAAATTTCACTCATCTCTAAGGTTGGATGATAGAGATACACCCATTTCATATGTATATCTTAAAAACCTAATTTTGAGTAGATTCATTCGTTGTTTTGGTCATGGGTCAACCTTTTAGGGGCCATGTGGGACACATGGACGAGCTGCACCCCTTACTCGCCCTTTTAATTTTGGCACAATCCACACTTATTTGTTTGGACCAATCATGAGGCTTGGATCCTTGGACGAGGGATCAGGACTCTCAGATCCATCAACCTTGAATTCTCCCTCTGATCCAATAGCTAGTGTGCTTTTCCCTTCCTCCCTAGTTCTCCCAGTACAATGGATGTCGGTTCCACCTACGCATCCTTGGTGCCACCTACACATCCTTGGTGCCACTAATTAGCCAATTTCCCACCACTCTTGCACCTTTTTTCCCTCCCTTTGCCTATAAAACTTCTTCCCTAAGTTGTTGCCTCTCTTTTTCTCTGTTTCCCTCAACCCTAACCCAAATTTGTTCCCTCTTCCCTTTCCTTTCTTATAGTGGTGCACCCACCCACTATGGGTTGCTATTCCACCCAATGAACCTCCCCGGTGCCTTCTTACACCACCTTTGGCCCTGAAGTGATGAAGAGAGATTAGGCGACCACCTCTCCAAACTTGTCACACTCTGTAGCCCAATTTTGCTCAGGCTCTCGTGAGCCATCTCACACCCGTCATCGTGCAACTTTGTGCTTGAGGAGCAGAAAAATGAAGGCGGTAGACAACGGTTTGAGGCATCTACATATCACTTGTGATAGCTCGCAAGAGCATCCAAGGGGGGTGGGGAAATTGGAAGTGGTTTGAGAACTATCCCCCAAGGGCCTGACAGCCTAGTTTCCCTATTCTCGACCCATTTGAGGTATAAACTCAAGTAAAAACCCATTTAAATGAGTCTAAACATTAAAATGGCATAACTTTCTAATCCCTAAACCAAATGATTGTGTTATTTACCATTTTGACTAGAAAATCATCATCATTCTAATAACATTATTATCCCCTGCTAGTTCTGCACAAGTACTCACTATTTTTTTAAATATGTATCCCTTATGATCTTATTAGTGTTAGTCACCTTGTTTTATGTCTAACATGATCTTTTGCATTCATTTATGGAATAATAGTGACTTTGACTCATTGGGAACGTGGACAAATACCTTGGATCTATTAAATGTACCCTAATATTCATCTTGACCTAAAATGAATAACTTTGCTCCAAAAATTGGCCCTTTTATGGATTCATTTGATGCACTTGAATATATATATATATATATATATATATATATATGATTTTTTGGCCTGTCTTATCATCATAAAATGATTGAACTTCTAAATTAGTAAACTCTTGAACCTTTTTGAACCAATGGATCTACTTTGATCATGTTTAACTTGTTTGATGACCTCCTGTTGTACCACATGCTACACATTATGACTTTTATCGACTTTGGTAACTACATTTTCAATCTTATGCAAGTATTGATCAATAAAGATTAGAAATTTATTTATGACTTAAAATTAGTTGAATCAACATGATATATATCTACATATTAATTTGACCTATCCTATGCTCTTAATGCTTCTATGAATTGGATATATGACTCTCTTACATGAAATGAATCTAATATGGATGTTTATAATCTTGCATAAATAGACAATGATAATTATCTATATGTCATGCTTCCCTTACTCCTAAATCAAACTTTAGATTCGTCTAATATTACTCATAATGTGGATGGTTCATTTTGACCTAGAGCTTAATGTTTATCCTTGGACTATGTTGAATAATGGCATGCCTGTCAGGAAGTTTGGAACTATGTTTGAACTTTGAAAGCCTAGTTATAGGAAAAACATCCACATGACTAATATGATGCTAATCTTATCAAATCATATTGATCAAGACCAACAATTATGTATTTTTATATCTTAGGTCTCTTGAGATTGAACCTTCTCTAGAATCTTATTCATGGTTTATGAATTGCTCTTTACTCGCATGGTACGCTTAATCTCTTGACCCAACTATGCTATTGTCTTGTTTGTATGTATGCTTATATGAATGCTTGGCTAGATAATTACGTGTTTGAGTTATTGTTCTTATGATTACTAGTTTCATGTTTGATTATACTACATTGACAAACCTTGAACATAACATAGAGAAATCTATTATATATCTTGGTGCACCTGCCTAAAATTTGGGGTAAGGACACCAGGATGGGCGTCTTTCTTGATATATTGAGATAAGGTGGACCATTATGATATAAGGGTTACTTCTTGGTGATAGCCTTGAGGTCCCTTAATAATTGGGTAGCTAATCCGTAGCACCATTATATACTCTTCCAATGAGAAGTTAGTCAAAAGGTATGTGGTTGATATAATGGATAAAGAAACCTAAAACATGCTTTATATAAAATAGAGTCATTAAGTGTTCTCACCTTGTTTCTAGTTCTTTCTTATTATGATGTTTCTAGACGAGAAACTTTTATATTACTCTTAAGTTGTGGTTACATGTTTTTCATAGCATACTCAATGTACTCGCATTGATATATTTTGTTTATCAAATTTGTAGTTATGAAATGAAGATCCAATGCACTCAAGAATCTAAGATCTGAAATGTAACACCAATGGGTTATCTTGAAATATAAATGAGTACATGCTTCTTTATCCCCTTTTAGTATCTTGTTATATCTTGTTGCTACTGCTTTTACATATATGTTGCTTGTGTGAAATATTTGTTCCATTCTACAGACAGATGCCCAAGTCCATCCACCTTTGCGTTTGTAGCCATTAGGAGTGTGGACTTACGGTAACCAATAGTTTCGAGACATATGGTATCAAAGCCACATACACAGGCCTCTATATATATTTAAGCCATAACACATCTTAAGAATTGAGGGAGGATTACAATACCTCCCTTAAAATTTAGAGATTCTTCTAGCATCTCATCTCTTCTTTAAGGACTACCTAAGCCACCCAAGTAGATGGTGATTAGTTAGTTTTCACATTTCCTCATGTGATTCTTCTCTCTTGACTATTAATCACATAACATCCTGATTATGGGTATTTTATGCATGGGAAAAGTAAAATTCGTTTGAAATCATTAAGACGATAATACCATGATCTGACTTAAATTGAAATCCATATTTGATGTATGAAATTACTCATGATAGCAATGAACTCATGTGTATAGTTCATGAAAACTCATTGTTACAAGATCAGAAATACATGCTTCCTAGGTTTGAGGTAAATTATTGATATCGTGAAATAAGGTGGGACTCGTGTTTTACTCCTCATGTTTGATGAGGTCCCTATCAGTTAAATCCATGTTTCCCTAATCTAGCAAACTTTTCCCCTATTTGATATGTACAATGGTCATGCCAAAAAATGGCCATGTCTTTGGATCCCTAGATCATGATGTGAAAACTTGTGATAAGAGGAAAATACCCTATCGACTATTATTACTCTTCGTAGATTCAATTTGAATAATATGATGGACCTAGATCTCAATATTTCCCAATTATGTACAAACCCCTGAGTTCTCAATTTGACTTCTTAATTTCCAAATTCTACCCTTACCTTGATCTTGAAGGGAAGGGAATGAAATTATGACCTTTATCTTGCAAAATCTTTATGTATGGTTCCCTTATTATGATCTTGATCTTTGATATCATGACCTAATGATGTGTGATTTGATAATTGTTACTCATTCTATTTGGTTATGCTTGAAGACTCATGATCAATGTTGATTAATGTGTTGGATTTGGGTAGTAGTTGACTCATGACTCCCATAACCTACACAACATACCTAGTATGACTCCTCTAAATTTTCATCTTGTTGATTATTTAGAGTTCGGGAAGGTAACCCCTTCCACCCAATTTTGATTTCTTGACCTAAGTCCCTAATAGGTTAAGTTTATGATGTTATAATGTTCAATCTTGAATCTATATTTGATAATGATCTTGACATATGATGAGATCAACTAGAGTTAGTGGGCAATTTCCTAGAAAAACCTAGGCCTAGATCATCCATCAACATCGAATACCATGACAATGAAATTTGATGTTGATACTATGAAAGGGTGCTCGATTATTGCTCGATTGTTGGATATGGATGGATGATCAACCCTAAGTTTTAAGGTATGGATCTATACCCTAGCTTTGAAATGTTTGGACCTATTACTTGGACGTCCAAACATGACTCTTGATATTGCATAATGAAATCCTGACTCATGATTAATGATCGTGATATTTATTTAAATCATATAAGCACTCCATTTGGATCTTGAGATCACCCTCCATATATGAATGATGACTTTCATGCTCCCAAATATTGAAATTTTGAAATGATTATTACAATGGTTCTCTCGATTTATGACTTAAGGGTGAGCACCATGTGCACTTGGGTGGGACCATCCATCAATTTTTAGCACGAAATCGTGATGTTGAAATATGATGTTTGCCTTGAATTGTTAAAATATGAATCTTATATAGGGAAATATGGCGATAGAACAAGAACCGGAAACAAAAATTTAACTATCATATTCCCTAGGATCCTATGGATTGTGACAATGACTGTGTAATGGGAAGGATGGTTTAGAGAATATACTTGATACTAGAGCAAGACCAGCGACAATCTCCTTGTCGTGGTTGTGCACTCTTTCCTAAAGTCGCACTTAAATAGTGTCTATGTCTACCTCCTAGTTGATCACCATGTTTAGCAGGTTGACATTGTCCTCCCAAAGAGAAAAGTATCCATGCCTCTAGTAGTCTACACGGATCACCAGTAACTCTTGTTGTTCTAGCAAAACATAAAGGAATTTTCCGTCCCGTTGGTGTACTAGTCACCAAATTTCTCTCCCACAATTGTTCTCCCTTACTATTTGTCCCTTTATTGAGTAGGACTTTCTTGGATTCTCTTGGTTACCACAACCATACAAGACTTACAATTGTAAAGAGAAATTGAGTTGTGTCTCTCGAAAGCCTCTAGTACCCCTCTATTTATAGGGGGTCAGGGATAGGGTTCCCACTCTGTGTGGGAGTGGAAGGGACCAGAATCTCAAAAAAGTACACAGTCTGCGATAGGTGAAATGGTTGGTTTGCAACCGAACCGATCGGTTGGCATGCATACTGATCGGTTCACCTAGTAAATCGATCATTTTGTCATGATTCCTTATTGCAATTGTATTGGCAAATATAATCCAATTAATGCACAACATGACGTCAGCATTAATCCTTGATTCAGTCGAATTGAACCACAAATTGGGAATCTCTCTTCAGGAAATGGTCATCTTGCAAATTTGAACCGATCGATTCACAAAGTGAACTGGTCGTTTCACTCCCCGGCTCATCTATAATTCATCCAATGTAATATTCCATAAACTTGACACTCCAATTAGTCATTTCTCTCCCCATCTCATCCAAAATTCTGCCAATGCAATATTCCATCAACCTGGCACTCCACCGGTCGATTCAACACTTGAACCGGTCAATTGGGAGTCCAGTTAGTTAATTTGTTGCTTGAGTTGAATACCCAAACACTTTAGCAATCAATTCAATTTTCATTCATTATTAAACTCCTATTGCAAGTGATTTCCTATGTGTGTGACCCTATAAGTCCCATATTACATTGGCAGTGAATGTCCACAACCAATTATGACATCACAAGCAAAGGGTGGTGCCTAGTCACACACCATTCCTACCCAAGTAAATGGAAAGTTGGATAACAACGTCAACCTACAATCTATTATTGGTGTTACAGTGTTTGCATATTTCTTTTTTCATTGATATCTAGATTGAACTCGAGGCATGGAATCATCATCCTCTTCAATTGTTCACTCTTGTTCCTTGAATCAGAGTAGATAGTTTGAGATATATGTAAGCTCAATGTCACATAGTGACTCACATGAGCATGGCCAGGCATTTCTCAGTCTCTCTTATCAGGTGGCCAGGATATCATACTCCTATAGGAGGCACAAATGCCTTCTACATCACTCACAGTCATCCCCATGTATCACAGTGTTCCTGATCATCACCTTTATGGCAATCCTTATTTAGAATCATGTTGGATGATGTCAAGGCACACCGAACGACATGTGATGAGTGTAGCGACTTTAGGTCTAAGAACCACAATCACCACCAACACTATAAGAGATGATTCTGACTACCATTTATGGTCTCCATGTATCACTCTTATGTTGGTTCTATCAGATACATTGTTCCCTAACAAGTATCTATGGTCTTGGTTTGATATCACATATCATGACTAGTGAGATTTTGTCATCAACCAACACACACTCTAGTCTTATGTGTTATTGTTGTCTATCGACCTTCCACAATAACATCTGACTTAGCACATAACAAGAATGTGTGTACTTTTAACATCTGTATGATCTCATTATTCAAGTCACACACTTGAAGACATATGTCATTAAGTAATATCATTCTATAAACATTTATTATGTTACTTCATTATCTCATAATTGAACAAAACAGAATAAATTGCAAGCATCCCTTTATTATTAAATGGATCATTTACATTTTATGCCATTACAATCATCATATGATTGGCTCTCTGACCATACATACGAATAGATTCCTACTTGCATTTAGAGTCAATCACCCATTAATCTCATTCCAAGTGAGATAACATGACCATCCTGATTCTACATCAAAATTTCTTTAGTCAAGGGGTCAGCAACATTGTTCTCATTTAGTACTCTACAAATCTTCACATCTCCTCATTGTATGATCTCTCGTATCAGATAGAAATATCTTTGTATATTCTTGGAATGTTGATCCGATCTGGGTTCCTTAACTTGTGCAATAGCTCCATTGTTATCGTAATATAGCTCAATTGCGTCAATGATGCATGGGACTACTCCAAGTTCAAAGATGAACTTCTTGATCCAAATAGATTCCTTTGTTGCATTAGATGCAGCAATATACTCAGCCTCTATTATAGAATCAGCAACTGTCACTTGCTTGGAACTCTTCAAACTCACATCTCCATTGTTTAGGCAAAACACAAATCTAAATTTTGATCTTTAATCATCTTATTTAGTTTGGAAGATTGCATTGGTGTAACCCTTTACCACCAACTCTTCATCTCCATTTTAGACCATGAACTGATCTTTAGTTCTTCTCAAGTACCTAAGGATGTTCTTTATGGCTATCCTGTGAGAATCACATGTATCTGACTAATATATGCTTGTCATGCTCAAGGCATACGAAACATCTGGCGGGTACACAACATTGCATACATGATGGATCCAATTGTTAATGCATATGGAGTCACATTCATGTGTTCCCTTTCTTTACAAGAACTGGGACATTGAGCCTTAGATATGGTAACTCCATGTATCATGGGTAGGAATCCTCTCTTTGAGCTCTCCATGTTGAACCTCTTCAACACTTTATCAATGTATGTGTTCTGACTTAGATCTATCTCTATAGATCTTAATCCCCAAAATGTAGGATGCCTCACCCAAGTCTTTCATAGAAAATGTATTTCCCATCCATGTATTTACCTTTTGTAAAGAAGGGATGTCATTCTCCATAAAAAGTATGTCATCTACATACAATATGAGAAATATAATCATGCTCCCACTAACCTTCTTGTACGCACAAGGTTCATCTTCATTTTGAAAAAAGCCAAACTCTTTTCCTATCTTGTCAAAATGAAGATTCCAGCTCTGAGATGCTTGCTTCAATCCATAAATTGACCTTTGTATCTTACATGCTTTATTTGCATCCTTTGGATTTATAAAACCCTCAGGTTGTGTCATGTACACATCCTCTTGAAGATTCACATTGAGGAACGTAGTTTTAACATCCATCTGACAAATCTCATACTCATGATAAGCTGCAATAGAAAGCTTGATCATGATGGACTTAACCATGGCAAATAAACAATAATATTTTTCATAGTCAACACATTGAACTTTTTTGAAACCATTTGCAACCAATCTACCCTTATAGGTTTGTACTTTACCATCCATGTCGGTCTTCTTCTGGAAGACCCATTTGCACCCTATAGGTTTTACCCCTATAGGTGGATCCTCCAAGGTCCATACCTTGTTGGCATACATGGATTCCATCTCAAATCTCATGTCCTCAAGCCATTTCTCATACTTTGGTCCCTTAGTAGCTTCTAGATAGGTTGTTGGATCGTCATCTGTGACCAACTCACTACATGACTGAGTCACAAGATATCTAAATCTTTTAGGTTCAAGGTGTGTCCTACTAGATCTACAAGGTCCCTGTGTTACTTGAGGAATTTGGGATCCGACAACATTTTTTTATTCTCTTTGTTCTTGTTGTGCATCTATTGGTTCAATGTTTTCTTGTTGGTATCAAATCTCTTCGAGTTCCACTTTCCTCCCACTAATTCCCATGGAAATAAATTTTTTTTCTAGGAATGTAGGATCTCTAGAAACAAATACATTGTTGTCAGATAGGGAATAAAAGTAATATCCTTTAGTTTTCTTAGGATATCCAAAAAAATGTCATTTATCATATTTAGGGTCAAGATTTTCAGGAAACATGTTCCTTACATAAGCTTCACATCCCCAAATCATCATAAAAAACACATTGGGATTCTTTCCATACCATATCTCATATGGTGTCTTTTGAACTAATTTAGATGGTACTTTGTTTAGTGTAATTTGGTGGTTTTAAGAGCTTAACCCCATAAGGTAGATGGAAAATCAGCTAAACTCATCATTGATTGCACCATATCAGCAATGTGAGATTTCGTCTTTCTAACATACCATTATGATTTGGTGTTCCAAATGGAGTCCACTGTGATACAATACCACAGGGTCGCAGAAGGTCCTCAAACTCTTGACTTAAGTATTCTCCACCTTAATTAGAAATAAGTTCCTTAATACTTTTTTCAAGTTGGTTATGTACTTCATTCATAAACTCCTTGAACTTTTCAAAAGATTATGACTAATATTATATCAAGTAAACATAACCATGCCTATTGAAGTCATCAGTGAAGGTAATGAAGTATTGATACCCATCTCTAGAAGTTGTTCTAAATGGGTTGCATACATCAGTATCTATGAGTCCTAATAGATCACTAGCCCTCTCATTGTTACTAGTGAAATTATTCTTGGTCATCTTTCCCAACAAATATGATTCACATGTCTCTATTGATTCAAAATCAAAAGAGACCAGATAACCATCTTTATGGCGTCTAGACATTTGATTCACATTTATGTGCCCTAGACGACAATGCCAAGTATATGTTTTGTTTGAGTTGTTGAGTTTAGTCTTTTCTTATTTAGGCTATAAATATCTATCTTTAGATCTAGAAAATAAAGACCATAATACATTGGGGAATTCCCATAAAAGATCCCATCTTTTGAAATAGAACATAGACCATTCTTAATATGAAATTCATATGCATCCTTGTCCATACAAGTACATAATTGATGTTTCTATTTATGGAAGGTACGTAATAGTAGTTTACTAACTAAAGGCTCCAAACAATAGAGATAAACTATAGGTTCCAACTGTCGTGTTAGTAACGCTTGCTTCATTTGCAACTTGTAGTTCAACCTTACCCTTTCCCAAAGGCCTACTTATTTTCAAATCATGCATATTCAAGAATATGTGAGATCCAAATCCAGTATATAGTACCCAAGATATAGAATTATATATGTTTATCTCAATAATGTATATACCTGAAGTGGAGATCACCATCCCAATCTTCTTCTTCCTGAATGCCTTCAAGTACAAAAGATATATTCCTCTTGTACTTTTCTTTCTCCTTATCTTGAGTTTTGAAGATTTGGATTTGAGCTTAGCATTAGAAATATTCATGGCCTTGCTTCCATCCTTGGACTCAACTCCATTGATCACCATCACGGATTTGTCCTTTTATCATTCTTACTTCGGCATTAATCAGCATGCCAAGCAAATTTGACAACAGTCAGGTCATATTATTCAAGTGGTAACACTCAATATAGTGGCTATATAATTCAAGAAATGATTTCATAATCATATCCATGGCCAACTCTTGGCTCAAAGAGAACCCCAGTTCTTCTAGATGTTTCACATGTCCAGTCATATTGAGAACATGGGTCTCTATTGAGTCTCCCTCTATCATCTTACACTCAAAGAGCATGTGTGCTTATGGTTCAAGTTCTTAAGATGTGTTACCATCTCAAGTATCCCATGTCCTCACATTTCTCATGCAACTCATTGTTCATGCATCTTAGCATTATATGATTCACATCTAACGCATTGTTGGCATGCTTCTAGTAAGCATCCACTTCAGCCCAAGGCGCATCAGGAGCAAGTATTTATGGAACTGGTGTTTCTAGGACATAGAGATTACACTCTTCATTGAGAACCCTTCTCAAAGTCCAAAACTAGTCTTTTGTCCTTCCTAAGGACCAATCACAATGATGATTTGATTGCCATATGATTCTATAATAGAAAGAAATTTGCAATTGTCAAAAACCCATTTGATTTTATGATTTGAAATTGATGATATTCAATTAGGTCTTTAATAAATTATTCCTTCCACTATTTAATTCAAATTGATAGCTCTCATATATCAATTAGGAAGATTGCAGCGTACAACCTTCTTGTGAGCCAAGATCCAAAACAATTCAACTATTAGCCGAACAACACCAGTGTCCATAGTCAATTGTTGAGGTAGGCAACTTTTTCCAATTGCATCACATGCAATTCTTTGATAGATGATATGTTCAACTCCTTTCCATAGTCATATGTGTGCCTCTGGTGCTTAATCTCATTAAGGACACATAGTTAAGCCTAACCTAAAATCCAACACGATAATAATGTGCCTCACTTGGAAGGCCCATGTTATTACCATCACACTTCCACAAGATAGACAGTGTACCACCGTTGGAGTGCCCACGCTTAGTCGATAAAGGTTTTCATGCGTGTTGTTAATGGAAAGCATCTAAGATTTAATATATTATTGAGTGAGTTTATATTTATAAATGCATATACATTATCCAATCACCACATATATAGTATGTATCATATACATGATATATCCCACAATGAAAACATGCAATAAACATAAGTGATGGTTAAGGCCAATCTATTGTAATTCCTTAGAGACACAAGGAATTACCACCACCTAGGTCTACATCTCATGTAGAAACCTATTGTTGATGAAGATATGTTCTTGCCAATCTGGGTTGACTGGTTCAACCCTTGAACCATTCGCCTCGCCTCCTGGCCAGTCAGTTGTTTGTCACACCAGTCGGTTGGTCCACGTCCACCATCTTTTGGGTCTTCCTGTCCATTGGTTGGGCCCACCAGCCGATCGGTTTTTCTACTCCTCCTCGGTCCTCCAGGCGGTCATCTTGCCTTCGAGATGGACAGTTAGCCTGATGTTAAGCGTCTTCTTTTTTTTCTTAGTAAGAAAATAAACTATCCTAATGCTATTACATATTACATTATGTAAGAGAAACCTCGAGTTACATTCGAGGAGAGAATAATACCTTTACAATCGGAAGATAAGGTAGAGGCTCAGTATGAAAATTGAGATAAAATCAACCACACAACCATGCATAGATATATAGGGTTATTGGACATAAATATGCTTCACATCCACCATAAAATCTCACATTTAGGGTGATGCATGTAAATTTCATATATATCATATATATATTGATCGAATATGTAGATTAACCAGTTTAAGTATTCACATCCAGAATTCAGCCAATGCAATATCCAATCAACCTGACACTCCAACCGGTCGGTTCAACACTTGAACCGGTCAGTTGGAAGTCCAGTAAGTTAATTTGTTGTTTGAGTTGAATTCGTAAACACTTTAGCAACCAATTTAATTATCATTCATGATTAAACTCTTATTGTTACAACCCGTTCCTAGCTTTACTGGTAATCCTAGAGATTTAACATGATCTTAATGCTTGTCATGTTTTTGTTAGTAATATTTTATATTGTGTTTTATCTTAACTTGGGTAACCTTAAATACTTGTTTGGGAAACTCATAATCATGACTTGAGCATACTATAAATATCCGAGTTGGGGTTAATATAGCATTAACCCATACATGTGTGCAAGAAGAGAGTTAATGGCATTGAAGGAAATATTTATTAAATTATTTTTCATTTGATAATATTATCAAAATAATATTGTATTATTTTAGAGAATTCAATTATGAATCCAACAAAAAAATAATGAACCAAATTAGAGTTAAAATGAGAGAGTTATGCCCTTTTTAGTAAACATATACAGAGCACCGCGACCGACGCTGTGTCGACACCGCGACCGACGCTGTGTCGACACCGCGACCCGCAGTCTACATCACGACCCGTGATGCTGCATCGACACCGCGACCAACGTTGTGTCGATACCGCAACTCACAATGCTGCATTGACACAGTGACCAATGATGCGTCGACACCGCGACCCACGACGTTGCGTCGACACCGCGACTGCGATCGACGCCAACCAGGACAGCAAATTGTAGAACGATCTTATCTCGAGCTATGCTTATCTATTTTCAATGAAACAAAGTGTGTTGGAACCGCGATTCAATCCTCTATCATTTCAGATATCTTGCTCAATGAGAAGGTGACCTAGAAGGTGACTTCTAGGGCTATTTTGGGAAAGAGTGTGAAGAACGGTGGAAATCAAAAGGGGTTGTTATAGATTCGACTTGGTAAGTAGGTTTAACCCTTGATTCTTCCTTTTCTTCATTCTCCCTTGCTCCAGATCCCTAATATAGTGATTTTGAGGTTTGACTTAACCCCCAATATTATCTTCTACCTATATAAGATCATCTTTAGGACCGAGAAACACATTAAAGGGTTGTTTTGAATGAGATGTTGAGGTTTAAAGATTGATCATGGCTTGTGTGAGCTAAGATCCGAGATTAGTTGGTGAAAAGACTATGATCAGTGATCTTGAACGAAGTCTGTGAGTAGATAATCATCTTTTAACCTTAATTTAAAGCATACCAATTCAAATAATAGTTTCCAATGTTTGATTCTTGCTCTATGATATTTTTGATGCTTTAAATAAACATATATGGTGAAATCAGTAGTTGAAATGCTTTATTAATCATATTAATCATGATGTATTACCATGTTGAAAGTTGTCTTGTGAATTGCCGTGATTCGACAGGTGATGAATGTGTAATTGAGGCATCAGAAAGACAAGTTTCCCTAGTTCATGTTTTAATAGTTGAAGTATGGTTGTGAAATATATGAAAATTATTTAGTGATTTATTATTTAAATGCGAGACACTTAATTGTTAGAAATAGGGTAATCATTAGCTACGATGATGATACATGTTATATTAACTAAACATCACTAGACATTAGATTCCATGGACACTGTAGAATCCTCATAGGATGAGGCCTGCATTGTGGGGAGGAAACGGTTTCCTGACTGGAGGTAGTCCAGATCGAGGTAAGCTGGAGCGTACCAGTAGGGTGTGGGGGTTTGACCAGTAGGGACAACTCCTTACAGTTGTGTGGTACCCAACACCAATTGGGGATGTTGGTGGTACATGTGCTACATGTTGTAGTAATCAGTGGTCGGTAGGTCCACTAATGCACTTTAAGCCTGAGGGCTTTGACTCACCACCTGAGTACCCAGATTGAGAGGTAGAGTCTGAGATATCTAGTCGCTCCCATTAGCTATCGAGAGGTAGACATGTCGATGCTAGCTGCAGACATGGTATTAAGATTAAAGATTTACGAACCCGGGCATGCTTTTATGTCTTGTACAGTGAGATCGTAGCTTGATGCAATACTTCTACATGTTGTGGTACACCTCACGTGTGTCTAAAGGTATAATAACTGGATTTGAAATAATGTAAATAGTTAGGTTATCCTTTTATTACATTCAATATATGTACTACTGCCATGCTGAATGAATTACAACTTTAAACTGCCATGCTTACAAGATTGCATTTGAGTTCTATTACTTGTAAACATCATAAATATCATGGTTACCTATTGATTCTCTACTCACTGAGCCAGTAGCTCACCAACCTACTAAACAATTTTTCAGGTAAAGGATTAGCTCTTCCTGAGGAGTCAGAACCCAACTTTAATCAAGATTAGATCATAGGTCTTGAAAGAAGAGTAGTTAGAATAGTTAGAGGGTCTCTTATCCTTCCCTTGGATCCTGGGATAGAAAGAGTGAGAAAAGAGAGAAGTTTGAAATGCAATGTACATGATGTCTATTAAGTGTGAAACTCTTGCTTCCATGTAATGAGACAAGTTCTGTTGTATCTTGTTGTTATGTTTAATCAAGACTTATCATTCAGTAAGTGTTATTATAATATATTTAAAGAAGAAGAAAAAATGTGGCGGATATTTCATCAAAATTATGCCCTAATCTCAAGATTAGTGGTAATCATGGGATGCGGGTGTAACACTTATTCCAAGTGAATTCCTATCTGTTTGACCCTATAGGTCCCATATTACATTGTCTATGAATGTCCATAACCAATTATGACATCACAATAAAAGAGTGGTGCCTAGTCACACATAATTGATGCCTAAGTAAATGGAAAGTTGGAGAACAACTTCAATCTACAATCTGTGTAGTGTTACAGTGTTAGTCTATTTTCCTTTGTCACTGATATTTAGATTGAACTTGAGGCATGGAATTGTCATCCTGTTCAATCATTCAATCTTGTTTCTTGGACTAGAGTGAACTATATTAGATATATGTAAGCTCAATATTGCATATTGAATCACGTCATCATGACCATGCATTTCTCAGTCTTGCTTATCAGGTGACCAATATATCATACTCCTCTAGGAGGGACAAATCCCATCTACATCACTCACAGTCATCCCCATGTGTCACAATGTTCCTGATCATCACCTTTATGGAAATCCTTATTTAGGATCACGTTGGATGATGTCAAAGCACACTAAACAACATGTGATGAGTGTAGCAACTTTAGGTCTAAGAACTACAATCACCACCAACACTACAAGAGATGATTCTGACTACCATTTATGGTCTCCATGTATCACTCTTATGGTGGGTCTGTCGGATACATTGTTCCCTAACAAGTATCTATGTGCTAGGTTTGATATCACATATCATGACTAATGAGATTCTGTCATCAACCAGCACACACTTCAGTCTTATGTGTTATTTTTGTCTATCAGGATTCCATAATAACATCTGACTAGGGACATAACAAGAATGTATGTACTCTTAACATCTATATGATCTTATTGTTCAAGTCACACACTTGAAGATATATGTCATTGAGTAATATCATTGTCTAGACATTTCTTCTATTACTTCATTATCTCATTACTAAATGAAACAGAATCAATAGGAAGCATGTCTTTATTACTAATCAAATCATTTAAAACTTATGCCATTGCAATCATCATATGATTGGATCTTTGGGCATCCATACCAGCATCTCGATCATGGATGTGTAGCCCCACCTAGACTGATGTATAAGCTAGAACACTAAACATTGGAAATGAAAGTCATGCTTTACTCTAAAATGAAAGAGCTCTTTTCATCTGACCTAAAATGTGATCTCTCCAAATTTGTGATCTATATGATAATCTACCAAAATTGTGACTCATGTAATGATCTTCCAAATTTGGTGATTAATGTGACTTTACATGGACCATGATGCTCAACTAATTGATTCTGAACCATCTTAATGTTGAAGGAATATCAACTTGATTATGATATGGAGTATAAGATCCCAATCTTGATTAGTGGTTTAGTTAAATTTTGGGGACAAAAATTCTTTTAAGGTGGGGAGGATGTGATAACCTAGAACTTCACTTTTTGAATATGACTTATAATATTGAACTCTATCTTATACTCACCATCAATTTCACATTTGTATGGACTTTTATGCACAATTGTCCCATCTAGTATGCATATACCACCTTGGTGATGCTCAAGTTGCCAAAAATTCAGTTTACATTCAAGTAATACATCATCACTTTTCCTTTGAATTTTTGTCACATCCTTGTAAACTTTCATACCCTTTTATTGTTCTCATGTTGTAGATCTATCTCTCATGTTTCCAATGTACCAAATTTCACTAAATTCTAAGGTAGGATGAGGGAGATACGACAATTTCATATGTATATCTTGAAAACTTAGTTTTGAGCTAATTTATTCCTTGTTTTAGTCATGCGACGACCTTTTTGGGCCCATCTGGGGCGTGCAGCCTGGCCACACCCCTTTCTCTCCCTTTTAATGTATGCACAATCCAAACTTTTTTGTTTGGACCAACCATGAGGTCCAGATCCTTGGATGAGGGATTGGAACCCCCAGATCCATCAGCCTTGTATTCCCCCTCCAAACCAACAGCTAGTGTGTTTTCCCCATCCTCTATACGTTCTCCCAACACAATGGATGATGGCGCCACCTACGCAGCCTTGGTGTCACTAATCTACCCTTTTTCCACCACCCTCACACTTGTTTCCCCTCTATTTTCCTATAAAACTTTTTCCTTAAGTTTTTTCCTCTCTTTGTCTCCATTTCCCTCAACCCTAACTCCATTTCCCTCAACCCTAACACATGAACTTGTTCCCTCTTCCCCCTCCTTTCTTTTGGCAAAGTACCTGCCTGCTATGGGTTGGCATTCCACCCAATGAGCATCCATGATGCCTTCTTAGACCACTTTTGGCCCCACGGTGATGAGGAGAGATCAGGCAACCACCTCTATAGACTTATCACACTCTGTAGCATTACTTTACTTGGGTTTCGGTGAGCCATCTTGCGCTCACTGCCACACAGTATCATGCCTAAGGAGCAAAAAAAGAACAGTGGTGGACAGAGGTTTGAGACATCTATGGATTGCTTGTGATAGCTCGTGAGAGTGTCTAGGAGCAGTGGGGAAACTACAAGCAACTGGGGCATTATCCACCATGGGCCCAGTGGCTTATTTCCCTGTTCTTAGCCCATTTGAGGTATAAACTCGAGTAAAAACCCCTTCTAATGAGTCTAAACATCAAAACACCATAACTTTCTTGTCCCTAAACCAATTGCCTTTATTTTATATACCATTTTGACCAAAAAATCATCATCTTTCTAATGACTCTATTATCCCCTACTAGTTTTGGACAAGTACTCACAATTTTGGTGAAAATGTATCCCTTATGAAGTTTTCAGTGTTAATCGCCTTCTTTTATGCCTAACATGATCTTTTGCATTCATTTATGGAAGGTCAATAACTTTTACACATTGGGAACGTGTACAAATGCCTTGGATCTATTCAATGCACCCTAATGTTCATCTTGACCTAGCATGATTAATTTTTCTCTAAAAATGGTCCTTTTATGTATTCATTTGATGAACTTGTATATATATTCATATATATGTACATATATATGAGGTTTTGACCTATCTTATCATCATAAATTAATGAACTTCTAAATCAGTAAACTTGTGTACCTTTATGAACCAATGGATCTACTTTAATCATGTTTAACTTGATTAATGACCTCATGGTGTACCACATGCTACATGTTATGAATTTTATGGACTTTAGTAACTACATCTTCAATCTTGTGCAAGTATCTATCAATAAAAATTTTAATCTATTATGACTTCAAATTAGTAGAATCATCATGATATAGATCTACATCTTTACTTGACCTATCCTATGCTCTTAATGCTTCTATGACTTGTATATATGATTCTCTTGCATGATATGAATCTAATATGGATAATTATGATCTTGCATTAATAGACCATGATAATTATCAAAATAGCATGCTTCCCTTACTCCTAAATCTGACTTTATCTTCATCTAGTATTACTCATAATGAGGATGGTTCCCCAAGACCTAGAGCTTAACATTGATCCTTGGATTATGCTAAATAATGACATGCTTGTTAGAAAGATTGGAACTATGTTTGAACTATTAGAAGCCTAGTTCTAGGAAAAACATCCACATGAATCATATGATGCTAATCTTATCAAATCATATTGATCTAAGACCCACAATTTTTTCTTTTACATCTTCGGTCCCCTTTAGATTGGACCTTCTCTATAATCTTACTTATGGTTTATGAATTGCCTTTTACTCACAAGGTACGCTTAATCTCTTGACCCTACTATGTTAATGTTTTGTTTGTATATATGCTCCTATGAATGTTTGGCTAGATAATTACTTGTTTGAGATATTGTTCCTATGATTACTATTTTCATGTTTGATTATACTACATTGACAAACCTTGACATAACATAGAGAAATCCATTATATATCTAACTACAACTACCTGAAGTTTTGGGGTAAGGACACCAGGTTTTGTGGCTTACTTGATATATTGATATAAGGTAGACCATTATGATACAAGGGTTACCTCTTGGCTATGACCTTGAGGTCCCTTAAGGTTTTGGTAGCTAATCCTTAGCAGCCTTATAGATTCTTCTAGTGAGAAGTTAGTCAAAAGGCATGTGGTTGATATAATGGAAAAAGAAACCTAAAACATGGTTTTTATGAAAGAGAGTCATTGAGTGTTCTCGCCTTGTTTCTAGTTCTTGATTATAATGATTTTTCTATCCAAGAAATTTTAATATTACTCTTAAACTTGGTTACATGTTTTTCATATCGCTACTCAATGCACTCGCATTGATATATTTTGTTTATCAAATTTGTAGCTACCAAATGAAGATATGCTGCACTTAAGTCTCTAAGATCTGAAATGAAACAGCTATGGGTTATCTTGAAATAGAAATGGGTACATGCTTTGCTATCCCCTTTTAATATTGTGTTATATATTGTTGTTACTTCTTTTACATATATATTGCTTGTGTGGAATATTTGTGCCACTCTATGGATGGACGCCCAAGTCCACTCGCCTTTGTCTTTGTAGCCATTAGGAGTGTGGACTTAGGGTAACAAATAGTTTAGTGACACCAGCCTAGAAGCCACCCAAGTCATAAAACATGCCCAAGAACTAAGGAATTTTTCTATCCCCAAAGGAATAGACTTGACTCATCCAGTCCAACCTCCGAGCGACCCGGTCGAGATCAGGGCCCAGTGGGTCAGTCTATTACAAAATTCTACCTTCACAGGAAGGATTGGAGAATATTATTGACAACATCTCCTCAAATTATTTAACCTCTGCTCAATGATGAAGTCATCAGGCACCACTGATGACGCCATGTGATTACAACTCTTCACATACTCCTTGATTGATAAAGCCAGAGCATGGTACAGCACCCTTCGAGGGGACCCGGTCACAGCATGGGAAGCTCTAGCAAATCAATTTCTAGAGAAATTCTACCACCCTCAGTAACATACTCGGTCATAGGACAAATCAAAAGATTCAACCAAGTGCCCGAGGAATATCTATATGAAGCATGGCAACAATTCAACGAATTCCTATGCAAGTACCCACATCATGGCATTCCCAAAACTTAAATCATCGAATTTTTCTATCGGAGTGTCGACGATGAGACTAAGAAGTTTCTTGATTCTTCTTTGAATGAGAACTTTATGTGATAGAGTTTTGACAGCACATTGAAGATCGTCAACCTTGCTGCCGAGAATCAGATTCATTGGGCCAAACCCTTAGGAAAAAAGTGTTCTTAAAGTATCAATGGTGGACAATCATTCAAAACTCAAATCCATATATGAATCACTAAGAGATCTTTCTCTCAAGAAGGATAACTTTGAAAAATCTTTTAGTGCATATGAGAGGAAGAACTAGATGCCTCAGGTACGAATCATTGCACCCTCCTGTGAGTTCTTCCATGCAGTAGATAATAGCACAATACATTGTCAGCAACTATATGTTGCATACCACAAATATGAAGCTAACAATAGTATATAGTTACCCAATCCAAATATTTGAATTCAATTCATAATATCCCAGTATAAGAGTACTAAAATCCAAATCAGGTTTGTAACCACCCAGGTTTCCAGTACGGAAATTCAAATGAAGTCAAGGGCCCACTAAGTAGACCCTATCGCAAGCTATTCAAGTTAGAGCATCATCAAACTACACTGGACCACGCAACTAGGGAAATTACAGATTCTACTTCTCAAGCAAGAACTATCAGAAGCAGTAGCAGCATCAGAAACTGAATCAAGTCCCACCATTATAGATAGAGTCAGTGTTGTCACAAGATCCAGTGAAGATTCTCCAGTAGATGATGGTGACATACCAGACTCAAATGGACAATGCCATGGTAAATCAAAAGGTGTTGGAGTCATAGATTGCTCACCTAGCATCTAGTCAATAGCCCCCAATAGGAACAATTACAGGACATCCAGACTACAACCCCAAGCATCTAGAGCATCGAAAGTAGTTAAATGACATAATGGCAAGGTTAGGGAATGTGTACTCTACATCCCTGACCTCCACTCATTCATATATTCCTCATAGTAGAAATGAATATGCCCTAGTCGGGACCCCAAGTTGCCGAAATGACCATCTAGTGGTCAGTCCAGCAGAAGCTCAGACACTAGACCCCCTGTGATGCCACTTCATCTAGGCACCACCAAGAACCAATCATTGTAGCACTAGATATCAACCCTAGACCATCAACAACATCAGACGCACCTGTATATAAACCTCATGTACCCTACTCAGGGTGTCTCAAGCAGACTAAGTTGGACGACAGGTTCAGCAAGTTCAAGAACACTATGAAGAAACTCCACATCAATATCCCATTCCTCGATGCACTAGTTGAGATGCCAACTTGATGCAAATATCTTAAGGCCCTTCTTTCAGGAAGTATATGATTGAGGAATAAAAAACTATGAATCTAACACAAACTACCTTGAATAGAGTTGAACATTTGTGATATATTATTTCCTCAAAAATGACACATGTTGCAAGGGACTTGTGGACCAAGGCACAATCATATCAATTATTCCATATACCTTGTGTCAATGTCTTGGTTTCGTCAATCTCCTACCCACATCTATGACCACTCTAATAGTTGATGCATCAATTACAAAGCCCTTGCAAATAATAAAATATGTCTTGTTAAGCTTGAACACGACACATATGTCCCACATGATTTCATGGTAATGCAAATTAAAGAGGATAATCAGTTTCCACTTATTTTAGCGAGACCATTTTTAGCTACTGTGAGAGCTTTAGTATATTTTGAATCCGACAAACTCATCCTACAACTAGGAAATAAGATTGTTGAATATTGGGTTCTCAATGATTTAAATAAGGTACATAACCCAATTGAAGTCGTCAAGGTGGAAGGTAAGTTAAAACCAAAACAATAAGATCTTCAAAATGTTCCCACAGGTAACAAGGACCAGCCCTATAGTAGGGTATGTATATCATTTGACCGTGATCTGGGTCCTACAGATCCAAAATTCAAGGGTTCAAAAACCCCACTCATGCACCCTATGGGAGTGTTGTGATAACATTTATAGGGTATGCGATGCTAAAATAGGGCACTTGTTGGGAGGCAACCCAACCCTTTAATTTCTATCTTTTAACTTTCCAAATATTTATTTCATTTAATCTTTCTTTTCTTTTCATAAAAATCTTTTAAATAAAGGTCATGATCTTGACAATCCAATTAGAACGATTTGTATTTGATGTGTGTACCAAGATCATAATGAACTCTACCCTTAGTCCATCGAATTATCCACCCAGTCGTCTAATTGACAATGTAAGGATCTTGTAATCTTGTGAGTTAGTAAGCATGCAGGGAGCAGGCTACGTGGCCCAATGAAGATGTTTTGCCCTGACTAGATGAGTTCATTTTTATTGTGAATAATAAATTCTTTCTAATATATACATATTTATCTTTCTTGAGAAGCATTGTTACTCGAGAATAGAAGTTTCTTTTATCCCAACTCTTGTCATTAATATTTATTGCCACAATATCTTAACATGACTGAGACTTTCCAGGATGCTATGTGTGATCTTTATGGACTAGGTGGTGTATCTAACACCTTCATTGCTCATAACTGCCAACTCTTTGGGTAGCCCTAAAGCCTTTACTTTGAAGTAATAAAAGAAATAAGGTGCAAGGACCGTAAAGGACAACCATATTCCTCACAATGATCCTAAGGTTGTGAATTCCTTCCCACTCTCCTACAACACCACTAATGGCACCATCACTCAGCAACCACAACGGTGCACTTCAGCAATAATAGCCTACCTCTCTAGCGATGGAAGAGATACCATGGCCATCCAACCCGGAACTACAAATCTACTACTCCCAAGAGACCTACATCCCCTAGGAATCCCACTTCATGAAACCAACACACTGGTGTTTCCTACTGATGCCCAACTCAGATCCAGTCATCAACTGGTTGTTCAATCAGTAGTCCATCTCCCTCGATATAAGTTGCTAACTGGACACAGACTGTAGAGAATGGGGTGTGCATATGCAACCACCCTCAACCCCTCCAAACTAGGATCATGGCAACTGGTGGCCATGACAAAGATCAAAGGAGGGACTCGCCAATGAAAGAGGGATACATTCTTATGGTTTCTATACTGTGATTTTAGACAAAGAGCACCATCCATTCCCTCCATTCCCACCACCCTCCATATCAAATTTCCTCTATCTTTAACTTCTATTTGTCTGGGGATGGGTAGATGGCGGTGGAGGGTGGGTGTTACATCGTCTCCACCACTTCAACTCTAATCTTTCTGGATCTCATTCTCAAACCAAATGTCTTCATCTTTTATTTGCATCAATGTTTTTTTCATCTTTAAAATTGTTTTCTTTTGTGTGAGTTATGGCTATAACTAGTTAGGAACTTACTTGTATGAAAGTTGAAAATATATAGGTAAAATTACTCCTTTTTTATTGATATAACCCATGCAAAAAGAAAGTTTTAAGGAACAAACATGTATTAAACAGATCTCCCAATGACAATAATTGAGCATCCTTTTACGATAAGAAGAAAGAGTTAGAAAAGGCAAGATGTATGTGCTCCCGATATGACTTGTAATAATATTTGTAAACATTTCTCTACCCTACATTAACTAAATTAACTAATATAATATGATGATTTGTTTCCACTGTAATAATAAAAATGAAGAAGAACAAGTCAATCTTTTTGTTTCCACTTCTCTTCCATCATTTCTTATCGCGTCAGCCAAAAAGAAAAACAAATATCCATTACATGCCAAACCCTAAGTTCGGGGTGGCATAGCCTCTAAGAAATATCTCCTCTTCATTTTTCTTCCTAAGGAATGCCATAAATAAAAGAGTCCAATGAGCCCAAAAGAAAATATGTGGTCAATGTAACTACAACCAAATGAAAGTCTTGAGTCAAATAGAGGAGAGACAATAAAATAATTGAATCCCAAATAAGGTTTCGAATCAAATAGATGAGAGAGTGTGAAAAGGTTTTTTGCCATGACTTCTTCTCTCCCTTTCATCCAAATTTCATACCCAAGGTACTTACCAAAACTCTCCCCAAAATAGCCAATCAGCCCTAACTTGTGGTCGCTTCTACCTTGTCCAACAAATCAAGAGTATTGTTGAGATGAAATTAGTTCTTCACAAGTTCTGGAGTCTATAAAATTGAGGAACAGACCCCAATTAGGGGATACTCAAGTGTGGCTATATGAACTCAAAGGACTAGGGTTAATTGATAATGTTTGGTGGAAAATTCTCAATTGGGAGAGGAAGCATGGATCCTAGCATCAATTGTTTGTTATCCTTTCTATTAAGCTTTATTCAAGATGATAAAAGGTTTAATTTTGGGGTACTTTAATGAGTACATTTATACCCATCTTTGCATACAATTTTATTCACTTTTTAGGGGATGTCGTGTTTCTATTTCCTAGTTTTAGCCCTAGATTTACTTAAATGTAATTATATTCCCTTTTCTACTCTTTAGTGCACTTCACATATTTTTTCATGCAGAATCAGCCAAAAATATACTTCATTGCCTATAAGGACTATCAAGCCCTCATGATGCCATACCTTAAGAAAAGGAAAGCCTAAGAAGTTGTCCATTGTCTAATTTCCAACCACCTAGTCAAGCGATTGGCTCCACTGGTCGCCTGACTCAAGCTGCCTTCTACTCAAATTCTTCCAGATCCTTCAATTCTGACACACACTCTCTGCATCCAGCCTATCCCAGTTCAACCCATGCAGTCCAGTCAGAGAACTGGATGTGAGGTACAGATTGAGTTACCCACCCAAGTTGCCTGGTGGACCAAGTAGGGGCCATGTAATTAGTTGTCTTCGACCACAAGTATTCAGCATTACAGTTTCATTAGCGAGAAATGCATCTATAAAAGGGAACCCTTATCGTCCATTCTAAGGGCCTTTGATAGGTGATTAGAAGCCAAATATGTGTAGCACAAACCCTAGCAAGGAGTAAGGAGGCAGTGGCCACAGTAGAGAGATTGATCTCCCTACACCAGGTGTCATGGCCCCTTACATTGTTCTACCTATCTTTCCATTGTTGTCTCTCACAATGAGCTAGTAGATGTTTGTGTTGGGGCATGGGGACTAGCCCAAATAGTCTGCATTTTGTTCTAGCATGTATCTAAACTCAACAATACTATTTCTAAATAAAGTATCACTCTACTTATTTTCTTGCCTTGAAAATTGACATCTTGTTTTGCATATATGTTATAATTGTGGAGGTGCAGGTTGTTGTAATCATGATTAGAACTTCAAGTTGATCTTATTATCCCCCCAAAGTGTCATCCAGGGATAGTGAGGTGATTGGGTTACGATCTGCTAATGTGACGAGGACGTTCGATGATAGTTAGGGAGCTTAGTTGGAATAAACTAGGAACTTGGGTGCAAGTCTTCTTGGTTCCAAGGGATTTTAATCCTTACAATGATCAATATCTTGTGAGGGTGCAGTAGCTCATCCTCTATTTAGTAAATTTCGATTCATGAATTAAAATCTTGCTTGAATAATTGTGCAGGCTTTAGCTGGAGAAACCTCATGCCTTGATCCATTTAACATTATTCATTTGTTTCTTTAATCATTGTTGCTACTGGAAGCAATTAGTTTAATCAATCAACTTTATTTGTTATAAATATTACCCTTAATACTTTTGAATATATATAACTACCAAAAAAGGTTGTCCTTAGGGTTCGACCCTTAAGTATAGTCCAATAAGGCTTCCACTTGTTTAGAGTGGGGAATTAATGCACAACTTTTGGTTAAACCCAAGGGTTATCCCCTTAGGGTTTAATTGGTGCAACATTTACAACCCCATCATAGAGCTACTTTTATCATAACCATGACCATGATTGTGTCCTTTTCCTCTACCAGTCATATTAATTTCTCCATGTTGAGGGAGTAGTCCTTCCACTGGGGTGCGAGGACTAGTCCCACTACCCATTTCTTACAATTTTACTCTTGTTCTATTCTTGTATGAACTCATTTAATTCATTGCTAATCATTTAATGCACAGATAGTGGATTGATCACACACTTTACATGATTTATTATAATCTTTGTCCATGAGAGAATCAATGTTTAGGATTTACATATCAATTAGCTTCAGTTGATGATCAGATGAGAACTTTTGACAGGAAGTCCTCCAGAGTAGTGAAGACATGATCTA
Organism: Alisma plantago-aquatica; assembly: GCA_963693085.1. Lineage (NCBI taxonomy): Eukaryota > Viridiplantae > Streptophyta > Magnoliopsida > Alismatales > Alismataceae > Alisma > Alisma plantago-aquatica. The sequence goes on from OY856412.1 coordinate 272,443,164, forward strand.
CAAGTATGTATACATCAATCTTATAGGAGATCTGCTCATTTAAGTTTCTAACATCAAAAGGGGAAACTTGCATAAACCCAATTATTTCTTCATACATGTTTGGATTTGAATGAATGTGAGGATTAGATTAGCATTGGCAAAACCCGATTCCACTCTAGTGTTTCAATAATTGATATCTAAAGCATTAATCTAGATCTTCTATTTATTACAACCTTAGTTAGTTAAACCAAATTCAATCTTGTAATAAATACTAGCTCTTGACTACTTAATTCAATATGATAGTTCTTAAAAATGTTATCCTTTGGGATCAATCATGAATTATACTATAGTAAGATCCATCTATTTGTCGGTGGTTATTATTGTACTTAGTCTGGGTCAAATTATAGGGATTCTTCCCTAGGTGAATTTTCCTATGCAATATCATGCAAATCAAAGGGTATGCATCCTTACTTCCCCTATACCTTCACTATAGTAGAATATATCACAGACACCTCCAAAGCCATCATCCTTGTCATGATACCTTACCTCATTCAAGAGCCTAATGTTGAAGACCGAGATGAATACCCCATTATTTTTCTAGCATTGGGGTGATTTCTCTCATTAATGAAGTTTTGAAGGACACCCATATCGTAAAGAGTAACCTAGGCTAGATACAAGATCATATCTCCAAATCATACAACAATTGACTCTATACTCAGACCTCTAGTCGATCATCTATACTCAAAACACTCAAATAGAGGGAGAATGAAGGAAGATTATGGAGTTCCTTTTGATGATCAAGAGTTTGAAGTCGTTAATGAAAACATGGAGGGGTCATTGATCCAGCACCTAAAGAAATGAAGTGATCATTCCACTTGGCTAGCTTAATAATGCCAAAGAGCATCCATGAGTCAGCATGTTTGAGTAACTTGAAGAACTGGGGTGATGAAGAGATGGAGGAAAATTGTGTTGTCATGTTTGAAAACTCGATGATGCCTATGAAATGTTTAGAGGATGGGGGATCAATTCCATCTTTAAATAAAAATCTATAAAGATCCACAAAGACTCATTTGCCCAATTTGAAGAACAATTGAAGTTAAGAATTGGCAGACAAAGAAGTCCAATGTCTTGAAGGGAAAGCCCCCTCCCCTTCCTAGAAAATCCCATTATAGTAATGGCACCTAGATGTCGTGGGTATCCCATAGTGGTTTGTTTACTCAATTCCACAATGTCCCCACCTTCCACCGCAAAACCCCCAAAATACTACAAAATAACAAAAAACCCAAAAAGTAATAGTAGAAACTTTTTTTTGGAATAAGGTAAATATATTAGACCAAAAGGGGTGTATAGTTAGAAACTATACTAACAAGGCACGGTACCCATATGCTGGGCCCAAAGAAAAACCATACATGGGGATTACATACAAAAAAACCTAATATGTTCGTGTGTTATCATTAAGCTTATACAAAATGTCCTTCCTCCTCTTCAAATGCCATTTGATCTCCTTGGAAAAATTGTTTATGAAGTCACTCTGGCTAGTCTCTTTCTTCTCGTGCATCCTCCTGTTCCTTTCATTCCATATAAAGTAGCTCAAGCCAATGAAACATAGAATAGCATAGCTTCTCATACTTTTATCATTCTTGAACTTATCTTTAGCCCAGTTGATAGTGTCAATGAGTTTGTTAGGAACCCTTTGACCGCAGCCATTTTTAGGCACATAATGCTCCAAATTTGCGCTGACCATCTGCAACTGAAGAAGAAATGATTGTTCGTCTCATTTGTATCCTTGCAAAGATAGCAGATCTCAGCAATCGGTAGACCCCATGCTGTCATTCTATCCTGGAAGGGGAGCTTATTACGAATGTCTCTATAACAGAACACACTCCACTTTGGGTAATGAGCATGGTCCGAAATGAAATCTATCCAACCAGCCCCTAACGAGCTACCTATATTCATGTTGATTAGAGGTGATAGATTAGCAATAGTCCAAACACCATTCATATCAAGACTATATAAGTGTTGGTTATCTTCCACATGAGTGCACATCATACACCAGATGTGAGAAGGTCTGCTCCCCATCTCACATTTTAGGTTGGTTCCATATCCTTCCTTCATCCAAGTGGTCCAGTAGTTGAGATATGAATTTATAAATCGGTCAACTCTCTTACCATTGTTCTTCCGCATTAGTTCCATGGCATCCACTACCTATAGACCAACTTCTCTGAAAGGTTTTGCTATATCTTCCTAGGCTACAACATGGTTTTTACCCGCCCACAAGAAGCCTGTAGTGAGTGATCTGAATGTGAGAAGAATGGGATTAGGTATAGCACCCATAGTGGTCCAGAACCGGATCAAAGATTGAAGCACTTATTGAATTAACACCAGCCTCCCCACCATTGAGATATGAAGCCCACTCCATGCTTCACTTCTTGCTCTGTAGTTGTCAAGGTAGCCTCCAAAGTCCTTGGATGTAATTTTACCTACAATGAGAGGGAACCCCAGGTACTTGGTTGGGAGTTTGCCTACTTGCATCCCTATAGCTTTCTTCAATCTTCCTCTTCTGTTATCATAAGACTTGGATAGAAAGGCTTGTGATTTAATGGAGCTCACATATAGACATGTGAGTTTTCCAAACTTTATCAAAATATGCTTGTATTCCCTGAGTCTACTCATATTACCTGTTGAGAACAATAGAACGTCATCGCCTTGGTACCTTTGACTTTATAAGCTTTAATTAGCCCGTTCTCTTCAGTTGTGTTTATCATCTTTGTCAAACCTTCCATCACTAGGGTGAACAGGAGAGGATATAGGGGGTCGCCTTGTCGAAGACCATTAGAGGATCTAAGCATCCCTGAAGGACATCCATTGATGAGTACAGAGAAGGAGCACATTTCTACACATTATTTGATAATTAGTATCCAATTCTTATCAAATCCCAGAGAGCCCATCACCTTCCAGAGATAATCCCAATAAACATGATCATAAGCCTTACTGATATCAATCTTCATACAAGATTTCGTTGTTGTCTTCTTCACAACCTCCATGAATTTGGTAATTATTTTAGACAAGTAGCACATGATTATGATGCATTGAGTTTTATTCACTTTTCACATGCTATTTTTTCATGTGTTTCATGCATAATTGTTCATTTTGATTCTATTTGTGCATTGCTTATCATTATTGGCCTTTGAAACACTACCTGCATGACATTATGAGTATTTTTATCGAGTTGAGTTAAATAATCATATTTTATTCAAACTTATGTTGATTTTCTCTTATTTCATCACTTGCAACACAACTCGATGCTACCGATAAAAAATTAGGTGGTACCAACTTTAGGCAAAATCCAATAGGGAAATCTCAAAACCTTGGTGCTACTAAGGTTGCACTCTTTCCTACTAAGAATGTGTTGGATGCTATCAAAAGAGTAGTCGGTACTACCGACTATTGCCCAGAAACAAGTCAATAGTAGATTTTATGGGTTCAGTTCCATTGACACTTGAGTCGTTGGTTCTGACTTTTTCATCCAAATGAAGTCAGTAGTTGCATAAAACAACTCAGTGCTACTGACATACTAACTAATAGTACCTACATCTATTAGGGTTTCAAGTCAGCTGATAATTCGATGTCCTAACTTTTTTGTCAGTGGTACTGAATTTTCACGATCAGAGCAAACTAAAGATTAAGAAAGATCCAACAACTAGGAGTTAATGACAGTCGATTCCCAATTATTACCTAGGGGAAGTTTGTCTAGATAATCCATCATGTTGTAGAGGAGATGAAGGACATGGCCACATATTAGATAACCGGGCACCTTCAAGAATTTGATATGTAGGTGCAACACTACAAACTGAGATTCTCACCAAAGGGGATCATCTAGACCAGTTTCTCTAGGATTTTCATTAGCTTTCCTAATGTTTAGCTCATCCATGGTTAAGGATAAATGACTGATAATAAAATGGATTTAAATGTAGTGTAAACTATGGTGAAACTATAATCCTAAGGAATCCATCAATCATGATCACAATCCACTTAATTCATATTTCAATTCTTACAACTAGTTATAAACAAATAAGCAATCACCCTTTTCTAGGTCTAGCCGATTAGGTTAGAGTTAGTAGTAGTCTCTTGAATACATTTCCTTGAGTTTGACATTCAAGCTCATAGACCTATACTACTCTACACGTACACTTGTGCTTTGCATGCACAGTTTAGGCATGTCAAGTTTTCAGTGTCATTGTCGGTAAAATAGAAATTCCAACACTACGAGTGTTGTGACCGGCCACACTAAGCCATTTTTCTTTCTTTCATTAATTTTCAATTTTTCTTTAGTCAAGAGCATCATTGCAATTTTTTATGTTATCAATTCACTAGAATTATGCATTATCACATTCCCATCAAGTTTCTGGTACTAGTGCATGGTTCACACTCAAACCATAGATTACAAAGAGTCTACTCCACCAATTATAGGATAGGAGGACATTTTTCACAAGACATGAGAGTTTGGGGATTTGGTTGAGAAGCTCATCCAAACTCCACCACCATAGGTAGAGCAAGAAAAGGCAATAATCATTTTGCAAGATGGCGATGACCATGATGATCTCAAGGAACAGATGGTCTTGGAGAAAATCAAAGCTTCCTCAGCCATGACACAGCTTGGTCCCATCAAAACGTAGGAAGTCAATGTGGGCAGTTACAAAATAGATCTCGGCCAGGTGGGACTAGTTAAATATCAATTATTCCATGGTAACGGTATGGAGGACCCAATTTCGTACATCAATAGGTTTGTAATAAGTTGTGATATGTTGTAGATTGACAGGGTCCCAGCTATAGTGATTTACTTGAAGTTATTCTCTTACTCAATGTCAGACAAAGCAAAAGCATGGTTCTTTAGCCTCCCGCTAGAGTCCATATAAACCTAGGAGAAGATGATATATGCCTTCTTTGAATGGTACTTTCTACCTCATATTACCAATGATCTAGTTGTAAAGATCCACAACTTCAAGTAGCACACCAAATAGTCATATTCAGAAGCATGGGAGAGATTCAAGACATGCTCAGGAAAGTCCCTCATCATGGGATTGATCTGTATGGGCAGGCAAAGACATTATATTATGGCATACACAAAGGTGAGAGGCTTACTCTTAACAGTGTAGGGGATGGATTCTTTCTAAACAACAATGTTGCAAGGTGTGATGAGATTCTGAAGAGCATGGCAAGGAATCAGTCCTGGGGCTCCGAGAGAGGCACCAACAATAGTTAAAGGTTCTATGGAATCAACAGAATTCAAAACACAAATAGGAAGACTTGCAAGGAAGCTTGAACAGAAATTGGTCACCTCATATGGAGGTGAAGAGGAGGAGTGCATGTACTCATGTCAGTAGTATCAACAAGATATAGGTCCTAGTAAGATAGACAGAATTGAAGACATATTAGGCAAACTAGTAATGTACAACAAGACCTTACTAGACCAGACAATATCTCTCAACTGGCAGTAGAGGTGGCATCCATAAAGAACCACGTTCAGCAAGGATTTGTTGGGAACACAGAGATAGCTCATTAGCATCATCTAGTAAATTTTGTCTCTATTTTTAAGGAACCTGAACATGTAATTGAGGAGTCACCAAATCACCACACTTCATATCTGGATTGGGTGTTTGTATCAAAAGTTCCATTTCCTAGTAGCTTTAAGGAAGATTGGGGGTTCAAAATGCTAGTGCACTATGCTCATGTACCTCAGTAGATTTAGTGTTAGCAACAACCAACCAGGACACTCCATCTTCACAACTTTAAAGTTTCATCATTTCTATGTCCATGCCTCAAGCTCCAGATAAGGTGCATGTGTAAAAAGAATAGATGAAGGTTCTACTTTGTAGTGGAGTAGTCATAGTCAACAAGGAGGTACCCACAATTCAGAAGGAGCATATGTAGGCCATCTCATCCATAAGAGATGTTCTAGATTATTCCATACGAGGTGGCATTGAAGAACTCTTAGGGGAGGAGATCCCTAATGTGCCATACATTCCCCCACATAGGCGTGCAGAGAAGCCACAAGTTCCATTCTCGAATAGTATGAAGCCAAGAAAGGAGGAAATTAATTTCAATAAATTCCTAGACGTCTTCCAAAAGATCCACATCAACATCCCACTCGTGGAGGATATAGCACATATTCTTGCATATGGAAGATTCTTGAAGGACATCATCAACAAGAAAAGACAGATAAAAGATACAGATGTCATGCTTGTTGAGGAAGAGCTAAGTGTTATGATCTAGGGGAGGCTTTCGGTAAAGGGAAAGGACCGAAGATGCTTCTACATCCCTTGTTCAATTAGAAACAAACATTTCCAATAAGAACTATGTAACTCTAGGGCAAGCATAATATCTCATGCCTCTTGATACCTTTCTAAAATTGGGATTGAAGTAACCAATGAAGACATCCATGACAATCCAATTAGTATATTGATCAATTGAGAGTTCGTATGGGATATGAAAGGTTGAGTTAGCCAAATTTGATAAATTCATATATCATGTTGACTTTTTGGTCATGTATATGTATGAGATGCAAGGGTCAGAGATGTTGTTAGGAAGGTTGTTCCAAGATACAGCTGATATGATCATTGCCATGGGTAGAGTCTACTTGACACTTAGGATAGATGATGATATAGTGGAGTTCAGACTAGAAGATGATTCTTCACAACCATCCAGTGACAAATCAAGTTGAAGAAAATCACTTTGTCAAGCCTAGGACTTTAAACAAGGGCACTTATGGGAGGCAACCTAATATTTCTATCATTTATATTTTGTTAGGACTTTCAATTTTTCAATTTCATTTTTGTCTTATTGGACCTTTAAAAAGGTACCTTGATGCATTTTTTTGGTGTGTAGGTAGTGTCAAATTTGATACCACTAACACCTAAGTTGGTGGTATCAAGTCCTTACCAGGTCAAAGTCTATATAAAGTCGGTACATGATAGCCAAGTCAGTATCACTAACTTTTCTCAGATAAATCATAGAGCTATAGGAGAAGATTTCTGATACCACCAATACACATGTCGGTGGCACCTACTCATAAATCTCAAAAAGGATAAAGGACAACATATCTTGGTACCAGTGAGACACAAGTTGGAGGCACTGACAAGAGGGGTAGATGCTAGCAGAACTTGATACACATATGCCATCAGGAACATTTCAGCCACCACCACCACCTTTCTGAGCACATGGTACCCCCATTCCACCTCTTTGGTGGAATTTTGACTATGAGGACATAGTCAAGTTCAAGTTTAGGGGGGAGATGGAACGGCTTTATCTGTCTATTTTTCATCTTTCTTGTTTTAGATTTTTGTATCTGTAGGTGTAAGAATCACAATTTATCTAGTGTAATAGTAGAGCTTATTTATCATGATTTCATTTATCATCAAAGAAAAATGTGTTTTGTTCCTTTGCAATGAAATTCAACAATTTTAAATAGCACATCCTTTTAATCTTATTGTACAAAGCTTAAGGCAACATCAATAAGAGGAAGTGTTGGGTTAGTCAGCTTTAGGACATTTAAGAATGAAAATCTTAATTTATCCAAGAGTTGTACATGATGATGAGGTTTGATCCCAAACCAACCAAACAAGTAACGAGGCCTTAATTGGAATTTTAGACAGAAACCCTAATGTTGCCCTATATACAAGTTGATAGGAGAGGGACATATCATCTTTAAGACAGGCATTTTCTCTTGATCATGTGATTCCATCCACCATTCATCTTATTCCATCCACCACCTTAACGTGATCAAGTAACCCAAATCATTTCCTCTTGAATGCATTGCATATCATTATAGGTAGCATTATACTTAGTTTCTTTGGAGTGCATTAATTAAATAAATATATTTAGAGAGAGAGATCTACATATCAAGTAGTTTCATAACAACTTTGATGTATATTGCAGACTCTTTTTGCATCATCTATACATCATGTATCTATGTAGTTTTCTCCTCAAATATGAAGTGAAAGGATACACATCCTTATCCCTAAAATTTAAAAAAGGTAATGACTCTATCAAAGAAAATTCTGAGCATAAATCATAAACTATGTTGAAATAAGAGGGCAGAAGATGAAAAAAGACCAATCAAATAAAGAGGGAAAAAAGGAAGTCTTGAACTCAAACCAAATTCTTCTTCAAGGAGAAGTGAAAATAGTGACATGTATGCATTCTTTCACCACACTCATAATTCATATGAGACACTCAGTGCATTCACCATTTCTCCAGAATAGTAGGCATCAGGATTCATGCATTTTCCATTCCAATTATTCTATAGGTTAATCATCTTTTGATTTTGCATAAACACTTTGGATGTTACTTGTGATTCTTATTCATAGCCACCTACTTCATTTCAACCATTGCCATGTATGGTAGGCCGCAAATGTGATTGATCCCCTCCTTCATTTATATTTGGTGAATTGCTTCCAACATAGTTTGGTAGGTAGACAAGAGCAATGTAGATAGGGAATCACATGGCACATCAAGCAGATTTCCTATTGACTATGATGTTAACTGATCCACTAATAATGTTTCATTGATCTAAGGGTGGACATCTGTAATGAACATTTTTGGTTACTATAGATTAGTTGTTTGTTTTAATGATTGGTAAGGTCCGGTCAGGAGTATTTGATAAATGTGCTACATATTGTTTGTCTTCTTGCTAACTTATCTCAAATAAATCTAAAGGTAGCATTTCTTGAGGGTGACCAACATTCAATCTTAGGGAATTTTGATGCACTGAGTTGTTTTTGCTTTTTACGTTCTATTTTTTCATGTATTTCATGCATAATTCTTCATTTTGATTCTAGTTGTGCGTTGTTTATCATTATTAGCCTATGAAACACTATCTGCATCAAATTGTGAGCATTTGTATTGGATTGATTTAAATAATCATATTTATTCAAACTAGTGTTGTTTTTCTCTTATTTCAGCACTTATAGAACAATGTGATGCTACCAATAGAAAAGTCGGTGGTACCGACTTTAGGCAAGATCCAATAGGGAAATCTCAAAATCTCAGTGCTAATGAGATTGCACTTGGTACTATCGAGAATGTGTTTGATTCTACCAAAATAATAGGCGATACTACCAACTATTTCTCATAATCAAGTTAGAAGAATATTTTATGGGTTTAGTGCCACTGAGAGCTGAGTCATTGGTACCATTTTTTGCATCCAGAAGAAGTCAGTACTCATAGAAAGAAACTCTATTCTACCGACATACTAGTCGATAGTACCAAAATCTATTAGGGTTTTGATTCAGCCGACAACTCGATGCCACCAACTTTGGTGTCGGTGTACTGACTTTTTGCGACTAGAGTAGATTGAAAATTAAGAAAGATTCAAAGAACGTGACTTAATGATGGCATGATTCCCACTTATGACCTAGGAGGAGTTTAGCCAAGCCCACCCATCATGCTCTATCACGTTGCAATCGAGAACATAGGCAAGAGAGGATGAGATGAAGGAGACGGCCACATAGAAGACAATTTGGGCACCTCCAGGAAGTAGATAAATAGTTAGAATGTTACAAATTGAGATGCTCACCTGAGGGGATCATCCAGACCTAGATCTCTAGGGTTTCTCATTAGATTTCCTAATGTTTATCTCTTTGTCTCTCTATTCCTCATTGTATTTGTTGATAGAAACCATTGTGAGGCTAATCCCTTGTTCCTTAGGACCCAGGAGTAGCTCGGTTCTACATTGTACTTGATTAGGATGATTTGATATATAATTTTCCTAAATTGTGGACATAATTCTATGATTTCTTAATGAAATGCATGTGCTTGAACACCACACTTAAATTATTTAGACCATTAATTGCTTCGAGAGAGGGATTAAGCGTTGTATAAGACATTGATTTACACAATTTATACTATGCCTAGGGAGAAGGTCTAAGGTTGTTAAGTGAATAACCAAGAGATATCTTAATTCACCTATCTACATTCTAAATCTCTATGGATGTGGGTTTTGTCTTAGTATAAGTAGTGCATTATGTTGCAGAAGTGGGTAGTACTTGCTACATGTCCCTTGGTATAGGGTTAAAGATAAATAATTATTCATGAATGGATTTGAATGCACTGTAAATTGTGGTGTAATTGTAATCCTAAGGAATCCATCCATTTGTGATCATAATCCACTTAATTTAGATTTTAATTCTTGCAATTAGTTATAAAAGAACAACCAATAACTTTTTTCTAGGCCTAGTTGACTAGGTTAGAGTTAATATTAGTCTCTAGAATATGTTTCCCTAAGTTTGATGTTCTGGCCTCATAGTCCTATACTACTCACATGTACACTTTCATTTTGCACACACAATATAGGTTTGTCAGCTTACAATGATGATGATGCATCATTGGTGTCCATATCTCGTACTATATGATGAAAGAGCATTGGTCCTTTCACATCAACGATGAGACAAACATGATTAATCTCATCTCACTACCCAAGCCACACTAAGTTAAAGTTGAGACGTGTCTACCTGAACTTATCAAAGATCAATTGATAGAACTTCTACACAACTACATTGATGTGTTTATCTGGAGTTACTCAGACATCTTGGGTTGTACAAGAAGATCATAGTTCATAGACTATCTATCATCCCTGGTGTTTGTCTAGATCAACCGAAATGCTAGATGACTACAAACAAAATGGATCCTTAAGATCAAATAAGAGGTTCCAATGCAATATAGTGTTGGATTCTTAGAACTAGTTAATTATCCTGCTTGTCTTGTCAATGTGTACCCATGAAAAAGACAGATGGCAAAGTAAAAATGTACATATACTATCATGATCTCAACAAAGAGTCTCCCAAAGATAACTACCACACATTGATATACTAGTCGAAAATGTCTCCGAACATGAACCCTGAGCTTTATGGGCAGTTTCTTTGACTAAAATCAAATCAAGATGGCTAATTTAGATAAGGAAACTGTTACCTTTTATACATAATGGGGAGTTTTCTATTACTAGGACATGCCTTTTGGCCTCAAAAATATCGGGGCGACCTATCAAAGAGTTATGGTCACTCTAATCTATCACATGATGCATAAAGAGGTGGAGATCTATGTGGATGACATGACAAACAAATACACGAGTCTAGAAGATCACATCCCCAATATAGAAAGTTGTTCTAATGACAACTTTGATTCTCTCTACATGTCAATCTAGGAAATTGTACATTTTGGGTTGCATCTAGTAATCTCCATGGTTACATCATTAGTCAAAGAGGAATTGGAGTCAACCCTAGGAAGGCTTGAGCCATCTGAAAAATGCTTTCACCAAAGACAAAAAGGATATATGAGACACGCTCAGTCATGTCTAGTATATAAAAAACTTCATAACTGATATCATGCCTATCTGTTATCCCATCTTCAAGATACTAAAGAACAATTTTGACTTAGGAGGGAATCCACAGTCTAAGGAATCACTCCAAGAGTTCAAAGACTATCTCATTAGTCCACTCGTTACAAAGAATGCAGTATCATGATACTCTCTCACCCTTTTACTATCAATATGTGAAACATTAATTGGAGGGGTCTTAAGCCACTCAATGACCTACAAGGAGCGTGTTATTAATTATCTATCTTATCAGTTCAATGACACTATGGTCCAATAAACTTCATTTGAAAGTATTGAGTAGCCCTAGTATATGTGAAAAGGAATCTGTGTCACTATATATGTAATATTAACTTCATCAAATTGCAATGAATGACCCACTTTGTTGTTTATGTCAATTCCCCCTCACTTGATGTGTAAATGGTAAAATATATTGTTAGCGTTCCACATCACATAACCATCTTCCAATGAAGGCAATCAAAGCACAAGCTTAAGCAAATTAGCTAGCAGACTTCTCACTCCCTAAAGAAAAATTGCATACAAATGAAGACATCAGAATGATCGGCTCAACTAGCATCATTATCCTTAAATCTTAAGTTATGGATGATCTTTCTTTATGGAGACATCAACTGCAAAAGAGTTAGGATGGTCTTTATGACCTACAAGAAGATAATTTGACTGTAGCAAGATGAAAGGAGTGGAGCACCACCAAAAATGTGGATGAGTATGAATGATGCATCCTAGGACTCTAGATTTCAAAGAATTAATGGTATGTCTCCTTCAAGTCTATGACAAAACCCTCCTAGTGATCTCCCAAAGTCTTGAATAATAAGAGGATTTGCCACCAAAATGTGGTCTTTATCAAGAGTATTTGTGATTGCTTGTTAGGGATATCGATAAACTATCCTTCAGCTTCATGAAACTAGAACACAATATCTTTGATGATGTTTTGTCCATACTCTCTTCATTGATTTACATCCATGGGGATCAAATCTTCCTTTGAAGTAGATACAATCTTTTCAGCAAGCTTAATTTCATGATTATGAATAATGTAGTCAATTATGAAAAAAATGTGTGGTTTAATAGCATCAAAGCTTATCTTGAGAACTAAGGAATTTATGATGATCTCTCAAAAATAAAATAGCAAGTGCTTAAATGACAAATCATTCAATACATTCCAGAGGTAAGACATGTGTATTATATATCATACAATCAAAGTCTCCTCAGATATGTCAAAATGATGGAAGTTGAATTCCTCATGAAGGAGATCCATGGATTATTATGTGGTATACACAAGATAGGGTTCATGTTTGTAGTCATCCAGGGTACTACTAGAAAAATAGGGACAAAGCTTGTTGCCAATATGTCCCCCAGATGTTGAGTCTAACAAATACATGGTAATAATATTGATACACCATCTAACAAGCTATAAAATATGGCCATGCCTTGGTCTTTCTCTGCTTGAGGAATTTCCATAATAAGAAAGATACATCCTAAAGGTTAAAATGGAAATTTATTAATTTTTATCACCATGAGACTACTTCACCAAGTGGTTGGAAGACATCTTCATCACTAACTATTTAGCAATGGCTGGTCAAGTTCCTCGACAACAACATCATAAGTCAGTATGGAATAATTCACAAGATCATATTTGACAATGATACAAACTTTATCCTCACATCCTTATTCAGGATGATACTGTCACTAGGATTCACTCTAGGATACTTGAGCTTTTTTAGGATCATGCATCACATAATGTTTCCATATCAATCCTAGATGAATGGAGTAATGGAGGCAGCAAACAAGTACCTAAAAAAAATCCTTAAGTAGTCATCAATCTCAATTCCAACTGGCATAAACATTTTCCAATGGCTTAATGGAAGTATCTAATGTCTATCATAACTTCAATAGGATATGCGCCATACGCATTAGTGTATATAATGGAAATAGTCCTACCTATGAAGGTTGAAATCACATCCCTCTGAATATACTATAAGAATAAGAGATTCTTGAGGAAACATGTATTCAAGATTGGATCTATTTCCTCAACAAACTTGAGGAGTAACAAATGATATCTATACACTCTGCATGATTCTATCAAGCTAGAGCAACTCAAGCATTCTAAAAGGGTCTGTGCATGTAGTATTTAAAAGGGTGACTGGATGCTTCATGTCACCCAAGTGTTGATACCAAGGGCAACATCAATACTAAGTGGAAAGGACCCTACTATGAATGGGATGGATTGCGTGTAAGAGACATGGATGAAGATGTTTGTCTTCATCACACCAATTACTTTGTCACCAAATGGTACTACTACTAACAAATAAGCATTAACAATACCAAGCCTATAACAATGAGCAATGATGGGAATAGAACTCCCTCCCTTTGAAAATATACCTAAATGATATACAAATACCTCATTTTGTATCATTGTCCCTAAAGAGGCGAGGTCAAAACTAGAACTATAGGGAAGATGAAAAAAGGGCATGATTGTTACCCTGAGGTCCCAATATTTCTCCCACCTAAATTAACCTTTAAAATGAGCCAATCTTAATTAAATAGGTGATCTATTTGTGACTAACACAACCATCCTTAGCACTCCGTACATATAATCCTATAAATTTGGACCATCCTATGTCACCTAATTAACCAAATGGATCTTATAGAGGAATTTTCCTTAATTACTGAGTGGGATCTAAGCAAATATTCCAAAGTCAAAAGCATGAGAAACATAGTGGAGGGAGTATCCAAATTTGGTGTCTCACACCATGAGTAAATGGAAAATTTCCAAAATTCATTTCATTGATCTCAAAACAAAGTTCTCACAAAGACTTAAAAAAACAGCACCTTGTGCCAATAGAAAGTCAATAAGATGCATACTCTAAAAAATTATGAAGATGACAGTGTTATGCAATATCTCCCAAGGGATGAAATTCAATACTGCTAAGGAAGAGGACATATTCCATTACAAATGCTTTAAGAAGCATTCCTTGCACATAGGAAATTCTTTGAGAGTCATCTACTTTTGATCAAGCCACATGTTTACAATCATCTCCTGGATATTACAGGAATCAAATAGTAGTTTTTGGAAAGAATGAAGCAAGCTCCTCAAAAATGTATATACACTAGGAATGACCAAAATCCTCAATACGCACATAGGGCAATACATGACATACTACTACAACCCCAAAAGAATTAACAAAACTAAAAGCCAGGAATTGCTATATTGCAACTCAAAGTGTAAAGGCAGAATTTTATCCAACTCCATCCCACATATCCATGTGACAAATTGAAAAGCCACTGGGCATATCACCATCCCATTGGAGAGGTTCAATGATCTTGATATGGTTCAACATGTAGTCTTGTACAAGATTGTAATGCACATTTGAGGACTCCTTGAATCTATGAGGACTAATTTGCATCCCTATGTAAACCAAAAAGATCTTAAAATATCCCTACATCTTCCGCTCACATGGGTTTCATCCAAACATTGGTACAATTTACCCAATATCGAGGGTCACATGACCATTTATTACCCTAAATCTACACTCCTAATGGCTATACAACTAAAGGTGAGTGTATTCAGGCATCTTTCCCTATAATGGCACAAATATTTCACATAGGTAGTATATTTTTATAAGAAGAACATGACTCACATAGATGACAAGATACATATAAATGAGAAGAGATTCATATAACCAAGTCTAATTCAAGGATATCCCATTTATATTTTGTAGAGTAAAGTAGTTGTTTAGAGAGCAGTGGATCTTCATTTGGCATCAAAAAATTTAGTAAATGAATTATATTATTGCTAAAGAATTAAGTACACTATGACAAGACATGAAAGACCAGACTAAGAGTATAATAAAAGTTGCTTAGCTAGAAACATTACAATAAGCCAGAAAAAGGAACAAGGAGAGGAAACATAAATGACATTTTTTATACAAAGCATATGTTCCATTTTTTATTATATCAACATTATTGTTAGGTCTTTGAACAATCTCCAAAGGAAGGGTCTATGAGGGGCCTTTGAGGCTATAAGCTAAAATATCACCATGTTTCTTTTTTGCGGACTTGCATACCAAAATCAATGAGACAATACCATTTTAACATGTGTTGTTCTCTTACCCAAGAATTTAGGCAGGTACACAAGGGTTATAAAATGGAAGCCTAGATGATGTTCAAGGGTTGTCATATATTAAATCATTAAAATCATATTCATAGAAACAATAGCTCAAACAAGTAATGAAGTATCCAAACATTTATAGTTTCATACTTAAAAAAACCAATATCATGTAGGGTTAAAAGATTAAGTGTACCTTGTGAATATTGAGAAATAATGATCCCAGAGTAAGATTCTTAGAGAAGGTCCAACCCAAGGGAACCTAAGATGTAAATATATAATGTGGGGTCTTAATTTAGTAGGGTTTCGATCAAATAAATAACATTTATGTCAAGCAGATGTATCCCCTAGGCCTAGGTTTCAGATTATACAATCTTAGTTCCAAAGTTCCAAACATTGATGCAATTATTTAACATAATCCAAGTAACAACATTGAACCCTAGGTCTAATTGAACCATCAACATTATGAGTGATAAAAGATTATAAATTAATGAAGTATCCAAACATTCATAGTTTCATACTTAAAAAAACCAATATCATGTAGGGTTAAAAGATTAAGTGTACCTTGTGAATACTGAGAAATAATGATCCCGGAGTAAGATTATTAGAGAAGGTCCAACCCAAGGGAACCTAAGATGTAAATATATAATGTGGGGTCTTAATTTAGTAGGGTTTCGATCAAATAAATAACATTTATGTCAAGCAAATGTATCCCCTAGGCCTAGGTTTCAGATTATACAATCTTAGTTCCAAAGTTCCAAACATTGATGCAATTATTTAACATAATCCAAGTAACAACATTGAACCCTAGGTCTAATTGAACCATCAACATTATGAGTGATAAAATATAAAGATAATCTATTATTTTGAAATAGAAGAAGTGTGAGGTTTGGATTATCATCAAGGTTTAATCATTCAAGATCATAACTTATCACAATAGTTCAATCTAATGAAATAATGTCACATTCCCAAATTATAAAATCACGAAAGTGCATTAAGTAGATCAAATTAGGATCTAGAGTTATAGTGTGATAAATATATTGATATGAAGTCTTAATATAGTAGGTTTTACATTAGATCATGATTCTCACAATATTATTGTCCAACATTAATATGTGCATCTATATCATGTTAGGTGTCACATGTATATCATGTGTAATCAAAAGATAATATTAGTATGTTACATGGAATTTCATGTTGAAAGTCACTATAGGGTCATATTTAAAGGTGAAAATATAGGTTTAAAAGATTAAGGATCAACTTCATATAAGGATTAATGATGTACCATATAAACACTCAAAGAATCACACTTTAGGGCACAACAAGGTTCAAAAGTGAGTCTTTAAGTCATATGAGATACTCATGGCAACCTTGGTATAAGATCTTTGTCAAGCATGTCTCATACATCACAAAGTTGTCTGATTTGGGGTAGAATTAACAATTTGAGGCATTCTTGACTATATTTGAGCATCATTTTATGATCACATGAAGGCATTAAAATGTCAAAAGGTTACATTAAAGTGCACAACAATGATGAAGAATTGAGAATAGGTAGTTTTGCAAAAGTTACTAAAAATGGTTGTACTAATAAAGAGAAGTCATTAAGTGATCATGTTTTGACAAAAAATCATTTGATAAGCATGAAAGTATCACTTTTAGCAAGCACATGAGAACCACGAGTGTATTTACGTTGTGAAACCATTTTTAATATAAAGATGTAACTTTTCTAGTTAAAATGGTGTATAATATTATTATTTTTGGATAAAGGAGCCATTTTCTATATTTTTTCAAGTATAGGGGATTTTTAGCATTTTGGCTGAGAGAAGGGAGTATTTTTACAATGTTGGCCAACGGATGATGTGTGGTCTTCCCGTGATATGTAGGGATCTTAGTTCTTGCTTCCACAAGGGCCTACTAGCATTGGTCCAAGCCTTGGGCCAGTAGGCTTGAAACTTGAACCATCTTGATCCATGGGGCTAACTAGTCGTCGTCTCCCTATTTAGGCTTGTGTGCAAGGTTCTCATTGTATAACACTATTGCACCTACTTGATTTGTTGGAGCCTTGAGCGAGACAGATGTAGGGAACCATGTTGGCACTAGAAGACAAGTCAGTTGAGTCCACAGAGATCCCCTGGACTTAGTTCCAACATTAGATGCTTGTTAGGAAGCTTAGGGTGAAAAGCCCCATCATCCCCATGGTAGTGGTGCCAAGGAAAGTTTTGGGAAGAAGATGAAGGTTAGGGGCAAGCTAGACCTTGAGAGATAGGCACAGAGGGGGAAGGAAAGAGGGAGGAAAATGAGGGAAAGGAGGCATAAATTTGAGAAAAGGGGTGAGATAGGGTCTAGTTAGTAAGGTTCAGCAACATGGCCATTGACGCATGATAATCTGATGCCACACAAATGAGATTACTCAAAACAAAACACTCGATCAACAACTAAACAACCACATGCCACAAAAGTAGGTAAATTAAAACCGATCTCATATTACCAACATGTGTGGAAACATGTTACAAAAAGGTCCAACAACCTTTATCACATCACATACCATAATAGATATTTATAGCTTTTTAGTGGCCATCTGACACAACCTGTATACAAAACATATCATGTTCCACATATACATATGCAAACCATGACATATTGTCAATACACGTGTCAATATACATCATCGACAAAACATATCCCTTCCCGGACCTAAGAGTATAGGGACAAAACTAGGACTCTACTATGAAAACAACTAGTAGCTCCAACCTTCTAGGGCTACTGAGCTCCAAGTTGCTCTTCCTCAACAACATAATCCTGACCACACCACTGATGACCACATAAAAACATGTCGTAACCCACGGGGTGAAACCCATGTCCCAGTAAGAGATATAACTCTCAACCAATGGCTATTGTTACAACATATATACCATCAATTAATAGGATGATTATATTTAGCTAAATAAATAATCTAAATTGATTACACATGTTAAGTAGATTGAATAGCTATAACAGATAAGCATAGCATCATGATAGGAAGGAATATTAAGAACATGTATAACAATTGGAATCTCATACCACATTATACAACAACTGAGCAATATAAGAAACAAGGCAAGAGTAAACATCCAATGCGAAGTGTGTTTAACCCTAATAAGATATACTACATGACTGTGCTATGTCTTTTATTACTTCCCTGAGGATTTGAGGTATACCACTCAATTCCAACTGACACACTGCTAAGTAAAAATCAGTGCCATATAAGATCTAGTAAGAGTTGGAATCCAAGATCTTCTCTCCACTCGATCAGTATGAGTGAACACTACAATTACATGTAAAGTCAAACTACAAAACACCTAGCCCGCCTTGGTATATAGGTCATGGCGCTAGACACCAGGGTACGAAGCCCTGTCATTGAGGTATAATCATCATTTCCTTCAAAAATGTATCACATATATAATCACAGAGACATGACTGCATCCATTCTCACACGGAGGTCTAGTTGTGGTCATCCTCGAAACACTTGGGGTCAAGATGACAAGGACACACAATCACTTGCACCTTGCATAGTCAATAGTATGTGCTCCAAGTTTCTACTTAGGAATACTCATTTCACCATCCAACAAGTCCTGTTACTAGAATGGTTCTATGGCCAGGCCATATACATGATTAGGGTTTCACTTGATAAGTTATAGCCAATTGGGTATCTTTTAACTACATCAATCAAGTTACATGCAAACCCTTAAAGGTTCTAGAAAGATAAGGGTATATTGAAACTTTAGAATATATAAAACGTATGAGATATAAACTTGTCACATCACCACACAATAATGTTTCATTGCCACTCGTGATACCATCACTATTATCACATCACAGTGGGATTCCAATCCCTTATCACATCACATAGAGGGTATCACCTCAATTAGGGTAACCAGACCTATCCAAGGTCATAAGACCATTCGCATTGTTCCCTGCAAGAACATTATTATCCCTCGATGTCTCATCAAGGCTCATCATTACCACCATAAATGTGATACATAAGTTTGGCATAACCATGCATTCAATCACCATGATGCTCATATGTTAGAAAATAAGTGTTGCAACGGTTTAGGAGAGAGAAAGTACTCTATCATCATGTTGATTACTCAAGCAAGCTAAGTATTATTACCATGTACTCAAATTAGAGTTATAGTATAATAAAGAAAACTGAATTAGAGGTTTCAAATCAGTAATAGATGCAAGCCCTACTTATCATTATCTCTAACATTCTTGGAAGTAAGTAAGTCAAACACCACCAACATACCCACATAAGACAACCACAAGTCTAGTAATTCTCATCAAATAAAGTGATTGGGACTCATAATCTTCATCAGTTGAAGAGATGATTTAAACTCAGTGACCACTTAGGTCAAGAACACCATCGACTAAAGAAAAAGATAAAATATTAACGACTAAAGAAAGCTTGAGTCATTGTCGACCAAAGAAGATAGGTGCATGTTGATCAAAGACAACATCCAACCCTAGTGATTGAAGGGAACCTCAACACTTAGCAACCACTATCATCAAGATCCTTAACAACCTTCAAGGATATACAAACTCACTGACCACATGAGATATAAAACTCAATCACCATCTAGGTGTAGAAGCCTAGTGACTAACATGACCTCAAAAACTTGGTGACCATCAAGGTGTAGAAGCCTAGTAACCAACATGACCTCAAAAACTTGGTGACCATCAAGGAGAGAAAATGTGTCAACCAAAAGATAAAATAGGTTGATTATCATCATGAAACCAAAAATCTCCAAGGTACAAACCACAAGAAAGAAAATAGATAAGAAAATAGATCCAAAACCCTAAATTTGACCACCATCATGAGAGAAAGCAACACCATGAATCAAGCGAGAGAATCAATGTTTCTATCAACATGCATATATCAAAAATCTCCATCATTAAGTAAGAAAACAAAACCTTGATAAAGAAAAAGAAATCAACCTTTAGCACATGCATGCAAGGATCATAGCTTCCATCATCAAACAAGATTTCGAGTACAAAGACTATGGTCTCATCAAAGAGGGGTTATCTACTCAAGATTACCATGGAACATAAACCCTAGATCATAGATATTATCATCATTGTAGTTGGAACCACATTTTTAAGGATAGATTATTTGCACGCAAGTTAAGTGCAACAATAATCAAGGAGAAAGTTATATAAATCACCTTAGATATGAAGGAACAACTCCAACAACAAAGAATATCTAAGAAAAGAGAGAAAACCCTAGCTTTATCACCACCTTCAGATAATCTAGTTTCACCACCAAGGAAAGAAGAAACCCTAGGTTTAAGGAGCACAATATGGAAAGAAAAACCCTAGGCCGAAAAGACAAGAAAGAGGAGTTATTAATGCTCAACTCAAGCACTACCATAGAGAACCATGAATTCATACAAGAAGAGAGAAGTTCCTCAATCTCAACTCAATCTCCACCATGGAAACTCCATGGGTTAGGCCAAGAAGAAAATGAATAGGAGGGTTAGCAAAAAAAAATAAAGATCAATAGAGGTAGATAACTTACCAAGATCAAGGAACACCAGATGATCACCAAAGAAGGGTTGCTCCAAACCCTAACTCAACAGGTAAGAGGTTCAACCACCTTCTCCAAGCTCTAGCACCACCTTCATGACAAAGAACAAAGGGGGACGAGCTCCCAGGGAAGAAGGGAGAAAGCAAGAGGGTGCAAAAGGGTTTAGTTCCATGCATGGAGAGAGGTTTATATAACTAAGGGTTGGAGGGAGAGAAGGGAGGTTAGGTGTCATGCAAACATGTGCCACTTGTCCGATATATCTCATCCATGCAAGCACTAAGCTCATGCATGCAACATGGGTGATAAAAATAAGAAAACTCGGCGACCAACCAACTATAGCAAAGCATGGCGATCGATGAGAACATAGCGACCCAAAGGAGATCAAAGACAGTGATTGCATATAGTCCAAACCCTAGGGTTTCCTCGGCGATTGAAGAGAAGACATGAGTCTCATCAACTGCCAAGACCACTAGGCACTCATCAGCCTCATCAACCATAGAGAACATGGTCCAAGGAACAACTTGGAGATTGTTAAAATTCAAGGCTCAACGTTCAACACACCTCAAGGTCAACCCTAAAACTCAACATAACATGATGTCACCACATCAAACCAAGGTGCACAAGGATTTGGGGCGACACTCTCTCCATCATGATGTTAAAACATGTCATACACAACACACATGTGACAAATTGTAAGAAAAACCCTAAACATGGGTAAATTGCAATTAGGTCCAAAATAAGCACACAAGCATCACTAGCTCAAACAACATTCAAACTGGACCTAACTAAAACCATAAGATCATCACATGTTATTAAAGCTCATCATGATATTAGGTTAAGGTTTTGAGCATCTAATTATTTTAAGCAAGCAAGATCAACCAGAAAGCTAGGTCAGGGGTCTCACAACCCTAAACCCCGAACATGGATTTTTCCCCCAAAATCTTACAAAAACAAGGATGGGTGATTCCTACACATATCGTCCTTTAACTCTCACATGGCTTGCTCTGTTCCATGGTGATATGATCCCATTTCCACTATGGTATTGGAAACAATATTTGTAGGAAAACCAACTGACAGATAAGGAAGTGGAAGCAAAACTTTAAAGCCTATTTCCCCTGGACAACAAGATCACGTCAACAACAATGTATGTAGGAAGGAAAGGTTGCAAGGTTATACCTGGTCCATGAGCAAGTCCAGTGACATTACCCTTGTAGTAGCATCATGCTTCTTCTTCTTTAGACAACATCTGACTTCTTCTTCATCAGTAACACTGAATGGTCATCCCCACCGTCCTCCTAGTCTGGCCACCACGAACGACGGTTGATGAAGTTATCCTAGCAATAGAAGTCTCCCACCTCTAGAGAAGTCCACATGGACCATCCAGAACTCCACATTGTGTTTCCAAAGCCAACGGGAAGGATTTGTCCCTTTCAAATGTCAACCTTCTAGAGTTGATACGCTCTCCCATAATTGTATCTCACTTGCTATACCTCCCTTTATCGGGTAGGGCTTTTTGGGAGGAAAACAATATTTAGAGTCAACTATTGTGTTCTGAGAAGCCCCCAGTACCCCTCTATTTATAGGATAGGGTAGGGTCAGGGATCCCAGTTGGTGTGGGAGTCGAAAGGGTCAGATTCATGAATTTTCTAGAACATGTGCATGATGAACTGGTCAGTTCACACACCCAACTCATATGTTGGTGTGCAAGCTGGTCAGTTCGCTAAGTGAACTGGTAGGTTCATGTTGTTTCCTATTTTGAATCAAATTGGTAATCAATGTACCATTAATGCACAACATGACATCAGCACCAATCCTTGATCCAATAAAATTGGCAACCAAGCCGAGCAGTTCATCCCATGAACCAATCTATTGGGATATGTGAACTGGTCAGTTCACTATGTGAACCAGATGTCTCACTCCCTAGTTCATCATTGATCAGCCAATGTTGATTCCAATTGACCTGACACTCCAAATTATCGGTTCATTACCCAACCAGTTGGTTGGCAATGTGAACTGGTCACTTTAGAGTCCAGTCAGACAATTCTAAACCTTAGTTGTTTAATTGAATACCTAAAAACCTTTAGTAATCAATATAAACATCATTTATGCATATACTCCTATAATCCAAGTGTGTCCTATGTGTGCGACCCTATAGGTCCAAATTAAGTTGGCAGTGAATGTCCATAACTAACTAATGACATCACAAGCAATGAGCGGTATGTAGCAACACATCATTGCTACCCAAGTAATTTAGAAAGTTGCATAACAAATTCAACCTACAATACGTTATTAGTGTTACCACAATCGTATAGTTGATTTATCTTTGATATATGGATTGAACTCAAGGCATGGAATCGTCATCCTCTCAACATTCAATCCATGTTCCTTAAACTAGAGCAGATTGTCTGAGATGAATGTGAGCTCACATATCACATATTGAGTTACATGAGTATGGACATACATTTCTTAGTCTCGCTTATCAAGAGGCCATGGATATCATTCTCCTATACGAGGGACAAACTGTTGGTATGTATGACCATAGAGCCAATCATATGATGATTGTGATGGCATATTACATAATGATTTGATTACTAATAATAAAGGGAAGATTCCAATTCATTTTGTTTTACTCAGTTATGAGATAATGAGGAAACATAATAAACATCTAAAGAAAGACAATTACTTAATGATGTATGTCTTCAAGTATGTGACTTGAACAATGAGATCATACATATGTTAAGAGTATGTCCATTCTTGTTATGTCCCTAGTCGAATGTCATTTTAGAAGGCAGATAGACAACAATAACGCATAAGACTAGAGTGTATGTTGGTTTATGATAGAATCTCATTAGTCATGGTATAGTATATCAAACCAAGAATATAGATACATGTTAGAGAACATTGTATCAGACAGACTCGCCTTGAGATTGACACATGGAAACCATACTTGGTGGTCATAGCCATCTTTCATAGTGAAGGTGGTGATTGTGATTCTTAGACCTAAAGTCACTACACTCATCACATGTCGCTCGGTATACTTTGACATCATCTAATGTAACCCTGAATAAGGATTGCCATAAAGATGATGATTGGGTACATGTAACACATGGGGATAGACTATGAGTGATGTAGATGGGATTTTCCCCTCCAAATGAAGTTTTATATCCTAGCCACTTGATAAGAGAGACTGAGAAATGCATGCACTTGCACATGTGAATCAATATATGATATTGAGGTCACATATATCTCATACATTCTGCTCTAGGTTCAGGAAACATAGATTGAACATTGAAAGGATGACAATTCCATGCTTTGCGTTCATTCTGGATATCAGAGCCAAAGGAATTATATAATCACTACAACACCGTATACAGATTGTAGGTTGAAGTTGTTCTCCAACTTTCTGTTCGCTTGGGTAGCACTGATGTGTGACTAGGCACCACTCTTTGCTTGTGATGTCATAAACTTATTATGGACATTCACTGCCAACATGATATGGTACCTATAGGGCCACACACATAGGAACTCATCTAGATGAGGAGTTTAATCATGAATGATGGTTGGATTGGTTACTAAATTGTTTACGTACTCAATTCAAGCAACACATCAGCTAACTGATCTCTCAACCGATTGTCTCGTGTGATGAGATGATAGTTTAGAGTGTTAGGTTGATTGGATATTAAATTGACTAAATTTTGCATCACTCGGGACACCAACCAATCACTTCATTGGATGGACCGATTAGTTCAGGTTTGGTGAGATGACTACTTCACCTAGTGAACCGATCAGCTCAGTCATGCCAACCAAAGCTTCTGGTGATTTCCCTATTCATGGAAATAGTTGATCGTTTCACTTGTTTGACTCAATTGATATAAGGAATTAATGTTGAATATTAATTGGAAATGAATTTTCAATGTGTAGGTGTTGGTGAAACATGGCAAAACGACCAGTTTGGGGTATGAACTGATTAGCTTGCATGTGAATTGAACAGTTCAGTTTCCAACCGACCAGTTCGGCACTTGGAGGTTTTCAAAATTCATGATCTTCTGGTCCATTCCACTTCTGTATAGATTAGGAACCTTGACCCTAATACCTCCTATAAATAGAGGCATACTGGAGGCTTCTCAACACACACAATTGAGAATCAGTTGCTTTGACAATTGTTGTCCTCTCTGGTTGTGTAACCAAGAGAGCCCAAGCAAGTCCTACCTGACTAGGGAGGGATAGGGATTGAGAGAACAATTGAGAATCATTGTGGGAGAGTAGGTTGGTGACTAGTACACCAACGAGAGGGACAACACCTTCCTATTTATTCTAGTAGGACGACAGGAGTTCTAGGTGGCCCGTGTGGACTTCCATAGAGGTGAGGAGGCCTTTGCCCTTCGCTAGGTGGACATCATCAGCATGTAGTCTGTGGCGAGACCAAGAGATGCTAAAGGCATTGCCCGAGTCAGTTGTCTGTGGAGGAGCTGCTGCAAATGAGTCTCCGTGCAACTAGAGTGCATGACTAATACAATGCGTTATAGTCATTGGACTTGCTCCAGGACCATGTATGAACTTGTTAAACCATCATTCCCATTGTATAATAGTTGATGCGATCTTGTTGTTCTAGGGAATATGGATAGATAAATTTTTGTTTCCGCTGCTTACTTTATGCCCATATTTCCCAATAGTGGTATCAAAGCCACATCAATTTATTATTTTTTTGGGACAATCCAAATGCTCAAATTTTGGTTTTCATCACTTATTTGTTTTATATGATGTGAATACTAAAATTTCTTAATGTGCATATTCGATCAAAGACCACATATAATCCCAAACTAGTATATATGATATGATATATATATGCAATTTACACGCGTCACCCTAAAAGTGAGTTTTGGTGGTGGATTGTAGCATGGTTATGGACAATAGCCCAAATATTTGGGTGTGGTTGAATGGTTTATTTTATTCCTATTTTATCTCAGTTTGCATATCGAGCCCCTACCTTCTTCTTTCCAATGTAAAAGTATTATTCTTTCCGACCTATTCTCCCCTCAAATGTAAGTTGATGTTTCTCTTTACCATGTATTAAGTTTAATAGCAATAGGATAGTTTCTTTTCTTGCAATGATGAAGAAGATGGACAATGTTAGGTGAGCCGACGGATTCACGTGACGAGTAAACTGAATGGAGGATCAAGGAGGGTTGACTGTAGGAGGCACAAATCAAATAGGTGGTGGACCCAACTGACCATCTGAAGGTGTCCAAACACCAGTTTTATAGGAGTCAAACCATTCATTTCAGGAGACCAACTAACTATCCTAGAGGCAAGATGACCAGTTCAAGGGTTGAACCGATCAACCTAGTTTGGCAAGCATTGATCTACACCAACAGTAGATTCATACATATGACGTGATGTTAACCTAGGTGACAGTAATTCCTTGTGGCTCCAAGGAATTATAGTAGAATGGTCATAACCATCGTTTTTTTCATGTTTACATTGTGGGATATAGCATGTATATGATATGTACTATATGTATGTGGTGATTGGATAAAGTATATATATATATATATAAACTCACTCAAATATAATATTAAGTCTACGATGATTTCCATAAGCAACACACATGAAAAGCTTGATCGACCAAACATACATTACGCCCAAGCATGGTGAGCCATCTATCTCGTTGAAGTGTTATGGTATATATGTAGGTTCTGACCAAGCAGGATGCATATCTATCATGTTGGATTTTGGGACGGCATAATTGGTGTACTTAATCGGATTAAACACCAAAAGCATGCAGATGCATATGGACATTTTGCATATCATCTATCTAAGAATTGCATATGATGTAATTGATAAATGTTGTCTACCTTAATGATTGACTATGGATGTTGGCATATTGGCTGGGTGATAGTTGAATTATTTTGAATCTTGGCTCACTAGAAGGTTTTACGTTGTAATCTTATGAATTGATATGTGAGGGATATCAAGTTGATCAAAAATAGTGAGAGTGATATTTTGATTAAACACCTAATAAACATCGCCAAAATTTATACAAATTAAAATAAAATTAAAAATGAGTTTTTGACAAAACTATAAATTCTTTTGTAGATTCATATGGTAACAAACAATGACCACTTTTCTCTGTGATCGGTCCTTGAGAAGGATGAGCTAAATGGGAACAAGTTTCAAGACTGGTACAGGATGTTGAGAATTATTCTCACACAAGAGCACAAGATCTATGTCCTGGAGATGCCAAATCCAGATGAACCTCTTCCTAATGCTCCTAAGGCTGATAGGGATGATTACAAGAAGCATATTGAAGATGTCGTGGATATCAAATGCCAATGATGTGCTCAATGATCTATGAGTTGCAAAGATAACATGAGAATATGGAGGTTATTGAGATGGTCACACATCTCAAGAACATGTTCCAAGACCAGGAAAGGCAGGAGAGATATGATATCTCAAAGGCATTGTTCAAATCTAACATGGTAGAAGGAGATCTGGTAGGTCCTCATGTGCTCAAACTCATTGGGTATGTGGATAACCTATCAAGATTGGGACCTTGGGTCAAGAGTTGACCATTGATGTGATTCTACAGTCCCTTCCAAAATCATACAGATAGTTTGTGATGAACTACAACACAAATGACTTTGACAAATCATTGACAGAGTCATTGGGCATGTTGAGAATAATTGAGGAACAAATGAAGAAAGACAATCCTAAGACTATGAGGATGCTCAGCAAGACAAAGGGAAAGTCTAAAGGCAAGGGAAATACTAAGAAGAGTTCTAAACCTAGCCAGAAGCCCAAGTCTTCTGGCCTCAAGGCAAAAGGAGGAATAAAGAAGGGAGGCAAATGTCACCACTGTCACCAGGTTGGACACTGGAAGAGGAATTTCTCCCTCTAGTTGGAGGAAATAAAGAAGAAGAAGAATAAGAAAAAGAAGAAGGAAGAGGAAGAGGCCTCTACTTAAGGTATAAATGTTATAAGATAATTATAAATTACTTCTTCATCTTGGTATATGATGCCAGATGTAGATCTGACATATGTTGATGTGCATGATCGGATAAGAAGTAAAGACTTCCTAAAAGGACAGAGATGGACTATGATGAACAAGAGTTGCGGCAACTTTAGTCTACATTTAGAATTTATCTCAGCCCACATTGCATGTAATGGAGTTAGTTGAACTGGTATTTCATTATGCCAATAAATAGAAACATTTTATTTCCTGCATCTTGTAAATACAAGGATGACTATGAATAAAATACTTGGTGTTCTATTTCAAAATATGTTTGAGTACACTCCAAAGTATCTTATGATATTTTGTTGATGACATAAAAACCTAAAGATTATAATTAACAACTCAAACAATTAACAATCTTTAGCATTTTCATGCTAGGCACATGTACAAGAAATGCATATCTAGAATCCATATTGATGTTTATCTAGACTCCTTTTGGTTAGTGAACCAATAAGAGGCATGCAAGTCTTACTTGTGCACAACATGATAAAACACCCTTCACTAGATGTAGTGGGAGGATAAGAACTATATTAGAACTTATACATGTTGATGTATGAAGATCCTATAGAATAAATGCTATAGATAGATAATTGTACTTAATTATATTTGTTGATGATATGATATGCACTTAGTAAAACATAGATCTCTATAAGTGTTCAAGGAGATTATAAATGAAGTATAACTTTGATAAAAGTATTAAGAAACTTTGATATGATCAAATGTTAAAATACTTCACATTGAAAGTTTGAGGACCTTCTGGAAGGACAGTGATAGTATTTCATGAATCAAATCCATTTGAAGCATGATGATGTGACAGAAAGAAAGAATCACATCATGATGAGTAATGACATGATTATCATTTAATGTAATCTTATAATTCCCTTGAAAGATACATGCTTTGCAATAAAACAATGTATCCTCTAAAAGAGTTCAAAAGACACCATATGAGATATGGAATCTGGGAATATCTGATGTTTCTAAGGATTGAAACCTATATAAAGAAAATAGTTTCTTGAAAAAATTTCTCCACAAACCATAATAGTTGAATACTTCCTTTGATCTCAATCCAATAACAAAAGTGTTTTGTTTCTAGGATAACTGAGTTCCAAAAGAATCAGTGGGAGTAAAAGGAGAACTCGAAAGGTTCGAGATCGACATGGAGATATAATGAGAACTAGGAGAATCACAAATTATTGCAGAATCTCAAGTTCGTCAAGTGACATAGAACCTCTTAGTTCTAGTAGAACAAATCTGAGATTGAAATATTATTAATCTAACAACTCAGATAGGTCGGTCATAAGATGATGAGCCAACATATCAACTAGAATCTATTGAGAATCAAATTTGAGAAATGGCTTAAAGCCATTATGGATTCCATGTGAACTAACAAGGTATGACCTTGCTAGTACTACCTGAAGGGTTAAAACCCAAAAGGTGAAGTTGGGATTTTCATTTGAAAGACCTACATGGATAACATAAAAGAACAAATTGGTTATAAAGGTTTCCAAGTCAGTTCAAATTGTTGAACATGAAGTAATTCCTTAATCAATTATCATGCTTGTTGTTGCAGCTAGTACAAACAATGAGATTTGGAAAATGAAGCTTAAAATTGGATTCCTTATAAGAAATATCATAAAGGGTGTGTATGTGATACAACCTAAAGGTTTATAACTTCATTAATACAAATAAAGTCTATAAGCTACAAAGATCAATTTAAAGATTGAAACAAGCATCTCAGAGATGGAATCTTTTAACTTGACAAAAAAGGTCGAAGAGTTTGACTTAAGTCAAGATAAAAAATGAATTTTGTGGTTACAAGATATTTAGTGGGAGCATATATGAATATTCCACATATTAATGGGGAATAACATCTCAATAATATAAATGTTGAGATATGGCATGGAAAACACCTTCAAAAATGAAGGATTAGGTGAAACATCCTATGAGATAGATTGAGATCTATAGAGATAGTTCTTCAAAGTTTCATAACCTAAGTTTGAGGAGGACATCTAATAGCAAGATGTTGAAAAAGTTTAGTATGAAGGATTCAATAAGAGATAATATGTCCATTTATATGGGATTAGTCTCTCATGAAAACAATGTCTTGATTCTTGGGAAGAATGGAAAAACTTGAGTAAGATGCCATATGCACTAGCAGTTGGATCTGTCATGCATGTTGTGAAGAATGTACTCATCCCATATTCTAGTATGTATTGGACATGGCAAGATGATATTAGTTTCCAATGAGGGTCATTGTAATG
Source organism: Alisma plantago-aquatica (assembly GCA_963693085.1). Taxonomy (NCBI): domain Eukaryota; kingdom Viridiplantae; phylum Streptophyta; class Magnoliopsida; order Alismatales; family Alismataceae; genus Alisma; species Alisma plantago-aquatica. The sequence goes on from OY856412.1 coordinate 272,473,467, forward strand.
TCATTTAAACACATTCATTGGTACTTGAGAAGCACTAATAGATAAGTTTCTAGATGATATCAATAACGGAGAGTTGAGTGTAAAGAGTTACACTGATGCAAGCTTCCGAAATGATAAGAAAAGATCGCAATATGAAAATTGTGTGTTTAATCTTAAGAAAAGAGTTATAATTTGGAAGTGTTCCAAACTATAAGACCATTAGTTTACAATTCTACAATTAAAGTCACGTATCCAAGTGTTATGAACACAAGAATTGATACTATATGAATCTAGAAGTTCATACATATGAACTTAAATATGTTACAACCATTGATGATGAAGTAGTGATACTATAACAACAATGGAGCTACTTTTTAGGCAAGGAATATCAGATAGCATATTACAGTAGTTTTGTCTCATACAAGAGATCGTATAATGAAGAGTCAAGGAACATGCAATATACCGACTAAAAGCAAAGTGTTGCTAACCCACTGGATTAGCACTTACGCAGTAGAAACACAGTGGACATGTTTTGATCACTAAGGATAAGATATGTGGGTGATTCACTCTAAGTGCAAGTGGGAGTCTGTTGGTATGTATACCCATAGATCCAATCATAAGCTGATTGTGATGGCATATTACATAAAGATTTGATTACTAATAATAAAGGCAAGCTTCCAATTCATTATGTTTCACTTAGTTATGAGATAATGAGGAGACATAGTGAATGTCTAAAGAATGACAATTAATGATGTATGTCTTCAATTATGTGACTTGAACAATGAGATCATATGCATGTTAAGAGTATGTGCATTCTTGTTATGTCCCTGGTCAGGTGTTATTATGGAAGACAGATAGACAATAATAGCACCTAATACTAGAGAGTGTGTTGGTTGATGATAGAATCTCATTAGTCATGATATGGTATATCAAACAAAGCACACAGATACATGTTAAAGAACAGTGTATCAGACATACCCACCTTGAGAGTAACACATGGAAACCATACTTGGTGTTCATACTCATCTCTCATAGTGAAGGTGGTGATTGTGATTCTTAGAACTGAAGTCACTACACTCATCACATGTCATTCGGTATACTTTAACATCATACAACGTAACCCTAAATAAGGATTTCCATAAAGGTGATGATTGGGTACCTGTGACACATGGGGATAGACTATGAGTGATGTAGATGGGATTTTCCCCCTCCTACTGGAGTGTGATATCCTGGCCACTTGATAAGCAATATTGAGAAATGCATGCCCATGCACATGTGAATCAACATATGATATTGAGGTCACATATATCTCATACAGTCTACTCTAGGTTCAATAAACATGGATTGAATACTAAAAGTATGACAATTCCATGCCTTGAGTTCATTCCAAATATCAGAGACAAAGGAATTATACAATTATTGTAACATCTTACAGAGATTGTAGGTTGAAATTGTTCTCCAACTTTCCGTTCACTAGGGTAAAATTGATGTGTGACTAGGCACTGCTCTTTGCTTGTGATGTCATAAACTTGTTATGGACATTCACTACCAACGTGATATGCGACCTATAGGACCACAGACACAGGAACTCATCTAGAAGAGTAGTTTCATCATGAATGATGATTGGATTGGTTACTAAAGTATTTAGGTACTCAATTAAAGAAACATATCAACTGACTGATCTCCCGACTAATCAGCTCATGCGATGAGATGACTATTTGGAGTGTTGGGTTGGTTGGATATTAAATTGACTAATATTTGCATGAGTCTGGACACCAACTGATTGACTCACTGGGTGAACCAATCGAATCATGTTTGGTGAGACAACTACTTCACCTAGTGAACCAATCAGCTCAATCATGCCAACCGAAGCATCTGGTGATTTTCTCAATTTGTGAGAATAGTTGATCATTTCACTTATTCAATTTGAATAGTATAAGGAATTAATGTTGAACATTAATTGGAAATGAATTGTCAATTTGTATGTGATTGGGAAACATGGTGAAATGATCAGTTCAGGGTGTGAACTAATCGGCTTGCATGTGAACCGACCGGTTCGGTTGCCAACTGATCAGTTCGGTTGCCAACCAACCAGTTCAACACTTGTAGGTTGCAAAAATTCATGATCTTACAGTCCCTTCCACTCTCGCACATACTGGGAACCCTGACCCTAACCCTTCCTATAAATAGAGGGATATTGGGGGCTTCCCAACACACACAATTGAGAATTAGTTGCTATAACATTTTTTGTCCTCTCTGATTGTGGTAACTAAGAGAGCCCAAGCAGGTCCTACCCAACTAGGAGGGATAGTGAGGGAGAGAACAATTGAGAATCATTATGGGAGAGTAGGTTGGTGACTAGTACACCAACGGGAGGGATAATACTTTCCTATTTGTTCTAGTAGGATGACATGAGTTCTAGGTGGTCCGTGTGGACTTCCATAGAGGCAAGGAGGCCTTTTCCTGTCGCTAGGAGGACATCATCAACCAACTATCTGTGGAGAGACCAGGAGATGTTGAAGGTTTTGTTTGAGTTGGTTGTCCATGGAGGAGCTGCCACATATGAGTACCAATGCAACTAGGAGTGCACGACTACTACAATGAGTTATAGTCGCTGGACTTGTTCTAGGACCAGTTATGAACTCGTTAAACCATCCTTTCCATTACATAATATTGATGTCATCTTGCTATTTTGGGGAATATGGATAGATACATTTTTGTTTCTGCTTCCTATTCTATGCCCATATTTCCCAACACAAATCCCATATACATCACTCACAGTCAATCCCCATGTGTCACAGTGCATCCGAGCACCACCTTTATGACAACCCTTATTCAGGATCATGATGGATGATGTCAAAGTAGATGAACAACAGGTGATTAATTTAGTGATTTCATGTCTAAGAACCACAATCACCACTTATCACTATGAAAAATGATTCTGACTACCATTCCATGGTCTTTTTGTATCACTCTCATGGTGGGTCTGTCTGATACACTATTTTCTTACATTTACTTGTGTGCTTGACTTGATATCATGTATCATGACTAATGAGACTTTGTCATCAGTCAACACACACTCTAGTCTTGTGTATTATTGTTGTCTATTTTTCTTCCATGGTAATATGTGAGTAGGGACACAACAAGAATGTATGTGCTCTTATCATTCGTATGATCTCATTGTTCAAGTCACACACTTGAAGACATGCGTCGTCTAGTAACATCATTCTTTAGCCTTTGTGTGTGTCATATATAATGAGTGAGACAAATATAATATATAGAATTACCTTTATTATTATCAAATCATGTATATAATGCCATACTCCAATCATCATATGATTGGCTCTCTAGGCATAAATACCAATAGAATCTGACTTGCACTTAGATCCAATCACCCACGAATCTTATTCCAAGTGATATCCACATGTCCATCATGTTTTTGCTACGCTAGTACTTTTATAGTGGGTTAGCAATGTTTGCTTCAAGTCGGTATTTTTCAAGTTTCGCATATCCTCATTGTATGACTACTCGTATGAGATAGAAGTGTCGTAGTATGCTATCTGAGATTCCCAGCCTATCCAGTAGCTCCATTGTTTCCACAGTATTTCTACTATGTTATCAATGGTGGGAACCTCACACAAGTTCACCCATATGAACTTCTTGATCCATATAGCATCCTCTACTACTCACATAACACAGAGATACTCGGCTTCTTCTATAGATATAAACAACTATTTTTATCTCAAAAACCTTTTCAACTTACAGTTCTCGTTTAAGATTAAACATAAATATGGGTTGTAGTCCTTAATTTTATTTGTCATTTTGAAAGCTTGCATCGGTGTAACCCTTTACAACCAACTCTTCCTTATTTCCATAACCAAGGAACCGATCCTTTTAGTGCTTCACAAGCACCTAAGGATGTTCTTTATGGTAGTCGAGTGACTCGCACTGGCATCTGATGTATATCCTCTTGTCCTTTCCAATACATATGAGATTGCTAGATAGGTATATATATCCTCTCATCATGTCCAACACATATGAGATGACTGCATATCCTCTCATCATGTCCAATATATATGAGATAATGGGATACATAACACTGCATTCAAGATATATCTGAATGCATATGGAATCTATCCATTTGTTCCTATTCTTCACAAGAACTAGGACATTAGGCTCCTGAGAAACTGACTTCATGGAACATGGGCAAGTTTTCTCTCATTGATTCTTGCATGATGAACCCCTTTAGCATCTTGCCAATGTATGTGCTCTTTCTCAGGTCAAGAAGATTTCCAAATCTATCTCTATAGATCTCAATTCCTATCACATAGGATGTTTCGCATGAACCCCTCAAAGAAGGTACTTTCCTTGCCAAGTTTTAGCATTTGTAGGATAAGGATGTTATTCCCCATCATCATGTGGAATATAAATATGCTCCCACTAAATATTTTGTAATCAAATATTTCATCTTCATTCTAACTCAAGCAAAACTCTTTGATAGTCTTGTCAAAATAGAAGATTCTAGCTTTGAGATGCTTACTTCAATCCAGAGATTGACCTTTGTAGCTTATAGACTTTATTTGCATTATTGGATTTATAAAACCTTTAGGCTATGTCACCTACACATACTCATAATTATTCTAGTTAAAGAACGTGGTTTTAACATCTATATGCCAAAACTCATAGTCTTACTAAGTTGCAATTGCAAGCATGATCCTAATGGATTTAACAATGGTAATTGGTGAAAGACTTCATCATGCTCAGCACCTTGAACTACTTTGAAACTCTTTCAATCAAACTACCCTTCCATGTTGGTCTTCTCTCAAAAACCCAAATGCACCTTATGGGTTTTACCCCTTTAGGTGGATCCACCAAGGTCATACATGTTTGGCTCCATCTTGGATCTTATGGCCTCAAGCCATGTTTCACATTCTGATTCCTCAATATCTTCTAGGTAGGATGTTGACTCATAATCTATGATCAACTCGCTGCCTTTTTAGTTATAAGATATCATAATATTTCAAGCTATATGTGTGTCCTACTTGATCTATGAGGTTTTTGTGTTACATAAGGAACTTGAGATTCCACAACAACTTGTGATTCTCTATATTCCTATTGTACCTCTCTTCAATGTTTTCATGTTTGTCTTGAACATTTTGAGTTCTACTTTTACTCCAATTTATTCCTTTGGAACTAAGTTCCTCTTCAAAAATGCAACCATCCAAATCAACAAACAACTTTGTTGTTGGATTGGGACAAGAGTAGTATTTTAACAAAATAACATTTATGTGATTTGTGTACAAAGATTTTCAAGAAACTATTTTCGTATATAAGCATTCATCCCTAATCACAGCAAAAGACATATCAGAACACCTCCCATGCCTTATCTCATATGGTATCTTTGAAATTTATACAGTACATTGTTTAGTGTTAAGCATGTTCCCAAAAAGAAATTGGAAGATTAGCTAGATTTTATTGATAATCGCACCATGACTTAACAAGGTGTGATTCCTTCTTTCTGTTACACTCTCAGGATACACTATCATAGTGTTTTAGGTGAAGTTCATCATGATACATTATCATGATCTCCCAGAAGGTACTCAAACTCTTGGTTTAAAATATTTCAACATTGATCACATCTAAGTATCTTAGTACTTTTACCAAGTTAGTTACATACTTCATTCTCAATCTCCTTGAACACTTCAAGAGATTCATACTTGTACTTCAATAAATATAAACTTTATATCTACTGAAAGCATCAGTAAACATAATGAGGTACTAGTAACTATCTTTAGCATTTATTCTAAAAGGTCTGTATACATCAGTATGTATGAGCCCTAATAGATAGTTTCGCTCGCACCACATCTAGTGAAGATGCTTTTGTCATATTGCACAATAAATAATATATGCATGTCTCTATTGGTTCAATAACCAAAATAGTCTAGATAACCACCATATGGATTCTAGAAATGCATTTCTCATTTATGCTCTCTAGATGACAATGTTATATGTATTCATTGTTTGAGTGATCAAGTCATTCAATATATGTGTCATACACATTTGTATCTACAACTATCAATTATAGTTTATAATACATAGGGCATTGCCATATAAGATCTCATCTTTTAAAATGAAACACCAATTTATTCTTCTCCATGCAATATACATGATGTTTTCATTAATGCAAAATGCAAAATACCAATTCAGTAACTCTATTATATTCCCATGAATGATAGATTCCAACATTGTGGCAGCAACTCTTGCATCTTACAATTCTAGCTTATTTCTTATTGGGTTCTGAAGTAGAGGTCTCTATCTCTTTATTATTCCTTTGTTCCTTTAAGTGAAAAGGAAAAATTCATGTGCATTTACCCTTCTCCATAACTTGAGTGTGGAAGACTTGGACTTTAGCTTAGCCTCAAAACACTTCTTGGCCTTGCCTTTTCCCTTGGACTCACTTATGTTGATCACCATCACATATTTGTCCTTCTTCATTTTGACTTTGGCACCAACATGTCAAATAGTTCTGAGAGCGGTTTCGCTGAGCTACTCAAGTAGTAACACTTGATAGATGGTTGTATGATTCATAAAATGATTTGTAGATTCATATTTGTGGTCAACTCTTGACCTAAAAAAATCCCAGTCCTTCCATATCCCCAATCATATTGAGCACATGGTCTTTCTGGATCTCCCACTGTCAGTTTGCTTTCAAACAATGCTTTGTAGACATCATACCTTGCTTGCTTTACATGATTGTTAAGATGTGTTACCATCTCAAGAATGTCCATGTTATCATGTTCCTCATGGAACTCATAGTTCATACAACATAGAATAAGGTGCTTATTGTCTATGACATCATTGGAATGCTTCAAGTAATCATCCTATTTAGTCTTAGGCACATTTGGAGTATGTTCCTTTGGCTCTGGTCTTTCAAGGACATAGAGGTTTCTCTCATAGTTTGAGAACACTTCTTAAAGTCCTTAACTAGACGTGGAATTCAATCCCATTTAGTTTTGTCATTCTTAAGGACTGATCGCAATAATAATGTGTTTGTGTTTATCTACAAAAGAAATTTTGCAATTTTTCAAAACATTTTTATTTGTTTGATTTGATAAGTTAACGATATGAATTAGGCCTTTAATTAATTATCTCTCTCCTTATTTTTTTCAAATTGATAACACTCATGTATCAATTCAAAATATTGCAACGTACAATCTTCAAGGTATCCAAGATCCAAAACAATTCAACTATACCCAGCCAACACCAGTGTCCATAGTCAATTATTAAGGTAAGCAACTTTTACCAATTGCATCATATGTAATTCTTGGATAGATGATATGTGTAACTCCTTGTCATAGTCATATGCATGCCTCTGGTGCTTAATCCCATTAAGTACACTCAGTTAAGACTGACCCAAAATCCAACAAGACAATGATGCACCCCACTTGGGAGGCCCACATTATTACCATCACACTTCCATGATTGATGACGCACCACCCTTAGGGTGCCCATGCTTAGTCGATCAAGATTTTCATGTGTGCTACTTATGGGGAGCATCTAAGACTTATATTTTATTGAGGGATTTTATATATAAACACATATACATATCCAATCACCACATACTTAGTATGTATCATATACATGCTATAACCACAAATGAGAACATGCAGTAATCAAAACACACAAGCGATAGTTATGGCCATACTATTGTAATTCCTTAGAGCTACAAGGATTACTACCACCTAAGGTCCATATCATATACAACATGTTGTTGATGAGGACTTATGCACAAATCAATCTAGGTTGATCGTTTCAACACTTGAACCATTCAGCTCGCCTCCTGGTCGCTCGGTTGGGCTCTTGAAATGGTCATCTGGTTGTCATGTATAAGTGGTGTATGGACTCCTCCAGCCAATCATTTGGTCCACCAGTCGATCAGTTCATCCTCCTGTCATCTGGCCTCCTCTATCCTCTAGTCGATCGATTTGTCTTCCATGACCTCCATGGATTTCTAGCTCTTTCTTATCTTTTCTTTGCTCTTTTGTTTAGTTATGAGTATATAAGCTCCTTGTGGTGGGTTGTTTGGGGCAAAAATGATACTTTGATGTCATTTTGGGGGAAGATAATTTGTAAACTTTATAATTCCATTATACGATGATTTCTTTCTATTTATATCTCATTTCCCATGTATCTACTTGCAGTTTGTATCTAAAAATATGAATTGCTTGTGTTTGTGTGCTTGAAGCCACCTAAGTCTAGGAGAAGATAGCATATGTAGGGCTAACTTGGGATTTGCTCCTAGGTCCATTTAGTGGATCCCTAGCTAGCACGCCATCTCCTCTTACATATAGCTAGTATATGGTTGATTGGTGTAATTGCCTAGGAGTTTGCTAAAACCTAGGTGGTGAGTAATGTGGGGTGAAACACCCTCACCTCTACTCTCTAATTCTACCTTTGGCTTCCAATTACACTAAGCAATCCTATACTAGAAACCTAGATTATTCAAACCTAGTAAAATCTCACATATACCTTAGGCTAAATAATAGTGTGGGGTGATTTCTTAGCATTTGACTAGTTGTTTGGTTTAGCAATCTAGAATGAATGATTAAGCTTGCTTATTCTATCTTTCCCTTAATTGGAATCTTGGTGTCATTCCCAAACGTCCCACCTATATTTATCATTTCTAAAACCCATGTTGTTAACTTAGCTTTCTCATGCTAATTAGTTGCTTGCTTTTAATTTCCTCTTAGTCTTTTGCACAGTTCTTGGTAGTTAGGTTTGGCTTGAGTAGTTAGTACCCTTGTGAGCTTGCTAGTTTTTCTCTTGCTAGTTAGTTGTAGTCTAGGTCATTAATTTCTCTAGATCCTTAATTGCTAGTGTAGTGTAGTCTCTTTCTCTTGCTTAGTTAATTGTCTTGTCTTGCTACTTAGACTTAACTTGTTTAGGGTAACTTAGGGTTTTTGATAATCTAGTTTCCTTCTTGCCTTTAATTTCTTGCCTTCTTAGTTTAATCAAACAAACCATCAATAAACCCTAAAAATCCTACTCACCGCATTAGGAATGTAGCCACCTGAACCTAGATCTAGTGCCCCCTCTCTCCATGTGGATTGACCCCTTTACTTGCCTATCACCTACGTTACAATACGATCTCATTTGCTTGCAGTTGATATATTTTGGTTTATGTGATTGTGTTAGTCTAGGGTTCACTTATAAATATGGAAAGATCCCAAGTCAATGAAAACACACCAAGCTTTCTGGTGTTGTTGCTGGGGAGTAGAGTCACTCGGCCTAGCTAGTTAGAGTGGCTTAGCTTTGCCTACTGCACTCATCATTACTATTATTTATTTTTTTGTTTACTTTTGCATACTTGCCTTCTAACTTGGCTCTTGTTGTTTGTTTGTGTATTGTACAGTTGACAGTTGTGCATGCTTGGTAGATGGTCTACTTCTATTGCCTTGGTGCCCTTCAACCCCAAGATAGGTAGAAGAAGACACAAGCAACACCAAGCCACTAAAATGGAAGGTCTTGATCCTAATGTTGATGCCCATATTCCACCACCCAACCACCCTCTCCATGACTACTTCACCTTAGGGAACTACACCTCCCCAATCAATACCCTTGTTGACCAAATGATGGGTCAACAATTCTCCATCCCACCAACACTTCTTGGACTCCTTCCTACTTACTACGGGATGGAGAATGAGAATCCCTACCACCACATATATTCTTTCCTAGAAACTTGATCAACTATCCATACCCCAGCCGCCACAGATGATGATATAAGAAGGACCCTTTTTCCCTTCTCCTTAAAATAAAAAGCAAAAGAATGGTATATGTACAAGCCCAATCTGGTGGCATGTGTGGTAGTGAAGAATGAATTCCTCAATAAGTTCTATTTGATATCGAATCTCACTCAGATGAGAAGTTGCATCACCTCCTTCACCCAAAGGGAGAATGAACCCTTCCATGAAGTGTGAGAAAGATGTCATAAGCTCTTATGTGACTACCCTTATCTGAAGTACCTCTATGGTAGATGGTGTAGTCATTCTACACTAGGCTTGTTGAGCTGAGTCAAACTATTGTTGATTCTTCCTATGGAGGGACATTCATGGCTAAGCCCCAGAGGAGTCTTGGCCCCTCTTTGTGAATCTAGCTTAGAACTCCCACCATCGAGCTTCGAATAAAGGGGAGCACTATGACCAAAACTACGTTCCTTGCCCCCCTCCTACATCTCTAGTCAGAATAGAAGCCAACCCTCAAATGATGAAGATGATGGCTGACATGATGAAATGATGAAGAGTAAAGTTGGGGGTTCTACTAGCCAGTCTACCATGCCAGTTGATGACATTGATGGAGAAGTGAATGCTTTGCATGCTTTTACAAATTGAAACAATCAAGGTCCTATGGAGGAACCATCCTAACTTCTCTTAGAAACAACAAGGTGAAGAGGGGTAAGGACAACCAAGGAAACATCAAGGCCCTAGGTACAGTTATAAGTTTGAAGAGGAGGTTCTTGGGAGGCTAAGAAGCCTTGATGAAGTGAAAATAGATGTCTCTTCTCATGGGTATACAACCATCCATCTTGAACAAAGACTTGATCAAATTTTCCTCTCACTTGCTCAATGTGAGGAGGTAAGACTCTCCTCACAACCCATGGCTAATCCTAGAAATGGCATTGGTTCCATGGGCACTCATCAAGGTGTGTACTCGTACCACCAAGCCAAGCACCTATGCTTCAACAGTAGCAAGGACCGCCTAACCCATATGATCCTCCACCTCCTCAACCTCCATTCAACTATTTATACACTCCATCTCCACCTCACTCAAACTAGTAAGCCCCTCCACAATATCAACCCCATCCACAACAACCACAACCACCACCATCTCATATGCAATACATCCTTCAAATCCTAACTCCCCTACACTAAAAACCACAACATCAACAGCCACAACAGTCACCATAAACTTCTTCTTCTACCACCCATGAGCAAGTGAATGATGTGACATTGTTGAGGAGTGGTGGGACTTTGGAGAAGCCGTGGGACACTTTAGTTGATAGTGCATCTGGTAATGGCAGAGTTGATACTATGATCAGAGACAATGATACTAAGATTCAGGTTGAGGATAATGTCATAGGCATCTGGGCCGATACTGTGATCTACAAGGATGATATTGTGACTCTTGTGATATTGATTGATGATTCTATTGATTTGAGTTAGTCAAGAGCACAACTACCCCCTTTCCCAGATGCACTTGAGGAACCATCCACTGAAAGAAGGAAGAAGAAGCACACTAAAGACACCATGGAAACTTTTAAGCAAGTGAAGATCAATATTCCATTGCTCGATGCAATCAAGCAAATCCTATCTTATGCCAAGTTCTTGAAAGATTTGTTCACATTAAAGAGGAGGACAATAGGAACTCCGCCTAGGAAATTCAAGCCCACTAAGAAAGTGAGCGCAAGTATACAACACATTGTGCCAAGGAAAAGGAAATATCATGGCATACACATCATCTCTTGCTATATTGGAGCACATTGCATAGACCAAGCTCTTCTTCACTTGGGTTCTAGAGTGAATCTAATGTTGTATGATGCATATGCTGAATTGTAAATGGGACAACTAGGTCCGGCTCACTACACCTTGCAACTGGCTGACCATTTTGTGAAAATGTCTAAAGAGCAAGTTGATGATGTGTTGGTGAGGGTTGAGGATGAGACCTCCACATTCTTTCCTACTGATTTCACTATTTTGTACATGGAAAAGGACTCAAGGAAAGTGCTTAATATCTTGGGGAGACCCTTCTTGGCTACAGTCGATGCAATGATTCATGTAAGGACCGATACCATGTATGTGACCTTCATGCACATGAAGATCCATTTAAATATTTTCAAGTCTTCTGCTAAGGTTGAGGTGATATGTGCCAAATGGGAAGATTGCTATATTATTGAGTGTCTTAACAAGATTGTAGAGGAATGCCTACCCACATGGATTCAGACTTCCACTCAGGGTAGAGGTATAGAGCCTATTATGGAATTCCCAGATGATGATGATGATGATGATGATGATGGGGATGATGAAGATGAACTAGCCTTAGTGGCTTCTAGTGAGGACCTCCCTTCCATTTGTAAAAAACCCTTGAAAAATTCCCTTGAAGAACCTCCAATCCTTGAGCTCAAGTCTCTTCATGAAGGGCTGAAGTACGCTTTTCTAGGTTCAAATAACACCCTCATGGTGATCATTTCCTCTATCCTTTTCTTGGAACAAGAAGATGCCTTGATAACAGTTTTGAAGAAAAACATTCTACCCATTGGATGGTCCAGTGCTGACTTGAGGGGCATTGACCCTTCTGATCCAGCCCTATTTTAGGGCTTGAACTTGTGTCATTTTGCATTTCAGCCACATCTATACTTGTTAGATTACATGTTATTTCCCTCAATATGTGTTTTATTGTCAAAATCACTTATGGATGGTTTTTGCATGTTTTATAGGTACTTTGGCCACTACTTGATGGATTGGAAAGAAGATGGTTGAATTTAGGGTTTCCCTAGGCTTGGAGGAGGCCGAAACCACGCCCAACCTACCCCAAGTGGTCAAAGAAGGTTTTGAAGCAATACCCTCCATGGATGGCCAAGTTCAACACTCAAATGCAGGGGAAGGACCCCAACACGGCCGTGCTACCATGGAATGGCCGTGCTGGGACATGCCCCAAGTAGCAGAATCATCAAAAATTGACCCAGTTGGCCAGAACGGCCGTGTTACCAAGAATGGCCGTTTTGGCAGTTCCCAGCACGGCCGTGCTGGCCAACACGGTCGTGCCACCAGCCCCAGAAACTCAAAATTCCCCTATTCAATCCATTTTCTCACCACGGCCGTTCCCATCCACCACGGCCATGCTACCCATTGCCCAACACGGCCGTGCAGCCCAGCACGGCCGTGCTACACATAATTTTACCCGATTTTTCCACTGTTTTCCCCATTTTACCCCTAACTTAACCCTAGGCCCCCTAGACACCTATATATACCTAGGTGGTGGCTGGGGCACGAGGTTGGCTACCTTCCACTGCCTCCTAGCTCCCCAAATCGCCATCCACTCCATTCCACTCCATATCCACCTTAAATCCACCCCATTCCACCGTTTTCACCACCAAATCACTAGTTTACACTAGTTCCTACCCATAATCCCCCTCATTTCTCACCCTTGCACCTTGGAGGAGGGAGGAGGTCGACCTACTACTGCTGGAGAGAGGATTGACAACCACTACTTTGAGCTCCATGGCCACCTCCATCTTCTTCCCCTTTCTTTTTGTATTTTCTATTTCCATGAGTAGCTAGGCCCCCTTAGGTGGGCTGTTTGGGGTCTAATATGTTACTTTGATACCATGTTGGGGGAAAATGACATGTAAACTTTGTAATTCCATTTGTTAATGATTATGTTCTATTTGCATCTCATTCTCCATGGATTGCTTGTTGGTTTGTGTGTGAAATCACCTAGGAATTTAGGCAAATTGCTTATATGTGTGAATTTTGGGATTTGCCCCTAGGTCCAATTCTTGGATCCCTAGGTTGCCTCCCATCTTCCTACATCTTAATAGATCTCCCTAAACCTAAGTGAGAGATATAAGTAGCTAGATTAGGTAATTCTAGTGCAATTAGCATGGAGCCTTCTCAAGGCTAGAATGTGGGGGAATTGGGGTCCAAAACCCTAATCTCACCTCCCCATTACTACCCTCGGCCCCTAATTGCCCTAGGAATGCCTAATCTATAAACCTAGACTTGATTAGACTCTAATTGATTTGAACCTAATCCCTAACCTAATTGAGCCTCGTAAGGGTAGTAGGGGGTGTTAGGGACTAGTTCCCCTATGCACAACCTAGCATATCCATGGCCAGTTAGTAGCTTAGGTCAATTCATTAGACTCTAACTTGTTGTTTGGTTTGGATAATCTAAATGGAATCATAATGTTCATATGTCACCCCCCAACTTAAGTGATAAGTTCATACCCCTAAACAACCCACACATCTCTTTACTGCTTAAAACCATAGTTTTGTGCTTGCTTAGCTTAATTAGCTCTTTCCTTGCTTAGTTAGCTTCTTGCTTTGTTCTTACCTTGTTCATGTTAGTCTAGTTCTTTAATTGCTCTTTTTCTCTTCTTGCTTTCTTTAGTGTAATTTGACTTTTCATACCCAGCTTAATCCGTTCTTTCCTGTTTAGCCTTAATCTAGTCTAGGGTTAACGTAGATTTCATTCTTGCCTTTAACTGCTTTCTTGTTCATCCTTAGTTAACAATCAAAACAACCTTTAAACCCTTAACCCTAGTCTCCGCAGTAGGAACCTAGCCAAACTAACCTAGCTCTAGTGCCCCCTCTTTTCCCTGTGGATCGACCCTATACTTGCCGCCTTCCTATACTACGACACGACCCTGTGCGCTTGCGGGTGTAGTGTTTTAGTAGACGTAGGTAGCTAGTTTAGGTATATAAATTTTGAAAGCAAACCCCATCCACCGTGCATTCCGACCTCGTGGGGTGCATCTATTCAATTGAGTAGTGTGTTAGCACCACTAGCGGAATCGCACCAAGCTTTCTGGCGCTGTTGCCGGGGATCAGAGGCGCTCGGCCTAGCTAGTTAGTTTTGCTTTGACTTTTCCTACTGCCCTCATCATTGCTATTCTTTATTCTTTTTTCTTTGCATTTCTTTGTGTATATTGGTTTTCTAACTTGCTTTCTTTTGTTTGGTTGTGCCTTGTGCATGTGACAAGCCACTCGGAGAAGACAAGATGGAAGGCCAAAATGCACAAACCCATACATTTCCTCCACCACCCTACCTCCAAGGCTATCCTAAGCCTTACACACCTCCACCACCTCCATTGCCACAACCTTCCCACCACTTCACTTTCCAACCTCAATTCCCTCCTCCACTACCCTACCTCCAAGGCTATCCTAAGCCTTACACACTACCGCCACCTCCATTGCTACAACCCTCCTACCAGTTCACCTTCCAACCTCAATTCATTCTACCACCTCCATCACCACAACCCTCCCACCAATTCACCTTCCAACCTCAATGCCCTCCTTCACCTAAAGTCCAACGACCATCAACATCGATGCCACCACCACAACTATCACATGCTCCCCCTACTTCCCATGAGCAAATGGATATGATTGAGACCCCTCTCTTTGGTGCCTATGAAGACCCATTCCTCAAGAGAGAGAAAATCTATGGCATGATATTTCTGAGGGTCTTAAGGTTGATTAAGATCTATGATGATGATCCCCAAGGAGAGAGAATTGCTAAAAAAGGCTTACAAAGCTCGCATGACCCTTGGGAGGAAGATCAATCAAGGAAAGCATTTGAGAGGATTGCTTATGATGGGGGTGAAAACATTTTGTTTTTGGACCATGGTTGATGGTGAAAGAACAACAAGCCCAGCTGAAGGCATGAAACTTAGCGCTTGTGGGAGGCAACCCACCTAGGTTTGGGATTTTTTCACTCAAACTTCAATTTTTGATACTTTTGCTTTGCTTTTACACTTTCCAAGAAAACACACACACACACTTTATGCTTGATGGTTTTTGTTGTTTATGTCATTTTAGGATAGGTACATTGGAAGGAGAGTGATGCATGGATGATATTGACAAGGAGGAGAACAAAAATGAAGAGAAAATTGCATATCAGTAGAGAAGCTACAAAAAGGATATCAACACGGCCGTACCACACAACACGGTTGTGTTGCATGCATTCCAAAATGGGTGTGGTGCACACCACGACCATGGATGCTATCCCCTGCTCAATGGATACATTGGGATCTCTCTCCCCTCTTGGCATTTATCTACCACGACTCCATGCCCTCTACCCTACCATTATGAGCTTCTATTTCATGTTGAGGACAACATGGTTTAGAAATTTGGGGTGGTAGGGCGGTAAGCCCCTGTTTACCCCACTTTCTTCTATATTCCTTGTTCTAAGTTTTTGCTCAAGATAACTGAACAGTATAACCATCTCTCATATTTTTATATCCATACTTTGTGTGCTTGTTTTGCATACTTGCATGCCATGTAGTTTGCTTCCTTGCTATTTTTGCGTAATTTTAAAAAATTGCTCTTCTTGCCATGCATTGCATATCATGCAAATTTTTGGTAATTCTTGCATGTTATAGCTAGTAGTTGCTTTTTTACTGCTTTAAGTTCAATAATATAGGGTTTAGATGTGATTGAAGGCAACTTGGCACTATTTTGGCCAATTTTGCCCAAATTTGAGATTTCTTTCCTAAAAGTATGTTTTGACCCAATCTCTAATTTTGAGTAAAAATAATGATCTTTGACAAATTCAAGTGAGTTTACATTGTTTGTTACTAAATGGTATCAATTCTTGACTTTTTACATGTGCATCACCTCTCTTAGGATTGTGATTGAATTGGTTGAATTGTGAAATTGAGCAAGCTTTGAATGCTTAGTGTTTGTGGAATTACTTGTTTGATATATCAATTTCATTTTGTTCATTCATGTTGTGTGATATCTTGGATGAAGTGTTGGACTAATTCTCATGTAGGATGTCTTATGTGGAAAATCATACCAATGACCCCTCTTTGACCTGATTCTTCTTCCATCATCTTCATACCTCTCCGCCTCATAAAAAGATGCCCTAATGCACATAATCAGCCTTGGCCACCTCTAAAAGTTTGGGGTGGCCATATCTTCATCTCCCTGCTTCACTCTATCCACCATATGCCCTATCTACACCAAGGGCAAGAAAAAGAAAAGAAAAGAAAAAGAAAAACAAAATAAAATAAAAGGATGCTCATGTTTAAGAGCATTCAAATAAAGAAATGATGAGTGTATAAAAACACTCCAAAAATCTTACCGCAACCCTTTCTTCCACTTTCATACCTATTGAGCTAAGAAGTATCAAACTTAGCTCATTTTGCCCCTTTCTGCAGCCATGTGGGTCATTTGGTGTGATTTGAAATATAAGATTGAATGCATGAATGTAAAACAACACTCCTAGTCATTCTTGATTAACACCACCATGAAACGGTTTACCCGGAAGTTTATGGAAGAAATATGGATAACTTGTGTATTTTATGCGCTATATTTGAAGTTCATATGCTTTGTGCTCTTTTCATGATTGGTTTGTGAAAGTAGGAGAGGAGAGAGGTGAAATGCATGCACTTAGTCATCTTTGATCCCATTCAGCGATAATCATCTTTTACATTGCATTTGTCATGTCTTGACTGTGAAAAGTTTGTAGAGAGATTGAGTTGGAGCATACTTGAGGACAAGTATGTTTCAAGTTTGGGGTGGTGATCCAGCCCTATTTTAGGGCTTGAACTTGTGTCATTTTGCATTTCAGCCACATCTATACTTGTTAGATTACATGTTATTTCCCTC
The DNA here is from genome assembly GCA_963693085.1 of Alisma plantago-aquatica. Taxonomy (NCBI): domain Eukaryota; kingdom Viridiplantae; phylum Streptophyta; class Magnoliopsida; order Alismatales; family Alismataceae; genus Alisma; species Alisma plantago-aquatica. The sequence goes on from OY856412.1 coordinate 272,490,832, forward strand.
AATATGTGTTTTATTGTCAAAATCACTTATGGATGGTTTTTGCATGTTTTATAGGTACTTTGGCCACTACTTGATGGATTGGAAAGAAGATGGTTGAATATAGGGTTTCCCTAGGCTTGGAGGAGCCCAAAATGAGGCCGAAACCACGCCCAACCTACCCCAAGTGGTCAAAGAAGGTTTTGAAGCAATACCCTCCATGGATGGCCAAGTTCAACACTCAAATGCAGGGGAAGGACCCCAACACGGCCGTGCTACCATGGAATGGCCGTGCTGGGACATGCCCCAAGCAGTAGAATCATCAAAAATTGACCCAGTTGGCCAGAACGGCCGTGTTACCAAGAATGGCCATTTTGGCAATTCCCAGCACGGCCGTGCTGGCCAACACGGTCGTGCCACCAGCCCCAGAAACTCAAAATTCCCCTGTTCAATCCATTTTCTCACCATGGCCGTTCCCATCCACCACAGCCGTGCTACCCATTGCCCAACACGGCCGTGCAGCCCAGCACGGCCGTGCTACACATAATTTTACCCGATTTTTCCACTGTTTTCCCCATTTTACCCCTAACTTAACCCTAGACCCCCTAGACACCTATATATACCTAGGTGGCGGCTGGGGCACGAGGTTGGCTACCTTCCACCACCTCCTAGCTCCCCAAATCGCCATCCACTCCATTCCACTCCATATCCACCTTAAATCCACCCCATTCCACCATTTTCACCACCAAATCACTAGTTTACACTAGTTCCTACCCATAATCCCCCTCATTTCTCACCCTTGCACCTTGGAGGAGGGAGGAGGTCGACCTACTGCTACTGGAGAGAGGATTGACAACCACTACTTCGAGCTCCATGGCCACCTCCATCTTCTTCCCCTTTCTTTTTGTATTTTCTATTTCCATGAGTAGCTAGGCCCCCTTAGGTGGGCTGTTTGGGGTCTAATATGTTACTTTGATACCGTGTTGGGGGAAAATGACATGTAAACTTTGTAATTCCATTTTTTAATGATTATGTTCTATTTGCATCTCATTCTCCATGGATTGCTTGTTGGTTTGTGTGTGAAATCACCTAGGAATTTAGGCAAATTGCTTATGTGTGAATTTTGGGATTTGCCCCTAGGTCCAATTCTTGGATCCCTAGGTTGCCTCCCATCTTCCTACATCTTAATCAATCTCCCTAAACCTAAGTGAGAGATATAAGTAGCTAGATTAGGTAATTCTAGTGCAATTAGCATGGAGCCTTCTCAAGGCTAGAATGTGGGGGAATTGGGGTCCAAAACCCTAATCTCACCTCCCCATTACTACCCTCGGCCCCTGATTGCCCTAGGAATGCCTAATCTAGAAACCTAGACTTGATTAGACTCTAATTTATTTGAACCTAATCCCTAACCCAATTGAGCCTCGTAAGGGTAGTAGGGGGTGTTAGGGACTAGTTCCCCTATGCACAACCTAGCATATCCATGGCCAGTTAGTAGCTTAGGTCAATTCATTAGACTCTAACTTGTTGTTTGGTTTGGATAATCTAAATGGAATCATAATGTTCATATGTCACCCCCCAACTTAAGTGATAAGTTCATACCCCTAAACAGCCCACACATCTCTTTACTGCTTAAAACCATAGTTGTGTGCTTGCTTAGCTTAATTAGCTCTTTCCTTGCTTAGTTAGCTTCTTGCTTTGTTCTTACCTTGTTCATGTTAGTCTAGTTCTTTAATTGCTCTTTTTCTCTTCTTGCTTTCTTTAGTGTAATTTGACTTTTCATACCCAGCTTAATCCGTTCTTTCCTGTTTAGCCTTAATCTAGTCTAGGGTTAACGTAGATTTCGTTCCTGCCTTTAACTGCTTTCTTGTTCATCCTTAGTTAACAATCAAAACAACCTTTAAACCCTTAACCCTAGTCTCTGCAGTAGGAACCTAGCCAAACTAACCTAGCTCTAGTGCCCCCTCTTTTCCCTGTGGATTGACCCTATACTTGCCACCTTCCTATACTACGACACGACCCCGGGCGCTTGCGGGTGTAGTGTTTTAGTAGACGTAGGTAGCTAGTTTAGGTATATAAATTTTGAAAGCAAACCCCCATCCACCGTGCATTCCGACCTCGTGGGGCGCATCTATTCAATTGAGTAGTGTGTTAGCACCACTAGCGGAATCGCACCACGCAAAAATAGCAAGGAAGCAAACTACATGGCATGCAAGTATGCAAAACAAGCACACAAAGTATGGATACACAAATATGAGAGATGGTTATACTGTTCAGTCATCTTGAGCAAAAACTTAGAACAAGGAACATAGAAGAAAGTGGGGTAAACAGGGGCTTACCGCCCTACCACCCCAAACTTTTAAACCATGTTGTCCTCAACATGTAATAGAAGCTCAGAATGGTAGGGTAGAGGGCATGGAGTCTTGGTAGATAAATGCCAAGAGGGGAGAGAGATCCCAATGTATCCATTGAGCAGGGGATAGCCTCCATGGTCGTGGTGTGCACCACACCCATTTTGGAATGCATGCAACACAACCGTGTTGTGTGGTACGGCTGTGTTGATATCCTTTTTGTAGCTTCTCTACTGATTTGCAATTTTCTCTTCATTTTTGTTCTCCTCCTTGTCAATATCATCCATGCATCACTCTCCTTCCAATGTACCTGTCCTAAAATGACATAAACAACAAAAACTATCAAGCATAAAGTGTGTGTGTGTGTGTGTTTTCTTGGAAAGTGTAAAAGCAAAGCAAAAGTATCAAAAATTGAAGTTTGAGTGAAAAAATCCCAAACCTAGGTGGGTTGCCTCCCACAAGCGCTAAGTTTCATGCCTTCAGCTGGGTTTGTTGTTCTTTCACCATCAACCATTGTCCAAAAACAAAATGTTTTCACCCCCATCATAAGCAATCCTCTCAATTGCTTTCCTTGATTGATCTTCCTCCCAAGGGTCTGCGAGCTTTGTAAGCCTTTTTTAGCAATTCTCTCTCCTTGGGGGTCATCATCATAGATCTTAATCAGCCTTAAGACCCTCAGAAATCTCATGCCATAGGTTTTCTCTCTCTTGAGGAATGGGTCTTCATAGGCACCAAAGAGAGGGGTCTCAATCATATCCATTTGCTCATGGGAAGTAGGGGGAGCATGTGATAGTTGTGGTGGTGGCATCGATGTTGATGGTCGTTGGACTTTAGGTGAAGGAGGGCATTGAGGTTGGAAGGTGAATTGGTGGGAGGGTTGTGGTGATGGAGGTGGTAGAATGAATTGAGGTTGGAAGGTGAACTGGTAGGAGGGTTGTAGCAATGGAGGTGGCGGTAGTGTATAAGGCTTAGGATAGCCTTGGAGGTAGGGTAGTGGAGGAGGGAATTGAGGTTGGAAAGTGAAGTGGTGGGAAGGTTGTGGCAATGGAGGTGGTGGAGGTGTGTAAGGCTTAGGATAGCCTTGGAGGTAGGGTGGTGGAGGAAATGGATGGGTTTGTGCATTTTGGCCTTCCATCTTGTCTTCTCCGAGTGTCTTGTCACATGCACAAGGCACAACCAAACAAAAGAAAGCAAGTTAGAAAACCAATATACACAAATAAATGCAAAGAAAAATGAAAAAAGAATAGCAATGATGAGGGCAGTAGGAAAAGTCAAAGCAAAACTAACTAGCTAGGCCGAGCGCCTCTGATCCCCGGCAACGGCGCCAGAAAGCTTGGTGCGATTCTGCTAGTGGTGCTAACACACTACTCAATTGAATAGATGTGCCCCACGAGGTCGGAATGCACGGTGGATGGGGGTTGGCTTTCAAAATTTATATACCTAAACTAGCTACCTACGTCTACTAAAACACTACACCCGCAAGCGCACGGGGTCGTGTCGTAGTATAGGAAGGCGGCAAGTATAGGGTCGATCCACAGGGAAAAGAGGGGGCACTAGAGCTAGGTTAGTTTGTCTAGGTTCCTACTGCGAAGACTAGGGTTAAGGGTTTAAAGGTTGTTTTGATTGTTAACTAAGGATGAACAAGAAAGCAGTTAAAGGCCATAATGAAATCTACGTTAACCCTAGACTAGATTAAGGCTAAACAGGAAAGAACGGATTAAGCTGGGTATGAAAAGGCAAATTACACTAAAGAAAGCAAGAAGAGAAAAAGAGAAATTAAAGAACTAGACTAACATGAACAAGGTAAGAACAAAGCAAGAAGCTAACTAAGCAAGGAAAGAGCTAATTAAGCTAAGCAAACACAAAACTATGGTTTTAAGCAGTAAAGAGATGTGTGGGCTGTTTAGGGGTATGAACTTATCACTTAAGTTGGGGGTGACATATGAACATTATGATTCCATTTAGATTATCCAAACCAAACAACAAGTTAGAGTCTAATGAATTGACCTAAGCTACTAACTGGCCATGGATATGCTAGGTTGTGCATAGGGGAACTAGTCCCTAACACCCCCTACTACCCTTACGAGGATCAATTGGGGTAGGGATTAGGTTCAAATCAATTAGAGTCTAATCAAGTCTAGGTTTCTAGATTAGGCATTCCTAGGGCAATTAGGGGCCGAGGGTAGTAATGGGGAGGTGAGATTAGGGTTTTGGACCCCAATTCCCCCACAATCTAGCCTTGAGAAGGCTCCATGCTAATTGCACTAGAATTACCTAATCTAGCTACTTATATCTCTCACTTAGGTTTAGGGAGATTGATTAAGATGTAGGAAGATGGGAGGCAACCTAGGGATCCAAGAATTGGACCTAGGGGCAAATCCCAAAATTCACACATATAAGCAATTTGCCTAAATTCCTAGGTGATTTCACACACAAACCAACAAGCAATCCATGGAGAATGAGATGCAAATAGAACATAATCATTAAAAAATAGAATTACAAAGTTTACATGTCATTTTCCCCCAACATGGTATCAAAGTAACATATTAGACCCCAAACAGCCCACCTAAGGGGGCCTAGCTACTCATGGAAATAGAAAATACAAAAAGAAAGGGGAAGAAGATGGAGGTGGCCATGGAGCTCAAAGTAGTGGTTGTCAATCCTCTCTCCAGTAGCATTAGGTTGACCTCCTCCCTCCTCCAAGGTGCAAGGGTGAGAAATGAGGGGGATTATGGGTAGGAACTAGTGTAAACTAGTGATTTGGTGGTGAAAATGGTGGAATGGGGTGGATTTAAGGTGGATATGGAGTGGAATGGAGTGGATGGCGATTTGGGGAGCTAGGAGGCGGTGGAAGGTAGCCAACCTCGTGCCCCAACTGCCACCTCGGTATATATAGGTGTCTAGGGGGTCTAGGGTTAAGTTAGGGGTAAAATGGGGAAAACAGTGGAAAAATTGGGTAAACTTATGTGTAGCACGGTCGTGCTGGGATGCACGGCCGTGTTGGGCAATGGGTAGCACGGCCGTGGTGGATGGGAACGGCCGTGGTGAGAAAATGGATTGAACAGAGGAATTTTGAGTTTCTGGGGCTGGTGGCACGGCCGTGTTGGCCAGCACGGCCGTGCTGGGAACTGCCAAAACGGCCATTCTTGGTAACACGGCCGTTCTGGCCAACTGGGTCAATTTTTGATGATTTTGCTACTTGGGGCATGTCCCAGCACGGCCATTCCATGGTAGCACGGCCGTGTTGGGGTCCTTCCCCTGCATTTGAGTGTTGAACTTGGCCATCCATGGAGGGTATTGCTTCAAAACCTTCTTTGACCACTTGGGGTAGGTTGGGCGTGGTTTCGGCCTCATTTTGGGCTCCTCCAAGCCTAGGGAAACCCTAAATTCAACCATCTTCTTTCCAATCCATCAAGTAGTGGCCAAAGTACCTATAAAACATGCAAAAACCATCCATAAGTGATTTTGACAATAAAACACATATTGAGGGAAATAACATGTAATCTAACAAGTATAGATGTGGCTGAAATGCAAAATGACACAAGTTCAAGCCCTAAAATAGGGCTGGATCACCACCCCAAACTTGAAACATACTTGTCCTCAAGTATGCTCCAACTCAATCTCTCTACAAACTTTTCACAGTCAAGACATGACAAATGCAATGTAAAAGATGATTATCGCTGAATGGGATCAAAGATGACTAAGTGCATGCATTTCACCTCTCTCCTCTCCTACTTTCACAAACCAATCATGAAAAGAGCACAAAGCATATGAACTTCAAATATAGCGTATAAAATACACAAGTTATCCATATTTCTTCCATAAAGTTCTGGGTAAACCGTTTCATGGTGGCATTAATCAAGAATGACTAGGAGTGTTGTTTCACATTCATGCATTCAATCTTATATTTCAAATCACACCAAATGACCCACATGGCTGCAGAAAGGGGAAAATGAGCTAAGTTTGATACTTCTTAGCTCAATAGGTATGAAAATGGAAGAAAGGGTTGCGGTAAGATTTTTGGAGTGTTTTTACACACTCATCGTTTCTTTATTTGAATGCTCTTAAACAGGAGCATCCTTTTATTTTATTTTGTTTTTCTTTTTCTTTTTTTTTCTTTTTCTTGCCCTTGGTGTAGATAGGGCATATGGTGGATAGAGTGAAGCGGGGAGATGAAGATATGGCCACCCCAAACTTTTGGAGGTGGCCAAGGCTGATTATGTGCATTAGGGCATCTTTTTATGAGGCGGAGGGGTATGAAGATGATGGAAGAAGAATCGGGTCAAAGAGGGGTCATTGGTATGATTTTCCACATAAGACATCCTGCATGAGAATTAGTCCAACACTTCATCCAAGATATCACACCACATGAATGAACAAAATGAAATTGATATATCAAACAAGTAATTCCACAAACACTAAGCATTCAAAGCTTGCTCAATTTCACAATTCAACCAATTCAATCACAATCCTAAGAGAGGTGATGCACATGTAAAAAGTCAAGAATTGATACCATTTAGCAACAAACAATGTAAACTCACTTGAATTTGTCAAAGATCATCATTTTTACTCAAAATAGTAGAGATTGGGTCAAAACATACTTTTAGGATAGAAATCTCAAATTTGGGCAAAATTGGACAAAATAGTGCCAAGTTGCCTTCAATCACATCTAAACCCTATATTATTGAACTTAAAGCAGTAAACAAGCAACTACTAGCTATAACATGCAAGAATTACCAAAAATTTACATGATATGCAATGCATGGCAAGAAGAGCAATTTTTTAAAATTACGCAAAAATAGCAAGGAAGCAAACTACATGGCATGCAAGTATGCAAAACAAGCACACAAAGTATGGATACACAAATATGAGAGATGGTTATACTGTTCAGTCATCTTGAGCAAAAACTTAAAACAAGGAACATAGAAGAAAGTGGGGTAAACAGGGGCTTACCGCCCTACCACCCCAAACTTTTAAACCATGTTGTCCTCAACATGAAATAGAAGCTCAGAATGGTAGGGTAGAGGGCATGGAGTCGTGGTAGATAAATGCCAAGAGGGGAGAGAGATCCCAATGTATCCATTGAGCAGGGGATAGCCTCCATGGCCGTGGTGTGCACCACACCCATTTTGGAATGCATGCAACGCAGCCGTGTTGTGTGGTACGGCCGTGTTGATATCCTTTTTGTAGCTTCTCTACTGATTTGTAATTTTCTCTTCATTTTTGTTCTCCTCCTTGTCAATATCATCCATGCATCACTCTCCTTCCAATGTACATGTCCTAAAATGACATAAACAACAAAAACCATAAAGCATAAAGTGTGTGTGTGTTTTCTTGGAAAGTGTAAAAGCAAAGCAAAAGTATCAAATATTGAAGTTTGAGTGAAAAAATCCCAAACCTAGGTGGGTTGCCTCCCACAAGCGCTAAGTTTCATGCCTTCAGCTGGGCTTGTTGTTCTTTCACCATCAACCATGGTCCAAAAACAAAATGTTTTCACCCCCATCATAAGCAATCCTCTCAAATGCTTTCCTTGATTGATCTTCCTCCCAAGGGTCATGCGAGCTTTGTAAGCCTTTTTTAGCAATTCTCTCTCCTTGGGGATCATCATCATAGATCTTAATCAGCCTTAAGACCCTCAGAAATCTCATGCCATAGGTTTTCTCTCTCTTGAGGAATGGGTCTTCATATGCACCAAAGAGAGGGGTATCAATCATATCCATTTGCTCATGGGAAGTAGGGGGAGCATGTGATAGTTGTGGTGGTGGCATCGATGTTGATGGTCGTTGGACTTTAGGTGAAGGAGGGCATTGAGGTTGGAAGGTGAATTGGTGGGAGGGTTGTGGTGATGGAGGTGGTAGAATGAATTGAGGTTGGAAGGTGAACTGGTAGGAGGGTTGTAGCAATGGAGGTGGCGTTAGTGTGTAAGGCTTAGGATAGCCTTGGAGGTAGGGTAGTGGAGGAGGGAATTGAGGTTGGAAAGTGAAGTGGTGGGAAGGTTGTGGCAATGGACGTGGTGGAGGTGTGTAAGGCTTAGGATAGCCTTGGAGGTAGGGTGGTGGAGGAAATGGATGGGTTTGTGCATTTTGGCCTTCCATCTTGTCTTCTCCGAGTGGCTTGTCGCATGCACAAGGCACAACCAAACAAAAGAAAGCAAGTTAGAAAACCAATATACACAAAGAAATGCAAAGAAAAATGAATAAAGAATAGCAGTGATGAGGGCAGTAGGAAAAGTCAAAGCAAAACTAACTAGCTAGGCCGAGCGCCTCTGATCCCCGGCAACGGTGCCAGAAAGCTTGGTGTGATTCCGCTAGTGGTGCTAACATACTACTCAATTGAATAGATGCGCCCCACGAGGTAGGAATGCACGGTGGATGGGGGTTTGCTTTCAAAATTTATATACCTCAACTAGCTACCTACATCTACTAAAACACTACACCCGCAAGCGCACGGGGTCGTGTCGTAGTATAGGAAGGCGGCAAGTATAGGGTCGATCCACAGGGAAAAGAGGGGGCACTAGAGCTAGGTTAGTTTGGATAGGTTCCTACTGCGGAGACTAGGGTTAAGGGTTTAAAGGTTGTTTTGATTGTTAACTAAGGATGAACAAGAAAGTAGTTAAAGGCAGGAATGAAATCTACGTTAACCCTAGACTAGATTAAGGCTAAATAGGAAAGAACGGATTAAGCTGGGTATGAAAAGGAAAATTACACTAAAGAAAGCAAGAAGAGAAAAAGAGAAATTAAAGAACTAGACTAACATGAACAAGGTAAGAACAAAGCAAGAAGCTAACTAAGCAAGGAAAGAGCTAATTAAGCTAAGCAAGCACAAAACTATGGTTTTAAGCAGTAAAGATATGTGTGGGCTATTTAGGGGTATGAACTTATCACTTAAGTTGGGGGTGACATATGAACATTATGATTCCATTTAGATTATCCAAACCAAACAACAAGTTAGAGTCTAATGAATTGACCTAAGCTACTAACTGGCCATGGATATGCTAGGTTGTGCATAGGGGAACTAGTCCCTAACACCCCCTACTACCCTTACGAGGATCAATTGGGTTAGGGATTAGGTTCAAATCAATTAGAGTCTAATCAAGTCTAGGTTTCTAGATTAGGCATTCCTAGGTCAATTAGGGGCCGAGGGTAGTAATGGGGAGGTGAGATTAGGGTTTTGGACCCCAATTCCCCCACATTCTAGCCTTGAGAAGGCTCCATGCTAATTGCACTAGAATTACCTAATCTAGCTACTTATATCTCTCACTTAGGTTTAGGGAGATTGATTAAGATGTAGGAAGATGGGAGGCAACCTAGGGATCCAAGAATTGGACCTAGGGGCAAATCCCAAAATTCACACATATAAGCAATTTGCCTAAATTCCTAGGTGATTTCACACACAAACCAACAAGAAATCCGTGGAGAATGAGATGCAAATAGAACATAATCATTAAAAAATGGAATTACAAAGTTTACATGTCATTTTCCCCCAACACGGTATCAAAGTAACATATTAGACCCCAAACAGCCCACCTAAGGGGGCCTAGCTACTCATGGAAATAGAAAATACCAAAAGAAAGGGGAAGAAGATGGAGGTGGCCATGGAGCTCGAAGTAGTGGTTGTCAATCCTCTCTCCAGCAGCAGTAGGTCGACCTCCTCCCTCCTCCAAGGTGCAAGGGTGAGAAATGAGGGGGATTATGGGTAGGAATTAGTGTAAACTAGTGATTTGGTGGTGAAAATGGTGGAATGGGGTGAATTTAAGGTGGATATGGAGTGGAATGGAGTGGATGGCGATTTGGGGAGCTAGGAGGTGGTGGAAGGTAGCCAACCTCGTGCCCCAGCCGCCACCTAGGTATATATAGGTGTCTAGGGGGTCTAGGGTTAAGTTAGGGGTAAAATGGGGAAAACAGTGGAAAAATCGGGTAAAATTATGTGTAGCACAGCCGTGCTGGGCTGCACGGCCGTGTTGGGCAATGGGTAGCACGGCTGTGGTGGATGGGAACGGCCATGGTGAGAAAATGGATTGAACAGGGGAATTTTGAGTTTCTGGGGCTGGTGGCACGGCCGTGTTGGCCAGCACGGCCGTGCTGGGAACTGCCAAAATGGCCATTCTTGGTAACACGGCCGTTCTGGCCAACTGGGTCAATTTTTGATGATTCTGCTGCTTGGGGCATGTCCCAGCACGGCCATTCCATGGTAGCACGGCCGTGTTGGGGTCCTTCCCCTGCATTTGAGTGTTGAACTTGGCCATCCATGGAGGGTATTGCTTCAAAACCTTCTTTGACCACTTGGGGTAGATTGGGCGTGGTTTCGGCCTCATTTTGGGCTCCTCCAAGCCTAGGGAAACCCTAAATTCAACCATCTTCTTTCCAACCCATCAAGTAGTGGCCAAAGTACCTATAAAACATGCAAAAACCATCCATAAGTGATTTTGACAATAAAACACATATTGAGGGAAATAACATGTAATCTAACAAGTATAGATGTGGCTGAAATGCAAAATGACACAAGTTCAAGCCCTAAAATAAGGCTGGATCACCTTCCATATGTGTTCATAGGATTTACCTTGAAGATGATGCCAAGCCAATGTGGCAAAAACAAAGAAGGTTCAATCCAAATCCGAAAGAGGTCGTATCACAAGAAGTAGTGAATTTTCTAGATGTTGAGATTATCTACCCCATTTCTATAGCCCTTAGGTGAGTCCCATCTAGGTTGTGCCCAAGAAGGGTGGGATCACATTAGCTAAGAATGATGATGGAGAGTTGATGCCAGTGAGAGAGCATTCAAAGTGGAGGATGTGTGTAGATTATAGAAAGCTGAATGAAAAGGCTAAGAAGGACCACTTTCATCCCATGTTTATTGATCAAATTTTGGAAATACTTGTAGGGCAGAGCTTCTACTGCTTTCTTGATGCCTACTCAGGTCACTTCCAGGTAGCAGTTCATCCCACAGATCAAGATAAGACAACATTCTCTTATCCAAGTGGTACTTTTTCTTACAGAAGGATGTCATTTGGGTTGTGAAATGCTCCTTCTACCTTTCAAACATGTGTGACATCCATCTTTGTTGACATTCTCGATTCATCTCTGGAGGTCTTCATGGATGATTTTTCAGTGTTTGGCAAGACATTTGATGATTGTTTGCTCCATCTAGCAGTTGTTCTTGAAATATGTGTCAAGGTTCGTTTGGTGTTACCTTGGGAAAAGAGTCATTTCATGGTTCTTGAAGATATTGTTTTGGGTCACCGAGTTTGTAAGTCCAGCATTAAAGTTGATAAGGGAAAAGTGGGCCTAATTTCCACTCTTACTATTCCTTTCACCATAAGACATGTCTGTTCTTTCTTGGGACATGCGGGTTTCTACTACCGATTCATTAAAGACTTCGATAAAATTTTGAGGCCACTTTTCCATTTGCTAGAAAAGGGTGTGGAATTCAATTTTGACGACACGTGTGTGAAAGCCTTCAACCACTCAAAGTATAAGTTAGTCTCTACTCCTATTGTGCAGCCCCCAGATTTCTCTTTGCCATTCAAAATCATGACTGATGCATCAGATATGGCAATGGGGGCTGTGTTGGGTCAAAGGATTGATCGGGTTCCACATGACATCTATTATGCAAGCAAAACTCTAGATGAAGCACAAAGAAACTAAACCACTATTGAGAAGGAGTTGCTTGTTGTCATAATTTCCCTCGACAAGTTTCTAACTTATCTCTTGCAAAACAAGGTCGTGGTGTACACGGATCATGCAGCCTTGAAATATCTCATGGCAAAAAAAGATTCTAAGCCAAGGTTGATTTGTTGGATCCTTTTACTTGAAGAATTCGATTTGGAAATCATTGACAAGAAAGGAGTGGAAAATTCTTTAGTTGATCATCTCTTCCACATTGAGGCACCTTATGATGAAGTGAATCGGATCAAGGAGACAATGCCCCATGAGAAACTCTTTTTGCTTGACTCCACTCAAAGACCATGGTATAAGCACATAGACAACTTTTTGGCAAGTGGAAGAGTACCAAGAACATGGACTAGGGAAGAAATCAAGAGGTTGATGGTGAAGAATTATGTTTGGGATGGCCCACATCTATTCAAGTATTGTCTTGACCAACTCATAAGAAGATGTGTCCCCAAAAGTTAATAGTAAGAGATCCTCTCCATGTGCCACTCTGGCGTGTGTGGAGGTCATTTTGGTGGGAAGCGCACAGCCGCTAAAATTCTTCAAAGTGGATTCTATTGTCCAACCTCTTTCAAAGATGTTAATGAATATTTCAAATGGTGTTTGAAGTGTCAAAAGGTGGGCACTATCTCTAAGAGAGACATGGTGCCTCTATCACCCATTCTAGTGGTTGAGGTGTTTGATGTTTAGGGAATTGACTTCATGGGTCCGCTTCCTCCCTCTTTCAAATATGTGTACATCTTGGTGACCATTGATTATGTATCCAAGTGGATTGAAGTAGATGCCACAAGAACAAATGACCACAAAGTGGTTTGTGATTTTGTCAAGTCAAACATCTTCAGCCGATTTGGTGTACCACAAGCAATGATTAGTGATGATGGAAGACATTTCATCCATAGAACCTTTGAAGGAATGCTAAAACTATATGGGGTGAATTATCACATGAATACTCCTTACCACACTCAAACTAGTGATCAAGTTCAGTTGTCCAATCAGGAGATAAAGATTATTCTTGAGAAGATGGTGAGGTCGGACCATAAGGATTGGTCTTTACATATTAATGAAGCTTTATGGGTGTATAGGAAAACATTCAAGGCCCTAATTGGCACCACGCCATTCAAACTCATGTATGGTAAAAGCTCCCATCTACCTGTGGAAATGCAACATAAGGCACTATGGGCATTGAAATCCATGGACATGGATGGGGATACTGCCAGAGTGAGAAGAAAATAGTAGCTGTATGAGTTAGAAGAATGAGACATGAAGAATATGAGATGTCAAAAAGCTACAAAGAAAGTACCACGTTTTTACATGATAAGTTGATCAAGAAGAAGAACTTTCAGCTCAAACAATGGGTATGGCTGTACAATTCTAGGATGAAGTTCTTTCTCAAAAAGATTCGATCTAGATGGTAGGGACCTTATCTAATCAAAAATGTATATCCATCCTAGGCTATTGTGATATGTGAAAAAGAAGGAGCAAAAGAGTTCATCATTAATGGACAAAGGTTGAAACTTGTTGTTGAAGTTGGTCCAGACATAGCAAATAAAAGTTTTAATATCATGATGTTAGTTGAAGAACACCCAGTTGATGAAGAGATGTGCTTAAATGCACATGAAAGAGACATCTATTACAAAGATACTTGGAAGGTTCCGCGAGGATGATTGAATCAAGAATCAATAACCCTAGTTGAAGGCGTAAAATTTAGCATTACTGGGAGGCAACCCATCTAGGTTTTGAAACTTTTACTCCCAACCTTCACTTTTTAATACTCTTGCTTTGTTTTACATGGTTCCAAAAAAACACTTGTGTTTAATAATTTTTGTTTAGTTTTTGAACATATGGTAGATGTTAGGTTGAAGAGGGAGTAAAGATGAGTGCAAGCATGGTTGTGTGAAGAAAATGTGGCATCCATGCAATGAAACTAGAAAATGTGAAGGTTCATGAAGTTTTACTAAAAAAACACTTTTGAAAGACTCACCACGGCTGTGGTGATGCAAAATGGTCTTGGAGGAATTAATGAAAATGTTATAGAGGTGTGGAGTTTTGTGAAGGAATAGCCACAGTTGTAGCATACCCCACGAACGAGGCACTTGAAGGATAACATGACCATGGTATCCCCCACTGGTGTGGAAGGAGATGCACAACATGGTCGTGGCAACCCACCATAGCTGTGACGATTTGATAAAAAATCTCACAGATAGAGATGAAGTTTTTTGAAGGAATGACCACGATTGTGGCCGCCACCATGGATGAGGCACACGAGAGCCACCACGACTGTGTTGTCTGCTATAGGCATGGCGAGGGTCATCCAATAGCCATCAACACCGCCAACACAGTTGTGGCACCCACCAGGATTGTGCCACCCACGTTCCACCTTGCATGTGGCCCCCACCACAACCGTGGTGGGGGTCGGCCCCACCTAAAATTTTCACTTAAGTTACCTACTCCACCACGTCCCCCATTATAACCTACATTTTGCAAACTCACTCACCTATGGCAGAAGTCCGGTGACCTATTGCTCCTCTGATATCCCTCCTCCTACCTCAATCCACCACCAATCCACCTCTCAATCACTTCCTACACCTCCGCCTACTCCTCCTCTTCCTTTTCCACCACATAATCTCCATCGAATCAACCCCTAACTTCACTTCCACCACCACCAGCTCCTTCACTTCTGCCACCTAGAAAATCCCCAAAATTTGACCCTTCCTCCTCCAAATCAACTTCCCATCCATCCATCACCACAATTACACCTTCACAAGCCGATTCCACCCCATTCTCACCTATTTTTAGCCCATCTACCACTAAAACCTGAAAATCACAACCCTCACCTCCACTACCACCTCCACACCATGGAGGGGATATAAAAGGTTGTGAAGAAGGGGGATCAAAGGAGACTTGAGGTGATCATCAGAGGAAAGATGCACACCAAGAAGGCATCCTCCAATATCTCCATCCCCTCGCACACCCCATCACCTTCAAATTCAATCTCCACCATGATTCGTCACTTAGAATCTGTGAGTGGATCCCATACTCGATCATCAGACAGTCACCACATCATTAACGCCACCTATGAGAAAGAGGAAGAGGGGGAATCAAAAGATAATATTGATGCCATGATAGACGAAGTAGAGTCGTAGTTCCAAAGGCATCCACAATGAGCAAAGGGGGTAGGAGCCCCGTCTTAATCAAGGAACCTACCACGACCCACACCAGATTGCCACTCCACATCTTCACTTGTGGAGAGACCATAGTAGCTGTAGGCGAGGTGGCAGATGATCATTGAAGAAGAAGAGGAGACATCACTACCCCACCCCAAGCATAGAGTACCACTCAACCTAGATACAAGCTCGGGGTCACAGACATACCGTGTTGATGAAGAGGACGATAAAAGTGATGATGAGGAGCTTGTTTCAGAGCCAGAGGACACAGTGGCCTATCTAGAGGCAGATAGATAGATGGGGATCGGTATGGCTCTTGAGGGAGTATCTTTTGGGAGAGGTGGCCAAAGAAGAATAAGAATCCCCCCTCTACCCTGAGTGCATGACCAGGAGGGCCATATCAACTAGGTATGGATGCAAGAAGGTGATTAGTGACTTGGGAATCAAAGAAGTAGTGGAGGATAAGCTATTTGACGTTGGGTTGTGGTAAGTTCTATTCACAGCACAAACCATGTATGTGGAGTTGACGCAGCAGTTCTTTTCTACTCTTGAGAAGGTCAAAGTTAGAGGAGAAGAATCTATCAAATTTGGAATGCTTAATAGAACCCACACGCTTACTATTACTCAGTTGAATTGCATCTTTGCCACAAATCCCGAGGAGGCCAAGAAGCTAAATGAAGTTTGGGTTGAAAGGGAAGCTGACATTGACTATGGTAAGTTATGGTATAGCTTGGATGTGTACAGTAATTCATAGCTAATACAATTGTGGGAATATACGAAAATCAAGGAAGCATCTCATAGAAAGACCTCTTTGTTTTACATAGGATTATCAGAAGAGAATATCTCAACCTAGGGGAACTATTGATAGACCATATGAGATCAATTCCTTCCAAGAGAAAAACTCCTTTTGTCATGGGAGGAATCGTAACCTCAATTGCAATAGCCCTAGGGTGTGATATCTCAGGTCTCATAGAGGTTGAGGGATCTCAGTTTGTTGATCTGAAATACCTCATTCTCTTCCAAATGATCATTATCAAAAACAAAAGGTCGATGTATAATGTGAATCTTAGAGTACTATCAATAGCTCTTGAGCTACCCTACCATGTTGTCCCACTCCTCTCTTCTATGGGTGTCCCTGATCTTCTACATGAAAAGCTAAAATAATGGGAGAAGAACAACCCCAGGGAGAACTACAATGCCATTGTTGTACATGAAGAAGTAGGGGAATCAAATGTCCAGAAGCAGCAAGAAGAAGAAGAATAGCAGCAATGTCAAGCATGTATCATGCGAAGAAGGGATGAGTCAACATCCCAACTACAACAACCTTCAACAAATGCCTTAGACATGTCATCCATATAGTGTCTACTTGAAGGCATTCAAAAGACACAACATGATATGCAGCTCATCCAATAATACATGTGGCATGACCAATAACAAATGCACTACCAGGTCAACCACATGTATCATTACCACCATGCACAAGCTCAAAGGAACCTCAAATGGGGCATGGATTTCTGGAGTGGTATATCAGGCTGCCAAGAGACATATCTACCCCTCAGGATGACTACTGGGGTCACTACTACCAGTTCCCTCCAGCCCACCCAGGTCCTCTGCCTCCTCTAGCAACATCTCATCATCAGCTACCAGATCATCCACAGCATGGAAGCATGCCACATGACCCTCACCAACAGTAGTGATTCTTACCCTACCTTCCCTAAGCTTCAGTTTCATGTTGAGGACAACATGATTCAAGAGTTTGGGGTAGTAGGGCGGTATGCACCACCCTATCTCTCCCATTTTGTTTGACTTGTTTGCTTGAATGATTGATTGTTTGATACCACCATATCTAGCATAAAGTTCCCTTTGCTTGCATTCACGCATACATGTAGTTTATTTCATGCATTTTGTGTAATTTTTCAAAAAAAAATACTCTTTTTGCTTTTCCATGCGATGCATTGCATTTTGCGCGTAGATTTTGGTAATGTTTGTGTGTTTTAGATAGATTTCATTGTTTTATGCTTTAATTTCTCTAACGTAGGTTTAGATGTGATTAAAATGTAAATTGGTACCATTTTTTCTAATTTTTCCCAAATTTGGAACTCCTTGTCCAAAAGCATGTTTCAACTTAAATCTCCAAATTTTGAACTAAAAGTTGTTGATCTTTGAAAAATGCATGCCATATTCTTAGAGTTTATTGCTAAATGGTCTTGATTGTTGACTTTTTACATGTTCATCACCTATCTCATGTTTGTGAATGTTTTAGTTGAATTGTGAATTGAGCAAGTTATGAACGCTTAGGGCCTATGGAATCAGATGATAAAAATATGAATCTCATGTTGTTCATTCATGTGGTGTGATATTATTCGATGAAGTATTGGATTAGTTTTTCTGTATGAGATTTTGTAATGATAACAACACTAGTAACCCTTGTTTGACCCGACTCTTCTTTCATCATCTTCATACCCCTCCGCCTCATGAAAGGATGCTTAAGTGCACCCATTTAGCCTTGGCCACCTGAAAAAGTTTGGGGTGGCCATATCTACGTCTCCCCACTTCTCTCACACCACCATATGCCATATCTACATCAAGATCAAAAGCAAAGAAAAGGGAAAAAAAAGGCAAAAAAATAAAAGATGCCCATGTTTAAGAGCATATAAATAAAAGATGGGTTTTAAAACACTACAATCTCTTACCGCAATCCTTTCTTCTATTTTCAAACCCATTGAGCTAGGAAACATCAAACCTAGCTCACTTCACCCTTTTTTAATAGTCCATGGGTCACTTGGTTTGGTTTGAAGCATAAGATTGAATGCATGAAAGTGAAATAGAACTCCTAGTCATCATTGATTAACATCATCATGAAACAATTTACCCAAAATTACATGAAGGACATATGGAAAGCTTGTGTGTTCTATGCTCTATATTTAGACTTTGTATGCTCAATGCTCTTTTGTACAGACCATATCTCTACTATTAAACATCATAAACAAGTACATCAAATGTGTGACAGCGAAAGAAATAAAACTTGACTTTATTCAAAATGTATAAAGAGTACATTATAAAAATTTCCATAAAGGAAGTACAACTTTATACAAAACATAGGATCTAGGTAGAGGACGACTTAGACTAAGACAATATTGTCTCCAAACAAAACAACTTAATATATAAAGGCAACTATGAACATGCAAGCTATATGTTCCTTTTCTTCTTGTCCTATCCTTAGCCTTGGGTTCACCAAGCTTCAGCTGCGCACTCTGATCCTATACCTGGATGGTTGGGATCATCCAGAAAAAGAAGGATAAAAGTATGTGTCAATCAAAAGGAATAGGACAAGTAATTGTCAACAACATTGCATAATAAAAGATTCTCTATGCTACAAGATTTTAAGAGAATGACACAAATATTCAAATAAGAAATAGAGAACTGCCATAATCAATCACCACAATAACAATCACATAGAATGAATATATTAAGACACAAAGTAATCTCAATGTAGGGTGAGGCACCTACCGGACCTCACCAGTGGCAGGGGGACTAAAACCCCAGTGCCTATATAAAGTGGCAGGGGGACTAAAACCCCAGTGCCTAATATAAAATGGTAGGGGGACTAAAACCCCAGTGCCCGGTAGGAGGACTAAAACCTCAGTGCCCTATGAGTGGTTTGTACTCATTCACACTACATTGTCATTTGGCCTAAAATACATCATGCTTAAATAGTCACTTGGCAGTATTGAGAAGTATAACAAGATTGCAACATTGCAAAATGGGAATAAAACCCATGAAATAAAAGAGCCAACATAAGCAACAACAATATACAATATTTCCAAGTAAATGAGCCAACTTAAGTGGTAGCAAGATTCACATAGTTCAAATGAATGAGCCACAATGGCCTTATAAGCATAAAATAAGTAAAGAGCCAATAAATGCAATTAGAAGGATAACAAGGCTAGCACATAATGAAGGTAGGGATGGATAAAAGCCCAACATAAGGAAAGGTGTGATTTGCACATTATACATTTCACATAGATTTCACATTCATCATAGATGTTCACATAAATAGGTTCCACATACTAAAATAGGATCCACACACATAGGGGCCACATACATAAATAGGTGTCACATACCTTAGTTTCAATTCATTACCATCATATTCACCAATATGATTATATCCAATTCCATATCTTCCCTAGTTGCAAGCATTACACATGTATTAGTATTTATAAGGCTTAAAGCATAGGAAAAACCCTAATTTTACAAAACCACGATTTAAGGTTCAAAACCTAGTCAAATAGATTATTCATATTCTCCTGAAAAAGAAAACATATTTTATTTTACAAATTGGAGTTAAAATGAATTAATTATGCATTTTAGAACATTTTATACACTTAAAAAGTCATTCAAAGCAAACTTCAAAACAGGAATCCAAATCATGACTCAAAAACCATAAAATCAGGTTCTACATGAAAAATCCTTTCCCTTGAATATTTATTTGCATTTTTCTAACCATGGATCGATTTACTATGAATTAAGTAAAATCAGCCAATCAAAATGCAAGAAAACCATAGCGTGACAGTAATTTAAATGAAAATGTAAGTCGATGTAAATAATAGGTGAAATGACTAAGATACCCTTTCTTGTCAAATCAAATGAGATAGATAACCAGGGCAGTATTGTCATTTAGACTTATATGTATCATCGTTGGCGAGAAACAAGGGAAGGTATGAATTTACGATTATGCCCCTGGATGATTAATCATCCCAATCACAGGGGTCTGACCATGAGCGTCATTGCACGGCCAGCCTTCTTCAACCTTGGCCATGGCACGAGCAGTGAAACAGGGGGGAAAAAGCATGTTCGCATCGAGAGCTAGCAGCTGCCTCGGGGAAACCAGATTCATCAGTGAGTTCCCCATCGCTCGACGATCACAGTGGTCCTCTCCATCCTTACTCTGATGGTCTGGAGCTCGAGAGGTGATGGAGAACAGAGGGATGGCAGCTTGGAAGAAAACAACGGTGAAAACACCACGAAAAAGCACGGCTAAGGCCACAAGCACAACCAATGAATCTAGGTGAAGTCTGCAAACCATTTTACGTGACTGGAGGAAGACCAAGGCAGAGAAGAGCCAAACGCCGACGTGGAGGTAATCCTAGTCTATAGGACCGAGCACCTAGGGGCGTTGCGAGGCAAGGTGATCAAACGGAATGACAGAATGTGGGTCAAGGATGCTTACTACTCAGGCAATTGCACTGAGGTGGCCGGAGGAGTGCGAGCAGCGAGCCGCCATTGCCGGAGAAGAAGAGCGGAGAGGTCTAGGTACCTTGGGCTATGTCGGGAGGAATTGGAGGAAGAGGAAGGTAGGTTGGGGTCTGAGGGTGGTATTCCCGGCCTTGAATAGGAAAAAGGGGAACTCTACTCCGCTTTGTAACCTCCCCGCGAAGAAGAGGCGAAGAGCCCAAATGGGTGTTTCACAGAGGGTGAAGGAGACAGAACGAGCTTTGGCTCGTCAGAATCGTTGAGGAGAGACGGACACAAAGGGAGAGGAATCAATTCAAATGGTGGAGGAGGGAGTGAGAGCGGCAGTAAGGAGCTGGGGCGCCACATCTGTTCAGCTGGTCAGAGGTAGGGGACGAACTTCACATTGTCCGATCAAGGAGGATGATCGATGATCTAATCTAGACCGTCAGATGGCTCGCAGGTGAAGGGGGCACGTGACAGAAGCATTGAAACTGAACTTTAGCGTTACAATTCGATATAAATGAAATAAATCAAAAGACTTTTATCACACTATCTTAAAAGCGTATAAAATCATTTTGAGGGGTCAAATGAAGTCCAAAAGCCACCAAATTTTAACCACATGCTCATATTAAAGTTTGGAACGATGCTATACAATTACTTTCTTGCTTTACTCATTATTTGGCCCTTAATAAATATATTTCTCATTAAAGTGTATATTAATATATTAAAATGAATGAGTTATATGAAAAGACTTCTTTTAATGGATTATATGAGTGAATTTCGAGATATACAACCATTATTAACTTTAATAGCAAAATATCACCATTATATTCTATTTTGATATATTATTATCATTTTTTAGGAGAGAGAAGGAAAAAGGGAAAATACTCTCATAATTAATTCAAATACACATTATTACTAATATATTTATCCAAAAAGCTACAAATAAACATTATCTACTTATATCTCTCATAAAACTCCATTTTGCAGTATTAGTCCTCAATTATTACATTGTGTGGTTTATTTGTGCAAACACCCCTCCATTTATATAAATGAGAGAAAAAGGTAATTTCAACCTTGAATTGCGCTCAAATTGCACAAGGAGTCCAAAAAGAATATAAAAGAAGGGAAATTTATGAAAAAGGTCCAAATGGACTAGAAGGCAAAGAAAGTCTCAAAAGTGGGTAAATTGTAGGAAAGACCCTAAGATTCAGTATGTTACTGCACACCACCCCTTAAAGAGGATTTCCTCCCCGAAATCACAACAAGAGGAAAGAGAGGGTGAGTGTGCAACCTCCCAACCTTAAACACTAGCTTATAACCCTTAATCTAGGGTACAACACAAAATCTACATAAGTCAGATGTTACTAAGGTTTCCACAAAACATATAGCCTTTTATCAAACTTAAATTAACATTTTTACCATATTAGCATAATCTCCATCATGAAGAGGTATCATATTTATTATACTATCACTTGTGCCACATTTTATTCAAAACAATTACATCTCAACATTATATCATGTATATTTCCCTCATCAAGGGTTTTAAGCACAATTAGGGTTTACTAAGCCATTTCAACATTAATTAATGTATTAGGTCAAAAACCTTAATAACATGAATTCATTTTCCATTATCCTCTTAAAACTATCATGTAGAATTATAACAAATTATTTTGTAGAAAAAGTTAATATTAACCAACAAGTTATTATGTCTGTAATAATTCCAAATAATGTTCATATTGCACATTTTCATATCATCTTTCATACTCATATTAATGACATCATTAATCATTTTCTTCCATTACACTCCATGTTATAAATTATACATATTTTAATTCACATTAGGAATTTATGAATATTTATGTGAATCAAATTATTCATTATCATGTTTGAGTCATTATACTCATTTTAGTGAATAGGATGTAACACATTAAATTTTAATAAATTAATTCATATATCAAGTTATGATGAGGCGTTCACTAGAGAACAAGGTGATATACCTTATATATATTGATAACTTTGTGACTATTATCCATTTATATGCATTAAGGTATATTATGTGATGATGACACCTAATGTCACTAATGTATCATGAAAGGCATTAAGGGTATATATATATATATATGTATATGTTGTTAAGGCTATATGATTACATATTAGGGTTTAGGTCAACATGATCATTACATGTTAAAGCATCCTTAGGGTGCATTATCCATACACATTTTACCATTAGGGTGGCATAGTCAACGTTATGTATATTCACCATTAGTAATGAGTAACTCATTATTATGTGAATCAATAATATGTGAAGGTTCAAGCATATGAACTATCTCTATATGACTTACTACATATTCACGTGTGTATAAACAAACAAGTTGAATTACAAGTATAATGTGTTTGGTAAATTCTTGTTCACATAAGTTATTATGTACATATGTCCACATAGATAGGGTTTCTAACTCTAAAGGTATTTGATTTTGGTTTTAATTGGGAATCCATCCCCCTAAAAAGGGATTTCATCCTCGAAATCAGATTTGCAAAACCAAATAAGGCACTAACACCATTACCCTCACTCCACCCCTTAAAAGGGTTAACTAAGTCAAACTAAGCTAAGGGTAAAAGGTACATAAAACTCAACACTATAAGGATTTACTAACCAAGCTTCAGGGTGTAACATAGGGTACACTGAACCCTAAACATAGGAGTATAAGGTATTTAAGGATGATTTTTGTGTAAGAGATCAAATCATCACTTATGGTTTTCCTAAGGTATTCAACAATTAGGCAACATGCCCAAAGATAGACTATTTCGAGTTGTCTGTATCAGATCAGGCCAGGCCAGGTCATATGAGCTCAGGAGTCCTCGTTACCAAGCTAGTGGGGCGGAGGAAAATATTTCCAGCCACCAAGCTCTGACCCTTTCTAGACACCATCACTTTCAACTTCTTACTCTAGTAGCTTCTCAATAGACAACTCACCAAAAAAGTTGACAAATTTTATTTTTAATATGAAATTATTATGATCCTAAATCAAACTTTCATTCTAGGTCAACTCGAAGGTGAAAAACTTACGAAAGGAACTATATAAGGTAAGGGTTCTATCTAGGAGACAATTGAATTAGTCAAGAATCTGACTACCTTGATGCTCTGATACCATGCTGTAAAGACCATGTCTCTACTATTAAACATGATAAACAAGTACATCAAATGTGTGGCAGCGGAAGAAATAAAACTTGAATTTATTCAAAATGTATAAAGAGTACATTATAAAAATTTCCATAAAGGAAGTACAACTTTATACAAAATATAGGATCTAGGTAGAGGAAGACTTAGACTAAGCCAATATTATCTCTAAATAAAACAACTTAATATATAAAGGCAACTATGAACATGCAAGCTATATGTTCCTTTTCTTCTTGTCCTATCCTTAGCCTTGGGTTCACCAAGCTTCAGCTGCGCACTCTGATCCTATACTTGGATGGTTGGGATCATCCAGCAAAAGAAGGATAAAAGTATGTGTCAATCAAAAGGAATAGGACAAGTAATAGTCAACAACATTGCATAGTAAAAGATTCTCTATGCTACAAGATTTTAAGAGAATGAGACAAATATTCAAATAAGAAATAGAGAACTGCCATAATCAATCACCACAATAACAATCACATAGCATGAATATATTAAGACACAAAGTCATCTCAATGTAGGGTGAGGCACCTACCGAACCTCACCAGTGGTAGGGGGACTAAAACTGCAGTGCCTATATAAAGTGGCAGGGGGACTAAAACCCCAGTGCCTAATATAAAATGGCAAGGGGACTAAAACCCCAGTGCCCGATAGGAGGACTAAAACCTCAGTGCCCTATGGGTGGTTTGTACTCATGTACACTACATTGTCATTTGGCCTAAAATACATCATGCTTAAATAGTCACTTGGCAGTATTGAGAAGTATAACAAGATTGCAACATTGCAAAATGGGAATAAAACCCATGAAATAAAGGAGCCAACATAAGCAACAACAATATACAATATTTCCAAGTAAATGAGCCAACTTAAGTGGTAGCAAGATTCACATAGTTCAAATGAATGAGCCACAATGGCCTTAGAAGAATAAAATAAGTAAAGAGCTAATAAATGCAATTAGAAGGATAACAAGGCTAGCACATAATGAAGGTAGAGATGGATAAAAGCCCAACATAAGGAAAGGTGTGATTTTCACATTATACATTTCACATAGATTTCACATTCATCATAGATGTTCACATAAATAGGTGCCACATACTAAAATAGGATCCACACACATAGGGGCCACATACATAAATAGGTGTCACATACCTTAGTTTCAATTCATTACCATCATATTCACCAATATGATTACATCCAATTCCATATCTTCCCTAGTTGCAAACATTACACATGTATTAGTATTTATAAGGTTTAAAGCATAGGAAAAACCTAATTTTACAAAACTGTGATTTAAGGTTCAAAACCTAGTCTAATAGATTAGTCATATTCTCCTGAATAATAAAACATATTTTATTTTACAAATTGGAGTTAAAATGAATTAATTATGCATTTTAGAACATTTTATACACTTAAAAATTCATGCAAAGAAAACTTCCAAACAGGAATCCAAATCATGACTCAAAAACCATAAAATCAGGTTCTACATGAAAAATCCTTTCCATTGAATATTTATTTGCATTTTTTTGACCATGGATCAATTTAGTATGCATTAAGTAAAATCGACCAATCAGAATGCAAGAAAACCATAGCGTGACAGTAATTTAAATGAAAATGTAAGTCGATGTAAATAATAGGTGAAATGACTAAGATACCATTGCTCGTCAAATCAAATTAGATAGCTAACCAGGGCAGTATTGTCATTTAGACTTATATGTATCATCGTTGGCAAGAAACAAGGGAAGGGATGAATTTATGATTATGCCCCTGGATGATTAATCATCCCAATCATAGGGGTCTGACCATGAGCGCCATTGTACGGTCAGCCTTCTTCAACCTTGGCCATGGCACGAGCAGTGAAACAGGGGGAAAAGCATGTTCGCATCATGAGCTAGCAGCTGCCTCGGGGAAACCAGACTCATCAGTGAGTTCCCCATCGGTCGACGATCACAGTGGTCCTCTCCATCCTTACTCCGATGGTCTGGAGCTCGAGAGGCGATGGAGAATACAGGGATGGCAGCTCGGAAGAAAACAACGGTGAAAACACCACGAAAAAAGCATGGCTAAGGCCACAAGCACAACCAATGAGTCCAGGTGAAGTCGGTGAACCCTTTTACATGATTGGAGGAAGACCAAGGCAGAGAAGAGCCAAACGCCGACATGGAGGTAAACCTGGTCTATAGGACCGAGCACCTGGGGGCGTTGCGAGGCAAGGTGATCAAACGGAATGACAGAACGTGGGTCAAGGATGCTTACTACTTGGGCAATTGCACTGAGGTGGCCGGAGGAGTGCGAGCAGCGAGCCGCCATTGTCGGAGAAGAAGAGCGGAGAGGTCTAGGTACCTCGGGCTATGTCGGGAGGAATTGGAGGAAGAGAAAGGTAGGTTGGGGTCTGAGGGTGGTATTCCCGACCTTAAATAGGAAAAAGGGGAACTCTACCCCGCTCTGTAACCTCCCCGTGAAGAAGAGGCGAAGAGCCCAAATGGGCATTTCGCAGAGGGTGAAGGAGACAGAACGAGCTTTGGCTTGTCAGAACCGTCGAGGAGAGACGAACGCAAAGGGAGAGGAATCAATTGAAATGGTGGAGGAGGGAGTGAGAGTGGCAGCAAGGAGTTGGGGCGCCGCATCTATTCAGCTGGTCGGAGGTAGGGGACGAACTTCGCATCGTCCGATCAAGGCGGATGATCGATGATCTAATCTAGACCATCGGATGGCTTGCAGATGAAGGGAGTGTGTGACAGAAGCATTGAAACCGAACTTTAGCGTTACAATTAGATATAAATGAAACAAATCAAAAGACTTTTATCACACTATCTTAAAAGCGTATAAAATCATTTTGAGGGGTCAAATGAAGTCCAAAAGCCACCAAATTTTAACCACACGCTCATATTAAAGTCTAAAACAATGCTATGCAGTTACTTTCTCACTTTACTCATTATTTGTCTCTTAATAAATATATTTCTCATTAAAGTGTATATTAATATATTAAAATGAATGAGTTATATGAAATGACTTCTTTGAATGGATTATATGAGTGAATTTCGAGATATACAACCATTATTAACTTTAAGAGCAAAATATCACCATTATATTCTATTTTGATATATTATTGTCATTTTTTAGGAGAGAGAAGGAAAAAGGGGAAATACTCTCATAATTAATTCAAATACACAATATTACTAATATATTTATCCAAACAGCTCCAAATAAACATTATCTACTTATATCTCTCATAAAACTCCATTTTGCATTATAAGTCCTCAATTATTATATTGTGTGGGTTATTTGTGCAAACACCCCTCCATTTATATAAATGAGAGAAAAAGGTAATTTCAACCTTGATTGTGCTCAAATTGCACAAGGAGTCCAAAATGAATATAAAAGAAGGGAAATTTATGAAAAAGGTCCAAATGGACTAGAAGGCAAAGAAAATCTCAAAAGTGGGTAAATTGCAGGAAAGACCCTGAGATTCAGTATGTTACATCTTTTCATGATTGGATTGTGAAAATGGAGAGGAGAGAGGTGGAACACATGCACTTAGTCATTTTTGAGACCATTTAGTCAATAATCATCTTTTGCAATGCATTTATCATTCTTTCCTGATTGATAGAGACTGAAGAGAGAGATTATAGTGGAGCATACCTGAGGAAAAGTATGTTTTAAGTTTGGGGTGATGATGCAGCCCTATTTTAGGGCTTCATCTTGTGTATTTTTGTATTATAATTACATCTAAACAATGTAGATTGCAAATCTTTTCCCCCCATATGAACTATTATATCAAATGCACTTATAAGTGTAGTTTCATGCACTTGGAATCTTTCCATATTTATAAGTGGACCCCTTTTGTGAAAGAGGATTATGGTGAAATTATCTTGGAGGGAGGGTCCTTGTCCCTTGTGTCCATATCCTCTACTTTCTGATGTAGGACAAGGAACCTTCCTACAAGGATGGAAATGGCATGAGAAATAGAGGATTATGGTGAAAACCCTAGAAAACTAGTATTTTTGGTAGAAATGAGGTGGAAATAGAAGGTGGGAGGTAGGTGGAGCTCTTGAATGCAAGGTGTTGGCTAAATTGGACATTATTATAATCCCTTTGTTTTGATGATGAAAAACATTTCATTCTTGTGGATCTAACGTGATACTTGAGTGTTGCAAGAACAAGGTGGATAACAAATCTTTGGAAGATCTATATGCTTCAAAATGCTTTAATTTCATGATTGTAATCAAATGTAAAAACTTGT
This sequence comes from Alisma plantago-aquatica, assembly GCA_963693085.1. Classification (NCBI taxonomy): domain Eukaryota; kingdom Viridiplantae; phylum Streptophyta; class Magnoliopsida; order Alismatales; family Alismataceae; genus Alisma; species Alisma plantago-aquatica. The sequence continues at coordinate 272,518,644 of OY856412.1, forward strand.
ACAAGTATATAATGTACAAGTACTTAGATATCATGTAAATCAAGTGTTTAGATCTTCCCTGGCCATTCACAACACTTAGATAGGTCATCCCTTATAATAGTGTCACAACTGCACACTCATACACACACTTAGTATTAATCTAGAACCACCAAAACAGAGACACTCTCGGTCAAACTATTTGTCGACCGAGACACACTCAGTCGAATATCTTCTCAACCAAGAGTCTCCCTGGTTAATCCTTCTAATAGGTTCTATAGTCGTTAGACCTAGCAAACAAGGTGGTTGGGAGTTGGAATCGAACGTTATATACACTTGCTCTAGACCTTCCTTCGGTTGATAAATAGTTCGACTAAGAGACTCTCGGTTGACAAAGTCTTTGACCGAGAAGGTGTCTGTCTACACTTTTTAGAATCAATAAACTAGTCATTGCTAAAGTAATTAGTGGATACGTAACAGCTAGTTGAGCACTTAGAACCCCCTAGAAAGTGTCTAGAACGTCCTTAAGCATTCATAGGCCATTCCTATAAATAGGACATGCCTTAGGACACCCAAAACACACTTGTGCAATACTTGAGCATACACACTTGCAATTGGCAATCCTTTCTTGTGAGCAATTGAGCAATTTCTACACTTGCTAATCTTTCCCATTGCTACAAGCTCGTGTCCTATAGGCTAGAATCTCCTTTCCACCATATTTACACTTTCACGCATTGGTTAGGAGATCAAAACACTTGATATAGGAAATCAAGCCTTGTGCTACAACGGTATTTGTAATTTCCATTTTCCTTTCTTGTTCCTTCTTATCTGCTTTGTACTCTCCTTGCTACTCCTAGGTTGGAGGCTGTGGATTGGAGATGGTTTATATTCTCAGGTGGAGAAGGGTCTTCTTGGAGGAGAAGGTGGACTTTAGACTACTTCTAGAAGGTCTCAACGGGAAGCTACTTCAAGGAGGAAGGATACTTCAAGGGGGAGCTTGAAGTTACTTCAAGTGAAGGATGCTTCAAAGTTGGTGAGACGACTTCGGGGTGAAGGCTTCCCAAAGGGTTTGGGAAGGTAGTTGTATTTTATGTAACATCCTTGCGAGGTAATAAAATACATGTTCTTTCAAAATCTCAATTGGAAACAATTGGGTAGTGGACTGACTCCCTTATTATTTGCTAAGGGTGGAACCACTCTAAACCATGTGTCCCATTGTCTAATCTTTTGTGGTTGATTGTTTGAATAATTATTGTTAAAATATTTTAAAAACCCTATTCACCCCCCCCCCTCTAGTGGTTTTTCAATTGGTATCAAAGCAAGGCTTCAAGGAACTCTAACAAAGTCTTGAAGAATGGGTGACGGGGTACTCAACAACCTCAACTTGGAAGGGACACTCGTGGCTAGACCTCCACCTTTTGATGGCACTAACTACACCTACTGGAAGAGGAGGATGTAGTTATACTTCCAGGGAATTAGTTGGGATCTTTGGAGGATGGTGTCAAATCCATATGACTTTACTCAAATAGAGTATGCAACTTGGGATGCTAATACGGTAAGATCAACCCAAATGAATGCAAAAGTTGTAAGTATACTCTATTGTTCAATTTCTGTTGGTGAATTTAATAGAATATCAAATTGTGAAACAGCATATGAGATATGGCATAGACTCTCTATAACTTATGAAGGAACTATTCAAGTTAAGAATTCTAAAATTGGAATGCTTAAACAAAAGTTTGAACAGTTTTGTATGGATCAAAATGAGTCTATTAGTGAAATGTATGCAAAATTTTCTTCTATTGTGAATGGTTTAAATGCTTTAGGTAAAGTAATCAGCGAAGAAGATCAAGTATAAAAAAATTTTAGGTCTCTTCCTCCCAAGTACAAGCCCAAGGTAACTACTATTGAAGAAGTAAATGATCTCACCCGACTAAGGATGGAGCAACTCATTGGCAACTTAGAAGCACATGAGGCAACCTTGGAGGAGGAAGAAAGATGAGAGCATGAACTTCAACAAGGGAGAAAGAAGGACATTGCATTCAAAGCATCAACCAAGATTAGTCATGACACAAGTGAAGATGATAGTGAAGAAGAAACTCTCATTGTAAATGGTAAGTAGTATAAAAGTTTTAAAACTAACAAAACTTCTAGTGTTTCTTCTTCTAGGTGCTTTGAATGTGGCAAAAAGGGACATTTAAAAGGTGATTGTCAAAAACTTAAGAAAGGAAAGAAATCATATCACAAGAAGAAATAAAGAGCATATAAAGTTGCATGGGATGATTCAAGTGATGATAGTGAAGATGGAGAAAAGGAAGTAGAGTGCCTTATTGCTACAACAAATGAATAATAAGAAGAGGTAAGCCTTTTTTATTTTCCAAAAGAAGATCTAATTGCTAGTCTTCAAGATATACATGAGAAATATGTTGATTGCAAAAAGAAACTAAAGAAAGCTACTAGAACTAATGAGGATTTGTATGCTAAATTAAATAATCTTTCTTTTGAAAAGGACAGTATTGTTTCTGAAAATCTTACCTTGAAATCATCTTTAAATGATTGCAATATGAAGTTTCTTACTTTAGAAACAAATCATGATCTTCTTTCTCAAGAAAAGGTTGATTTTCTTGCAAAACTGCATAATTTTTGGACTCAACCTATCCTATGTAATCATCTAGATTATGATGCTATTATTAAGGGAAAATATGTTTTATCATCTAATCTAGATCAAGCAAAGCTAGATAACAAAAACAAAATGGATGAGATTACCAAGTTACAAAGAGAGATTAATAGCTTGAGAAACAATGATATTCTTGATAAAATTATAAATAATTCTTCTAGTTATAATGGAAGGAGAGGTTTAGGATATGTTTCAAAAGGGAAATCCTATCAACCTAAACCTAGAAGAACACAAGCACCCAAGGCCAAGATTATGTATGTACCCAAAAACAACTCAACTCCTAGAAAGAGAAATGAGATTGATTTTATTAGTTGTCACTATTGCTTGCATCTTGGACACTACTCTTTTTCATGGCCATACAAGAAAAGGAATGATAATCTAATTTGGGTTCCTAAAACTTAGAGATTTGAATTTGATTAGTTGACATTTGACCTAAAACGTTTCTTTGATATTCAAATGTCTTATCTCAACAAAAATGAGCTTCAATATTTATATTATTGCAAAATTGTATTACCTTTTGCTTGCAAATAATTACTGAAAAAAACAATACAGAAACATTCTCTGTCAAGAAAATGTTCGACCGAGACACTATCGGTCGAGAATTAGTTGATCGAGCAGGTTACTATTTTTAAGCTTGTAAAAATCTGATAAAACCTGTACAAACAGCAGAATACTCGGTCAAAAAAAATCTTCGACTGAGATAAATTCGATCAAAGAAAAGTTCAACCGAATCAATTTCTGCTGAACCTATTTAAACATATTGATAAACTTGCATCATGACTTATTAAATATACTTTGATTATAACACTCTTATTAAACTTGTTACAGAACATGTTGATTTAATTACTATTTTATAATAATCCACATGGTTTGTCCTAAGTATTCCTTGGTCTATCTATATAAAAACCATGTGTCTTGAAATTTGCTTTTAAATGATCATAATCATTATATTTCATGAAATTATGGTTATGCTTCTATTGTTCCATCATGATCATTATAATTATGGATATGCCTTTACTGTTTCACCATGATCATTGTGTTTCATCTTTTACTTGGTTCACCTAAAATGATATTTGATAAACCATGAATGGATATTGTTTTCAAAATGATCATAGTGATTCAGTTCATCACACATAAAGATGATATTATCATTGAAAATGCAATTTTTGCATTAAGATAAATCTCAATGGCACAAATGCATCTTGACATATTAGTTAAATGATAATCTTGTGCTTAGATTATGGACAATGATATTCTTGTTATACATGAATAATACTCTATAAGCTATTTTTCAAATATTCAATCAAGTAGATCATTGAAAATGCTTAAATTGGAAATCTGCAGAAATTACCTCTTGGTTGAAATCAATTTTGACCAAGGGGTGCCCAGGTCGAAGTCAAGGTTGACCTAAAATAAGCTTGACAAAATGCTTATTTGTAAATCATTTTCCTGTAATCAATCTTAGTATATTAAACAAGATTTTAGTGCATAGCTCTCATAAAAGGTTAACTTATTATGATCTAATGCTTATTATGACCTAGAATTCTCTAAACAAATTAGGGATTAACATCATGTGTATTTGGTTGGAGATACAATCATTGATTCTACTATAAGCTTAAAAGAATCTCATATCATTTCAGGGCTTAACATCCCTTGCAAATGGTTGAGAAACTATTAAATATATTCATGAGCTTAAAGGATTCTCATGTCATTTTTAGGGCTTAACATCCCTTGTAAAATGGATGAGAAATCAATACACATATGCCATGAACCTAAAAGGATCTCATATTATTTCAATGCTTAAACATCCTTTGCAAATGATTGAGAAATAAATTGTGGCTAAATTTGACAATACGTAGTTTGCATTAATCCCTTGTTTTTAAAATTGAATATCTTATTAAGGGGGAGCATAGCATAAAATTAAGGGGGAATAATAAAAGTCATACTAAATGATTATCTTGGTTATCTTTTTGAAATGACAAAGGGGGAGAAATAATATAAAATCAATAACATAAAATAAAATGAGTTTCATAATCTCTTGGCCAGCACACACTTGCAAACAAGAGAATGGCTACAAAAGGTAAGCTTCAGGTATGAAACTCATATTATTTATATTTCCTTCTTTTATATTGTGGAATGTTTGGCATCTTCAAAAAGGGGGATATTGTTGGCTAAATTGGACATTATTATAATCCCTTTGTTTTGATGATGACAAACATTTCATTCTTGTGGATCTAACGTGCTACTTGAGTGTTCCAGGAACAAGGTGGATGACAAACCTTTGGAAGATCTATATGCTTCAAAATGCTTTAATTTCATGATTGTAATCAAATGTAAAAACGTGTACAAGTATATAATGTACAAGTACTTAGATATCATGTAAATCAAGCGTTTAGATCTTCCCTATCCATTCACAACACTTAGATAGGTCATCCCCTATAATAGTGTCACAACTGCACACTCATACACACACTTAGTATTCATCTAGAACCACCAAAACAGAGACATTATCGGTCGAACTATTTTTCGACCGAGACACACTCGGTTGAATATCTTCTCGACCGAGTCTCCCTGGTTAATCCTTCTAATAGGTTCTATAGCTATTAGACCTAGCAAACAAGGTGGTTGGGAGTTGGAATCGAACGTTATATACACTTGATCCAGACCGTCCTTCGGTTCGACAAAGAGTGTGATCGAGAGACTCTCAGTCGACAAAGTCTTCGACCGAGAAGGTGTCTATCTACACTTTTCAGAATTAATAAATTAACTAGTCATTGCTAAAGTAATTAGTGGATACCTAGCGACTAGTTGAGCACTTAGAGCCCCCTAGAAAGTGTCTAGAACGTCCTTAAGCATTCATAGGCCATTCCTATAAATAGGACATGCCATAGGACACCCAAAACACACTTGTGCAATACTTGAACATACACACTTGCAATTGGCAATCCTTTCTTGTGAGCAATTGAGCAATTTCTGCACTTGGTAATCTTTCCCATTGCTACAAGCTCGTGTCCTATAGTATAGAATCTCCTTTCCACCATACTTACACTTTCACACACATTGGTTAGGAGATCAAAATGCTTTATATAGGAAATCAAGCCTTGTGCTACAACGGTATTTGTAATTTCCATTTTCCTTTCTTGTTCCTTCTTATCTACTTTGTACTCTCCTTGCTACTCCTAGGTTGGAGGCTGCGGATTGGAGAGGGTTTATCTTCTCAAGTGGAGAAGGGTCTTTTCGGAGGAGAAGGTGGACTTTGGACTACTTCTAGAAGGTATCAACGGGAATCTACTTCAAGGAGGAAGGCTACTTCAAGGGGGAGCTTGAAGTTACTTCAAGTGAAGTCTGCTTCAAAGTTGGTGAGATGACTTCGGGGTGAAGGCTGTCCAAAGGGTTTGGGAAGGTAGTTGTATTTTATGTAACATCCTTGTGAGGTAATAAAATACAGGTGCTTTCAAAATCCCAATTGGAAACACTTGGGTAGTGGACTGACTCCCTTAGTATTTGCTAAGGGTGGAACCACTCTAAACCATGTGTCCCCTTGTCTAATCTTTCGTGGTTGATTGTTTGAATGATTATTGTTAAAATATTTTAAAAATCCTATTCACCCCCCCCTCTAGTGGTTTTTCACAAGGAAGGGTGGAAGTAACTACCATAGGTGGCTAAGGAGTGGGTAACCTTGTGTTGTGGCTGCCACTTATGTATATATGGGTGGTGGGGAAGCACTAGGTTAAGTGGGGGTAGTAATGGAAATGCAATCGAAAAGCTGGGTAGGGGTAGGTGGTTACCACAGTCATGGTGAGGTGTCGTGGCCATGGTGGTGGTTGGGTGTCATGGTCATGGGGGCGATGTGGTCATGGTAGAGGTATGTTGTGAGGTAGAGGGGGATACATGGAGTGGCCATGGCCGTGGTGGATGCCACAGTCATGTTGGGTAGAGGGTATCACGGTCGTGGTGGGTAGCATGGCCATGTTAGATGAAGGTGTTGATTCTTGTGCTCATCTTGTCTTTAGCTTGCCACAGTTGTGGCGGACGCCATGGGTGAGGTGGCCTTCATGGGACATGGTCATGTTGATGGCCACGACCGTGTGCATTTGTGTTTATTTTATGCTAGATCTCTCTTGGTTTTTGAGACATTTCACCACGGTCTTGGTGTGGTGCCACAGGGGTGATATAGCACTCCAGCCACAGTCGTGTTGTCTTCAGTGGCCATGGTCATTATGGGGCTCCATAGTCGTGGGCATTCATGTACAAAACTTTTGACTTTTTGGGCCATTTCACCACAACTGTGGTCATGTAGCACGGTCAAGGTAGGGGCCCAAGATGTTGATCTTTGCTCCAAACTTCTTCAAACAACTCCTTTTTGATCTGGATCAATTCTTGTACATCAAAGGAATTCCCGAGGGAGATTTAGAGCCATCCCTCTCATTTGCATCCAAAGCGTGTACAAGTTTCCTAAAAAATGCCAAAAAGTAGGCTTGAGTGCATTTGATATAATAGTTCATATTGGGAGAAAAAGACTTGCAATCTACATTGTTTAGATGTGATTATAATGCAAAAAGACACTAGATGAAACCCTAAAATATGGCTGCATCGATTCTTCTCAAGAGTCAGTCGGTTCGCCTTTGTGCAAAACTTCTTCTCATGACCATAGATAAATTAAAACTATCACATTTCTTATTACATTATAGAAGCAAAAACCTCGAGTAACATTCGAGGGGAAATACAAAGAAGACATTTAATTTACACTCAGAAATAAGAGAGAGGCTCGGTACACAGACTAAGTAAGAACAAGAATAAGCAACCACATCCATGCACATATAGATCTAGGGTTATTGGCCATAACCATGCTTCACGTCCAGCATCAAAACCAAATTTTAGGGTGACGCATGTAAATTGCATATATATATATATATATATATATTCATTCATTTCCCGGGGGTAGCCTGGATTTTCGCTACCCGTGCATCCCTAAAAGTAACCATATGGTTAGAAAACTAACTCTATGGACCAAAAAGTAACTACGTTGATTAAAAAAAGTAACTATACGACTAAAAAAGTAAAATCAGGCAAAATACACAGCAAATATATATATATATATGTAATTGTATATTTGTTATAGTTGTTCAAATGTAACTATTTATGCATGAAATGTAATATTTTGCAAGGTAAAGTAACCCATTACATGTGTAAAGTAAGAAACTCAAAAAAAAGTAATCGAGGAAAGGTTGTAAGGTTAGACCTAGTCTTGTAGCAAGTTAAGTCTTACATTATCCTTGTAGCATCATCGTGATTCTTCAGACATCAGCTTGCTCCTTCTTCATCAGTAGCACTCGAACGATGATCTCCACCAACCTCCTGGTCTAGCCACCATATATGACGGTTGATGGAGTTCTCCTAGCGGTAAAAGTCTCCAACCTCTGGAGAAGTCCACGTGGACCACTGGGAACTCCACATTGTGCTACCAAGCCCAACGGGAAGGAGTTGTCCCTTTTGAACGTCAACATGTTAGAGGTGATATGCTCTCCCACAATTTTCTCCCCCTTGCTATCCCTCCCTTTATCGGGTAGGACTTGCTCGGGCTCTCTATTAGTTACCACAACCAGAGAGGACAACAATTGTAAGAGTCAACTATTGTGTTCAGAGAAGCCCCCAATACCCCTCTATTTATAGGAGAGGCAAGGGTCAGGGTTCCCAGTCGGTGTGAGAGTTGAAAGGGTTGGATTCATGAATTTTCTAGAACCTATAGATGGTGAACCGGTCAATTCGCATACCCAACCGATCTGTTGGTGCACAAGCCAGTCGGTTTGCTAAGTGAACCAGTCAGTTCATGTAGTTTCCTATTATGAATCAAATTGGTAATCAATGTATGACTAATGCACAACATGACGGCAACACCAATCCTTGGTCCAATCAAATTGGCAATCAAACCGGGCAGTTCATCCCATGAACCAATCGGTTGGGATATGTGAATCGGTTGGTTCACTATGTGAATCAGTCGGTTCACTATGTGAAACAGTCATCTCACTCCCTAGTTTATCCATTGATTAACCAATGTTGATTCTAATTGACCTGACACTCCAACCGATCAGTTCATTGTCCAAACAGTCGGTTCAGCATCCAGTCAGTCAATTTTGAACCTCAATTGTTTAATTGAATACCTAAACACATTTAGTAATCAATCTAAACATCATTTATGAATATACTCCTTTAATCCAAGTGTATCATGTGTGTGTGACCCTATAGGTCCACCATTACATTGGCACTGAATGTCCATAACTAACTTATGACAACCCAAGCAATGAGTGATATCTAGCAACACATGATTGCTACCCAAGTAATTTATAAAGTTAGAGAACAACTTCAACCTACGATTTGTGATTCATGCTACAGTGATTGTATAGTTCCTTTGTCTCTGATATCCGGATTGAACTCAAAGCATGGAATTGTCATCCTCTCAACATTCAATCCATGTTCCTTAAACTAGAGAAGACTATCTGAGATGCATGTGAGCTCACACATCACATATTAAGTCACATGAGTATAGACATACATTTATCACTCTTGCTTATCAAGAGGCCATGGATACCATTCTCATGTAGGAGAGACAAATCCCATCTACATCACTCACATTCAATTCCCATGTGTCACAATGCATTCAAGAACCACCTTTATGGCAACCCATATCAGTATCACGATGGATGATGTCAAAGTACACCAACAACATGTGATGAATGCAGTGATTTTATGTCTAAGAACCACAAGCACCACTTATCACCATGAGAGATGATTCTAACTACCATTCCATGTTCTCCATGTATCACTCTCATGGTGGGTCTGTCTGATACATTGTTCTATAACATTTACCTATGTGCTTGACTTGATATCACATATCATGACTAATGAGACTCTGTCATCAGTCAACACACTCTAGTCTTATGTATTATTGTTGTCTATTTTGCTTCCACAGTAATATCTGACTAGGGAAATAACAAAAATGTATGTTCTTAACATTCATATGATCTCATTGTTCAAGTCACACACTTGAAGACATACATCATCAAATAACATCATTCTTTAGACATCTACTATGCATGTATCATCATCTCATGAGTGAAACAAACATAATAGATGGAATAAAATTAAATCAGGTATCTAATGCCACAATTCGATCATCATATGATTGGCTCTCTAGGCATACATAACAACAATTGCAACGTTCATGTAGGCTTCTGATGCTCAGCCTTGACCTTCTCATAAACTGGACATGTAGCCACGAACTCTGCCATGTCACACTTCACACTAGGTCACCAATACATGTCCTTCAAGTTGTTGTACATCTTGGTACTGCTTGGGTTCATCACATACATCGAGGAATGAGCCTCCTCAAGAACTAATTCCATCAAACCAGCAACATCGGGAACCATTATCTGACTGTGAAAGCAAACTGTCCCATCATCCGCCTCATGGAAACCATCATACTTCTTACTTCCAAACTCTACCTTGATATTCGGTATCAGAGTATCAACCTATTGTGCATATCTGATATGTTGTATCAAGGTATGCTTTACATGTAACTATGCTAGCAAGCTTGTCAACACGAAGAACTCCAACTGTACATTCATCTGATGAAGCAACACCAACACATCTTGCTTGTGGAACACCGAAACATGTAAAGTGCCTTATCTATAAATGATGACAAAGAAGACTTCCTACTAAGTTCATCAGCCACCACATTCACCTTCCCTGGATGGTAGTCTATCATGTAATCATAATCCTTAATCAACTCCATCCATCTCCTCTATCACATGTTCAACTCCTACTTTGAGAATATATACTAAAGGTTCTTGTGGTTGGTGAAGATATGACACTTCTATCCATAAAGGTAATGTCTTCAAATCTTCAAAGCATGTGCCATAGCTGCAAGCTCCAAGTCATGCATTGGGTATTTCTTCACATGCTTTTGAAGTTGTCTCAAAGCAAAAGAAATCATGTTCTTATCCTGCATCAACACGCATCCCAAGTCATTCTTCGACGCATCACAAAAGATGATGTAACCTTTCCCTTGCTCTAGAAGAACTCACACCAGTTCACTGGTCAACTTCTGCTTTAGCAACTGAAAAGAATGTTAACGCTTGTCATCCCAGATAAAAGGGATGCTTTTCCTCATCAACTTTGTTAAGGGTAACGCCACAACACTAAGGTTCTCAATGAACCTTATGTAGTAGCCTACCAAGCCTAGGAAACTAAAAACCTTTGTTGGTGTCTTAGGATGCTCCCATTATAGCACTGACTGTATCTTCTTTTGGTCCACACAAACACCCTTAGAAGATATAAGGTGGCCCAGAAAAGATACCTCCTTCAGCCAAAACTTGCACTTGTTGGAGTTGGCATACAACTTGTGTTGCCTCAACATTGTCAACGCTTGTCATAGATGTTGCTCATGCTATTGACTATCTTAGAGTATATTAGGATGTCATTAATGAACACTACCAAGAATTGATCAAGATACGACCTAAACATCCTATTCATCAGATCCATGAATTTTGTCAGCGCATTAGTTAGCCCATACGGCATAACCACATACTCATAGTGACTGTATCTAGTCCTGAAAGCAGACTTGGGTGTGTCATCTGCCTTGATCTGCAACTGATGATTCTGATCTTAGATCTATCTTTGAGAATAGTGCATCACCTCTCAACTGATCAAACAGATCATCTATCCTTAGCAACGGGTACTTGTTCTTAATCATGACCTTGTTCAACTATCAGTAGTCAATGCACAACCTCATAGAACCATCCTACTTCTTCACAAACAACATGGAAGCATCCTGAGGGAATTTCTTAGTTTGATAAACCCTTCCTCTAATAGCTCCTGTAAATGCTTCTTCAATTCATGTATCTCTACTGGTGTCATCCTGTATGGTGACTTTGCTATAGGTTGTGTACCAGGAATAGATTGATCTCAAAATCAATCTCTCTAGGAGGGGGAACATCAAGAAACTCTTCAGGAAAAACATTATCAAACTCTCAAACCATAGGCAACTCCCCGATATCATGACTCCTCCTCTTAGTGCACACAACGTGTGACAAGAAAGCCTCACACCCTTGTCTCTTCGGCCTCTCTGTTGTCATATCTGACACCAAGAATGTGGGAAGAATCTTCCTATATCCTTGGAAGACCCACAAAACATCACCATCATGGAATGTCACCAACTTGGAGCTACAGTCCAAGACCACCTAGTACTTCTCTAAGGTATCCATCCCAAGGATCACATCGAATCCATTCATGTCAAGTGGCATAAGGTCCACTTGAATGTTGCATCCAAAGAAAGAAAGAAAGTAGGATGGACACACCTCCTGCAACTCAAATGAACCAACAAGAGGGGTTTCTAAATGAATACTATCACATCTACTAACAATAGGTAGATAACAACTATCCATCACCTCTCTAGTGATAAAAGAGTGTGTCACACCTGGGTCAACCAAAACAGATACAAAAGAAGAAATAGACAAATTAGAATGAAAAATCTCCATCTGACCTATCATGTACCATGGATTGACCACTCCCTCTGGTTGACTCGTAGTGTAGAATCGAGCCATTGCATATTGTCGCCCATGTCCTCTATTGGCCTGTCCGAAGGACCTATCCTATGATACCTGAATGCACACCACTATTGAACTAATGTTGTTAAGAACCTTGATAACTTTGCCTCGGTTATTGTGTCACCTTCTTGTCCTTCATAGGGGAAAAAACTTGGTATGCCCAGTTTGTTCACACTTATAATAGATCTTAGCCTCGTAGCATGGCCTAGACGGCCATGTTATCGGCATTGAAGTTGCATTATGTGCTTCAGCTGGTGGAAAGCTACAACATCTTCCCTTGCTCAGGGACCACTGTGACGTCACTACTGGTCTCTATTGCAAAAAATATGACCTTTGCTGAGACTTTAGCACCTCGGCTTTTTAAAGCCACCAGACAAATGCCCCTAGAGCTGAGTTGGCCTCTTCTTAGTGTTGGCTTCATGCTTATCAATAGTAGATTGCTCAATCCTCCTCACCAACTCCATGAAGGTAGAGAACCTCTCCATGTTCTCCAAAGTAGACATTGTTGTCATCAACTCCGTACTCAAGCCCTTCTCAAACTGTCAAACCATCTCCTTATTTGTCTCCACCATGTGAGGACAGAACCTCAACAATTCCATGAACTTCACATCATACCCGTTGATCAACATTGATCCCTACTGAATCTTCTCAAAATAAGATATCTTCTCATCAAGATATGTCTCTGGGAAGTATCATCCCACAAACTCCCGCCAAAACTTTTCACAACTCATCACCACTCCAGGTCTCTTCTCCTCCTCTATGGCCAATGGCCAGCATTGCCCTTTATCGGATACACTGCATGCTTTACCTTGTCCTCTTTTGGGATATTAAGGATCTTGAAAGCCTTCTCAAGCTCAGTTAACCACATATCTACATGTGTCGAGTTTGCCATCCTCGCATACTCGACCTCTCCAACAACGCTTAGGTGCTCAAAAGTCTTTCGAGAGCCCTAGGATTAAACATTAGAGATAGTTGTCCTTGCTTGAGATACGAGCGCTCTATCCTCCATATACATAATCGTGGCCATCAACTGTCTAAACATAGACTGAAATGTTGGGTTGGTCGTGGTTTTTGGGTCGAACTGAGGCACCATGGCTACTCTGGCCCCGTCTCTGGCACTCTATCTTTGTGTGCATGCCTCCTTACGCCATCTCCCAGCACAATAAAACTACTCTCAACATGTTTCTTCATTCTCTCCAGACATATTTGCATAAGCATAAGATATAATCAAATATGTCATATGACACAAGAACAGTCACAAACCTAGTCCTATGTCCCTGTAGACTCAGCATACCTAGATCTCTCATACCAACCTTGTGACACATGACAACCCAATGCCACACAAACAAGATTACTCAAAACAAAACCCTCGATCAACAACTAAACAACCGCATGCCACAAAAGTAGGTAAATTAAAGCCAATCTCATATTACCAACATGTGCAGGAAACAAGCTACACAAAGGTTCAACAACCTATATCACATCATATATTATAATAGATATATACATATGTTTAGTGGCCATGTTCCACAATTTGTATACAAAAGATATCTTGTTCCACATGTACATATAGAAACCATGACATATTGTCAAAACACATGTTGATATACATCATCTACAAAACAAATCCCTTCATGGACCTGAGAATACAAGGACGATGCTAGGACTCTACTACGACAACAACTAGTAGCTATCCAACCTTCAGAGGCTACTTATCTCCAAGTTTCTCTTCCTCAATAGCATGATCCTGACCACACCGTTGACGAACACATAAAAAGATGTGGTAACCCACGAGATGAGACCTATGTCCTAGCTAGAGATATAGCTCTCAACCAATGGTTATTTTTACCACATATATACCATCATTAAATAAGATGAGAAGATTCACCTAAATGAATAATTTAAATGATTACACAAGTTGAGCAGATTGAACAACTATAACAGATAAGCATAGCATCATGATAAGAAGGAATATGAAGAACATATATAACAGTTGATTTCTCTTACTGCATTATATAACAACTGAGCAGTATAAGAAACAAGGCAAGGGTAAACATCCAATGTGAAGTGTGTTTAACCCTAAGTAGATATACTACATTGTTGTATTACATATTTTATTATTGCCCTGATGAATTGAGTTATACCACTCAACTCCAACTGACCACTGATGAGTCAAAATCAGTGCAATACAAGATCTAGGAAGAGTCAGAATCCAATATCTTCTCCCCACTTAGATAGTACAAGTGAACGTCACAGTGACATATAAAGTCAAACTGCAAAACACCTAGCCCGCCTTGGCATATAGGTCAAAATGCTAGACACCAAGGAATGAAGCATTGTCATCAAGGTACAATCGTCATTGCCCTAAAAAATATACATATATATAATCACCAAGACATGACTTTAGTCGTTCTCACACCGAGGTATGATCATGGACATCCTCAAAACATCTGGGGTTAAGATGACAAGGACACACCGTCACTTGCACCTCACATACTCACCATTATGTGCTCTGAGTTTCCCTTAGGAATGCTCATTTCACCATCCAGAAAATCCTGACACTGGAATGGATCTATGGCTAGACCATCTACATGATTAGGATTTCACTTTATTAGTTAAATACAATTGGGTATCTTTCACCTACATTAATCAAGTTATGAGCGGGCCCTAAAAAGATTCTACAAAGATAAGGGTAGGTTGCAATTTTAGAAGATATAAAGCATATGAGATATAAACTTATCACATCACCACATGATATTGTTTCATTCCCACTCATGAGACCATCACTATTATCACATCATAAATGGATTCCAATCCCTTATCACATCACATAGAGGTTATCACCTCAATTAGGGTAACCAGTCCTATCCAAGGTTATAAGACCATTCACATTGTTCCCTGCAAAAACATTATTATATTTCCATGTCTCATCAAGGCTCATCATTACCACCATAAATGTGATACATAAGTTTGGTATAACCATGCATTTAGTCACCATAATGCTCATATGATAGAAAATTAGGATTGTAATAGATTAGGAGAGGGAAAGTACTCTATAATCATGATAATTACTCAAGCAAGCTAAGTATTATCACCATGTACTCAAATTAAGGTTAAAGTATAACAAAGAAAACTGAATTAGAAGTTTCAAATCAGAAATAGATGTAAGTCTTACTTATCATTTTCTCCAACATTCTTGGAAGTGAGTAAGTCAAACATCACCAACATAAAGTCACTCACATAAGACAATTACAAGTTCGAGAATTCTCATCAACAGAAGAGATTGGGACTCATCATCTCCATCGGTCGAAGAGATGAGTTATCCTCAGCGGCCACTTAGATCAAGCACATCATCGACTAAAGAAAAAGGTAAAGTTTTAGAGACCAAAGAAAGTTTGAGTCACTATCGACTAAATAAGATAGGTGCATGGCGATCAAAGACAACATCCAACCCTAGCGACCGAAGGGAACCTCAACACATAGCAACCACTATCATCAAGATCCGTACAACCTTCAAGGATATACACTCATCAACCGCATGAGATATAGAACTCAACGACCATCAAGGTGTAAAAACCTAGCAACCAACATGACCTCAAAAACTTAGAAACCATTAAGGGAGAGAAAACCCATCAACCACAAGATCAAACATGTTGCTTATCATCATGAAACCAAAAATCTCCAAGGTACAAACCATAAGAAAGAAAATGAATCCAAAACCCTATATTCGACCACCATCATGAGAGAAAGAAAAACCATGAATCAAGAGAGAGAATCAATGTTTCTACCAACATGCATGTATCAAAAACCTCCATCATTAAGCACATGTATAGTTTGCTACATTTGAGAAATATATCCTATGCATGTCTAATTAAAATAATTTGTTGAGTGTGATATTTTATAATTATTTGTTGAGTGCATTCTTGTATAATTGTTTAATTAACTTGATATGAGTTACACATTGATATGAATTTACTTAAATTGAATCAACTAAATGATGAAATGTAACCATAGTTTTAGTCTAGAAATTGGACAAATCATATTTCTATAGTTGGAATTCATGTATAACTACTTGTATAATTTGGTGTAATATTCAGTTTAAATGATACATGGATAAATAGTCACACATCACAATTAATTAAACTAAATCAATATAAAATTACCTAAATGAGCATGATTTAGACTAAATTTGTTGTATTTGCCTAAATTCTAAATCATAAATCCTAATATAGACATACATCTTGTTGGCCTAGAAACTTGTCCAAGATTTACTCATTAGGATTAGATCTTAGATCGTCCCCAGTTTGGGTTGTTTCTGAACACTTGATCTCAAGTAAGATGCAGGTGTATAATGTGTATTCAATTTTCAAGATGTTTTGTAAGAACTTCCCCATTTGTTCTCTATGCACACATGTAGGTGGGTATTTGCCCATATACAACAAATGGGTCTTTTAGCATGTTTTTCTCTTACAAATGAATTTTCATGAGCCATGAACCCGCCCAGTTCTCCTTTTTTGGTTTCCCCTTCCAAGAAGCAAGAAAGAGCAAGAAAGACTTAACATTACCTTCGTGAGAGTGAGAACCTGGCAAATAGTCATTTTTGCATTTGAAATTCAAACCCAAAAACATAATCAAAGACCGGTGCATCCCTGAACCTACTACCTTGCCATAGAAGGTCATGGGCATAGGTGATCCGAGGAGGGAGCTTTGGTCATTCTCCCAAGTTACTGTAGCCACAGAGTACTGTAGCACAATTGCTATAAAGTTTGTGAAAGTCCTTTTTTAAGGCTAAAAAGTCTGGTTTCAAGGTTCATAGTTTCTAAAGATTGTACAAATATTCGATTTCAAGATCTTTACAGTCCCTTAGTGAAGAAAAAATCTGATTTCTTGAAGAGAAAAGTCTGGTTTCTTGAAGAAAAAGTCGACTTTAGCAAGAAAAAAATCTTAATCTTGGTTAAAGTCTGATTTGCTTCCCTCTAGTCTACTTTTTGCCTATTTGATTAATCGGTTGGGTGCATTTTTGATCAACATGACTGATATAGAGTTCACGGTTCACAAATCTACTATGAGGAAACACTACTGAAATATTCTTAAAAAATGAATACAGATTATACACTTACTAGTGAGATTAGGTGTTCAAGAATGGGATAGTTGGTACACATTCATTACTAAACCCTAAACCCTAATTTGTAGACCCAAAACCTTAAACTCAAATATGTAAACCCTAAACTCAAAAACCTAAATGGTAAGCCCTAATCTCTAAATGATAATCTCTAAATCCTAATCTCTAAGTATGTGATTCAATACTCCCTTTCTCTGTGATCATAAAATGGAATGATCATGGACATCCATTTTAAATCATTACACTACATAGTTTATTATTGGTCTTGATCAATACATAAGATTTGCATAGGAACATAGGAAATGACCTAGAGATAGTATATATTATCCGTGTAGGAATTACAGTAACAACTTGAAACTCGACATTGTTAATGAAATCAAAAGTCATGTCATGTGCAACTGGATTATACACGGTTATACAAAATGGTACTGGCATGGAGAGCTTCCTACTATGAAATCAATAGATGTCGATAGCAGAACTTATGCTAAAGAAGAAATTGTTGATGATGTAGATGTGAACAAACTGATTCCAATAGGCATGATTGATTTGATGCTAGATAAATGTGGGGTAAATCTTACTGATCCACCTTCCTTATTTAGAAAAATTATGCATGATGCTAAGAGACTATTATTCTTAGGTTGTACTAAGTTTATAAAGTTGAGTGATGTATTTATATTGTATACTCTGAAGGCTAATAATAGATGGAGCGACAAAAGCTTCATGTCTTTGTTGTCTTTGTTATAATAAATTCTACCTAAAGACAATGGACTTCCCATCTCAAAACACAAATTAAAGAAAATGTTGTGCGCAATGGGAATAGAGTCTTAGAAGATGCATGCATGTATGTATGATTGTGTGTTATTTCAAAAGGATTATATAATTTGAAATGTTGTTATAGAGTGAACTTTTAGGGTTCTTGGATACCTTTTCAAATATCTAGATTTACAGCTTGAGGACTAGAAGGGCTTTGAGTATCATGTATGTTGATGATAGCCCTAACTTGATATTTGATCATGCAAATGATTTCCAATTGGCTTGGTATAGTTTGAAATTGTTTAAATGACTAGTTTGTTTTACATTAATGCGACCAAGGTTAGATATTGATTCAGGCAATGTTGGTGTGGAATTAACTATCACAACTTTACTGATATACATGGGCTATGTGGCTACAAAATATGGATTAAGTAGAAGAGCCATGGATAGGCTTTCTCGAGAATGAACTAGGATCTAAGATAGCCTGATCTAACGGTAGATATACCTTCCTTAATTTGTGTTAAATGGGAATGTGGGGGTGGTAGTTTAGCTTGTGTGAGACCCAGTCATGATGATCATTGGTCATGAGTTGAGAGCAGTTTCTGAACAAGAGATTTGGCTTGTTTCAGTGATATCCATTACCCTGGCGGTTTTTGACTTAGAAATAACAAAGAAATAGTAATTGTTCCCTCTTCCCTATCCATCGCTATCACCAAGCATGCAAGGATGAAGGAAGCAAAGGTAGAAGAAGAGAATGGAGTTAGAAGGAAGGTTGACTATGATGAGACCTGAAGTAATTTCTCATCAGAGGACGACCTCCAGCAGCGGCGTTCGCACATATAAAGAACAAGGCGGGTGTCAGGCATGCTCGTGTTCACTCAGTGAGGGAGATGCACGGTTCCTACTCCCACGAAGCCATATTAAAGAGGCCGAAGGAGTATATATGGTCTGGTCAGAGATGTTGGTGGCAAAATAGTATGTCAATGAAAACCTTGATGACTGCAATTCCTCGCCGCAGCATTTGCAAAGGCAGTTAGCAGATGGACGATGGAGTGAGCATCATGTTGAGCCTGATAAGAGGCATTTCTCTTATACATCTTGAAGTTATCAAGGAGACCTTTGAGCATGTAGACCTTGGACTCCTTGAATTTCTTGGTCCCTTCATAGGTGATGAAAAGTTTGTTCCATATCTCATAGGTGGTGCCCCAAGAGGATATCTGGTTGAATTCTGAAGGAGTTAGTGCTACATAAATGTTGCTAATAGCCTTTGCATTCAGCTGGGCCTTCTTCAATGTAGCTTCATCCCAAGTATCCACATCTCCTATTGGATCCTTGACCACTTTCCACATGTCGTAACTCATTCCTTGCAAGTAGAACTGCATCCTTCACTTCAATAGAGGAAGTTTGTTCCATCGAAGATTGGACATCTCATGGAGAAAGTTGAGAGAACCTAGAAGGTTGTCATCCATCTTATCATCTCGTGGGAGATCTAGTCAGATAACATCGTGACTCTGATACCACTTGTTGGATCAATGGACTCTAGAATAGGGGTTGATTAGAGCTTAAATACTTAAACAAGATTCATTAGACCTTCAAATTACTTCAATACATAAGATTGCTAATATTTAATTTGATGTGCAACTAAATATACATAGCAAGGATGAGAGAGATTGAATAAGGTCAAGAAAAAGCTATCTATAGTGGTTCCAAACTCTAAACAAGGATAGTGTACATCCACTTCCTAGATAGATCAATCTCTAGGATTTTACAACCATTGCATACTTATATTCCATTATAAGACATACAATAAGACCTTCCTTTTTTAGGGCAAGGATACCTAGCATTCCTTTTTAAGGATAAAAAGGATCCAATAAACCTTACAAGGTCTTACCTATCCTTGGAGCAAGATTTGACAACCTCTACAAGGGCTTATCCACTTTTTCAACAATATGGACACCTTCACCAAGGAGCTCCCCTCTTGCAACAAGTCTTCCGCCTTGAAGGAATTAGCCACTCTTCTCAAGGATCTTCAGACTTCACCTTCTCCTTCACCAAACAGATGCTTTCACTAACATTGCTTGAAGAAAGGGATGGGAAAGGAAATATTTGAGAGATTCACAATGATTACAAGGAAATATGTCTCTCATAAATAACCTATCTCACTCATATGTATATTTTGATTAGGAAGCAAGAGAGAGAAAGGGGCTCTTAGTAGACAAATTCATTCAACTATAGCTAGGAGCATAAGAAGAAAACTTGGGAAGCCCAAGGGTCTCTATTTATAGGTGGGAATACCTACTAGCCACCATAAGCACTTGAGAACAAATTCTAGTCATTTGGGTGTTGCAACAGATCTATTTTTGATGTTTCTAACACTCCAAAAGCTAGAAACATTTTATTTGCACTTTCCATATAGTGTAGTCAGTCGAGTTTCAATAAAGCAACTCGATGGATATCACTATGCAACAAACAAATTTGAAGTGTCAGTCGAGTTTATCTTAGATGAAACTCAGCTGACAACTTAAATTTGTTTTGGGCAGTGCAATGTGTCGGTCAAGTTTATCCTGAGGAAACTCGGCCGGTCCTGGCAGTTCCCAAAATCCATCAAGGGTGTAAATTGATTTTATCAAGGATGAAACTCGTCCGACAAAAGCACCCTGTAATAAATTTTTAGAAATTGTCGTATGAGTGCTTAAATATTCGTTTTAAGTGCATGTGCTTTTTTCTCATCTTAATTACAAGTCCTAGCATCAATATAAATTATTACAAAATTTTTCCTAAGGATTTTAGGGTGTTTTCCACAAAGGTGCATTTGCATTGACTTTGACTTCTATTTGATCAGGCTAGGGCTTGATAGAATTGATCCTTTTCATGTACATATTATCTAAAATCAATCTCAAACAGACATATTAGATACATATGAATGGAATGGTTAATTCATTATCAAAATATGGATAATGTATAACTATTAGGTCAATAGCTATGGATTCTGGTATACTAGTTGTATTCACCCTCATTGAGTGAAGAAGATGACTATGTGTATTTTTACATTTTTAACCCTAGATGTTTTTGGTTGTTGTCAAGCCCTGTAAGGGAATTTTTAACTTTGTGCAGTGCTTTGGGATATAGCATATCTGGTTTTCTTTAGCATAACCACCCAGTTGGTAGTGCCTTATAGGGCCAGTACACTTATGCTAATAATAAAAATCCAATTTTAAGGTTTATATAATTAATGTAAACTTAACCCTAATTTCATGTATGCCTTTAATAGGTTGCTTGTGGATTGAGATGGAATTAGGTTATGACCATGGACATGTGTAGACTTCATGTGAGGTATGTTGCATCCCTATTCATCATATTGAGCAATCACCTATATTCCCTCTCTCTCTTGGTCCTATGGAAAAATTAGCCTACACAATTTCTCTCTCTCTCTCTCTTCTGAGAATTTATTTCATGTGAAAGATTCTATGTTGACTCTGTTTTTAGATTATATGTTGACTATGATCTTGTTATTATCTTATTTTGTTGGATATTGATATTAACTCTAAATTTTAATTTACTTCATGATGAAACCCTAATTGTGTATTGAACTATTTTGCCCATTTTTGTGGTGGTTATTATATGGTGTCCATTTATGTGATGGCAAACTCATTAATTCTATTTATATGATTGAACTTTTACTTGCCTCTATACATTGCATGCTCTGTAATTCAATAGCCCTAGGGACTTATATGTGATTTGGTTTTATGGGATTATGTGTCCTTTATTTTTGGGATGGAGGTTATGTGCAACATACCCTGGGGTATGTTCCCATGTTATTTTAGGATGGAGGTTATGTGTCCCATACTTGGGTTTTGTGCCCACTTTATATATTTGGGAATTTGATTATGTGCCATACTCTATCTGGTTTTAAGGATATGAGCCTTAGTCACCATTATTATTTATATATCACTAGTTCTATGCCTATATCACATACATGGAGGTTGATTATTATTATGATGGGTTTTGTGCCCTAAATTATTTATGTGTGCTTTTGCGGTACAACTCCTATTTTTTTAGTGGAAAGTATTTTTCTTGATTATCATCTTATTGCAATTCATATTCTTTTATGTCCATTTGGATGGAACTTTTCCTCTTCTATGGGAAGCCTTGTTATATTTGATGTCATTTTTCCATAATGTTGCTCTATTCCCTATTAATGTGCACATACCGGATTTTATGCTAACAACTTCCATTTTGTCTTCTCTTATGGGCTATGCTTCCAACCCCAGGTATAGGGCATGGTATATATGGCATGTAGATGTGAACCTAGCTTTTGGAGCTCACTCTCAGGGAGATGGACTTGTGATAGTTTATATATCCCTCTACTTAGATCATGATCTTGTGACATTTGTGTAAACTCCATATGGGAAATGATGATGTACTTTTATAAAATTGAATATAGTCATGATTTATTATTCTACTACTACACTTTGGTCTTTTGAATACCATTATTCGAAAAATGAAAATTTTACACCTAATCCAGCATACCCTTTTAGTGTGTTTGGATTAGATGGACTTATTCCTCAAATTTAGTAGGGAGTGGATCTCCTCTCAAGTTCTACTTCTTACAAGATGGTATCAGATCCATAGTAGTCAGATATTGACCATTTCAATTTTGTCTCCCAAATTAGAACCCTTACATTACATAGACACCCTCTAAGTGAGATGTTTACCCTAGAATTGATCTATGATTTTCTTGAGATGATGCAAGGTCAATCTAGAATCATATGAGGTATGCATTTGAAAATCATGAATAGTAAACCCTTTTAAGATGAGACTCTAGTTGATAATAGACAAAGATGTAGGTAGTTATGACAAGTATCTTTGAATATAATGAGGTTTGATATGAGGGAGTGTAGCATGATAAGGAGATCCTAACATGAATAAATTGTGGGTTGGTTTCTCGCATTGATCCTGAGCTCATTTTTTATATTTCATATGATTTTTTGAAGAAAAATCTATCTTCCATTGTACTACTATATGTTCAAAAACATTCTGTGGTTTTAACGATGATTTTTAGAACCAGGTCACAATGAGGAGATGAATGAAGTATTGATAATGAAACCCTAGAATTAGTTGGAGTAGATATCATAAACCCTACTTCTGGTGTTTGGAGTGATGACTAGGAAGATATGTCTTGTGATAAAGGTTTGTTTATCTACCCTTTGTACCCATGACTTTTAGATGTTGATGTGGACCTTATGGTTATTGTTTTAGTAACACAAGGACCTAAAACTCAACCCTAGGTGGGTATGACATGTTAGTTGGATGCATCATCTATGAACAACATAAACCCCTAAAATATTCACAACTAAAATATACATAAGTAACCTTATTACCTTGATGTTTCTTAGCTTGGGTTATTAGGTTAAAACTTTTAAGGGGTGGAGGGAAGTTTCTTAGTAGTATAAGGATGGTTGGATTTCAGGGATGAAGTCCTCTTTAAGGGGTGGAGTGTTGTAACATACTGAAACCTAGTTATTGACCCTAGAAAACATAATCACATGGATAAGAGATTGATATGTTTTGTTCTATAGATTTAAAAGACAATAATGAAAGTTATGCCTTAATAAATGTTGGTAATGCATATAACATATTATGTGTCAATAGGTTCTATGATCAACATCATGTATCATAATACACTCATATTAAAATAATAACTTAAATAAGTGTCAACATGTAGGTAAGTCCATCAAATGTGTCACATATATTTTCTTTGCTAACTAATATTCACATACAGATAAATAAGAAGTACAATGTGATTAATACATGTATTAGAATAACAATTAGAATTTTCATATGCAAACTTCCAAGTCAAAGTGGATTTAATAAAATAAATATGTTAAATAAGTAAATATGGAATTTCATGCATAATAATAAAAGGTAATTCTGTTTGTAGCAAAATGAAGATAATGGGACTCTAAATAATACATAATAATATTAATGATATAATTTTATATAAGGTTGTTGATCCTAAAACCATAATTGTAAGAGAACTCAT
This sequence comes from Alisma plantago-aquatica, assembly GCA_963693085.1. Lineage (NCBI taxonomy): Eukaryota > Viridiplantae > Streptophyta > Magnoliopsida > Alismatales > Alismataceae > Alisma > Alisma plantago-aquatica. The sequence continues at coordinate 272,542,817 of OY856412.1, forward strand.
AAAAGGAAATCTTAAAAGTTAAATATAATGGCAAAATTGTGTTCATTGGGTCCAAAACAGCTTGGATGTCAAGTTTCACATTATTTGAACAATCATATATGTCATTATTTCAATTAAGAAACGAAAATATGAGATAAGGCCAAAAAATATTAATTTAATTACTAAATGTCTTTTTAGGGGGAAACATATCCCAAATTTGGATTCTACGTGCCAAAATTGGTCTATATGTGATTTTTCACTTTAATTGAACAATCTTATCTATCCTAGTTTTATTTAGGAGAGAGAATACAACTTAAAAACAAAATCATTAAATACAACATTAAATAACCCCAAAAGTGCTAGTTGATGTCAAAAATGAATTCTACATGTCCTAGTTAGCCTAGTTGCAAAATTTGGCTTTAATCAAATCATGTTTGAGCCCTCAAATAAATAAGGAAAGAAAAATAGATTTTCAATACTTAATAATAATAAATGTATTTAATCGTTAAATCTATTTTTCTATAGTTTCTCCAATTTCACTTGTCGTGTGGGCCTTTGTGACTTTATTTCTCTTAGGATCTATTTGCATTGTTGATTTCTAATAGTATGGTTGACTTTGTGTCTCCTACCTTCCGGTTCTAGCTCATGTACTGTGTTCACACAGTTCCGGCTACTTGTTTTGAGAACATGATTATGTGTTGTAATCTTAATCCTATGTATCATAACTCTTTGTGTGCTCTATCATATGAGTTTTTAGTATGCTAATTCATATTTTTATTATGATATAGGTTGCCTGCTTTTCTCTATTCTCATCTTTGTTTTTTGGTTTGTGCCTCTTGTGGTTACGTCTTTGGTTGTGCTTGGAGAAGACATGGTTTATGCTCTTCTACCCCTCCCCCTTACTTTTTAATAATGTTAAAAGGTGGAGAGAAGTTTGAGATGTTTTTGAATCTCAACCATATTTTTTTCACTGCCTATATGATTGTTTTATTGTCTAAGTATATGCCTTCTCATGTTACTTGCTAAAGGACCATGTAGTATATATGTTATATAGCTTTGTGTAAAAAGACTAACTATGCAGGTAAGTGAGCATAGATTGAGGGGGAGAAATTCACATTGTTCACATTTTGAATTCCCTTGCAATTCACAAGGCTAAGGTATAATTTTACATATCCTTTTCATTATGTTGAGGAATAGTTTGTCATTATCAAAAAGGGGAGAATGTTTACTTGAGAGTTATACATTATTCATAATTAGATAATGACTTAACCATTCCATAGAGAGACTTGAATCTGTGACAGCGACGATGGATGGAGTATATGAAGGATTATGACTTCACCATCACTTATCATCCTGGTAAGGTGAATGTCGTAGCAGATGCCCTGAGTCGAAAACAGCTCAGGTGTGCAGCTATTTTGTCCAATTAGTGGAAGAGTTTGGAGGAGCTGGTGGAGTGGACCCCACAATCGCTTGAAGATCAAGTTTGATTGGCCAATATCCAGATCCAATCTGAGTTGTTAGGTGAGATTGTGGCAACACAGTTGGTCAGTGGAGAACTCGACAAGATGAAAGGTTTGATGATGAAGCCACAGACTCGTCTCTCCATGGGAGTAGACGGAGGAATTAGGTTTGAGAATCATATCTGGGTTCAGGTGGATTCATCGATAAAGGAATGTATCCTGCAAGAGGCTCATGGATCCAAATACACAGTGCACTCAGGAACTACTAAGATGTTTAAGGACCTACAGAGGTATTTCTAGTGGTCAGGAATGAAAAGAGACATTGCGACATGTGTGGCCAACTGTCTTACATGCCAGATGATGAAGGCTGAACACCAACGACCCGGTGGACTTTTACCGTCGATAGAGAATCTGGAATGGAAATGGAAGCAGATCACCATGGATTTTGGGGTGGGTCTACCCCGAACCAAGAAGGGTCATGATGCGATATGGGTCATGGTAGATCATCTTACCAAGTCAACGCACTTCCTTTCCTTAAAGACCACTGCAAAGGTGTCAGACCTAGTTGAGTTGTATATCATAGAGATAGTGTGTTTGCATAGAGTACCTAGTTCGATCATCTCAGATAGAGACCCAAAGTTTACTTCCAAGTTGTGGAAGCAAGTTCAAGAGGAACTTGGAACAAGGTTGAAGTTTAGTACCGCTTATCACCCCCAGATGGACAGTCAGTCGGAAAGGACGATCCAGACATTAGAAGATCTGTTAATAGCTTGTGTGCTCGATTGGGGTGGCTCAGGGGAGCAGTACTTACCTTTAGTTGAGTTTGCCTACAACAACAGCTACCAAGACAGTATCGGGATGCCTCCGTATGAAGCTTTGTATGGGAGACTGTGTCGGTCATCACTTCACTGGGATGATGTGGGTGAGAGGACCCTATTGAGGTCAGATGAGCTCCAAGTGTATGCTGATAAAGTTTCTTTGATCAAGCAAAGGATGAAGAGAGCCCAGGATCGACAGAAGTCGTATGATGATGCAAAGTAGACTAACGTGCATTTCACTGTGGGAGAGCATGTGTTTTTGAAAATCTGACCGCTCCGAGCTATAGCCAAGAACATAGGAAAGCTGAGTCCCCAATACGTGGGTCTATTTGAGGTGTTAGAACAGATTGGTGAAGCTGCATATCGTTTGGAATTACCTCCTCAGTATAGCATGATGCATGATGTGTTTCATGTGTCCAATCTAAAGTGATATGTGCAAGATTCGAGCCATGTGCTGAGCATTGAGCCTATTGAGCTTCAAGGGAAGCTGACTTATCCTGAGTCACCTTTGTGGATTCTAGATACCAAGGTGAAAGAGCTCAGATGTAAGAATATAGAGATGGTAAAGGTTCTTTGGAAGCACCATGGAGAGGATGAGGCCACATGGGAGCTAAAGACGGACATGGAGAAAGCATATCCTGACTTGTTTATTTGATTGTTGAATTTTGAGGGAAAAATTCCTATAAGGAGGGGAGGATGTTATAACCTCCATTTTTCCCTAATTATGTAATTCTCCTTTTCATATAATTGGAATACATGTTTGTTTTATTGTTTGAATTAAAAGGATTTCGTGTGCAAATAGCCTTGTTGATTGTTAGATGGGCCTTATTGGCTATTGGGCCCAATAATAATAAAGGATAGAGCAAAATACAAATGATAATTAAAGAAAAGAAGAATAAAGAGAGAGAGGTGGAAATCTCTAGAAGGTAAAGGGGATATTTCGTACCTTTAGGGTTCCTTGAGGACCAAGGTACTCGAGATAGTAAGATAATAGCAAAGGAAAAGGATATATTAATTAAAATTGGTTTAAGTAATGGATAACTTTTTTTGCGTGCAAATAGGGTGGGATGCCTCTTTACTGAAAAGAAGTGTAAGGTAGATACAAGGTGTAACCACCGAGAAAAAAAAAGGAGGATGTAAGAAACTATACAAAAAATTACTACCACCTATCTATACATAGTTAATCCTATCTGGACAAAAAAGAAGAAAGCTATCCCTATCACATGACAGCCAAAATTTGTCCAAGTCCAAAGGAGCAGCACTAAAAATCCTCCTGTTCCTCTCTAACCACATCATGTAGATCACACAAGCAGCTTGGGTTTTCATATCATGCTTCAGCTCAAGCAGATCCTCTATCGAGCCCACCAAAACATCAAACTTTAGATGGAATTTCTCCCAAACTCCTTTTGCAAAGCAACAATCAAAGAACAGATGATTAGGAGTTTCTTCACCACACTCGCACAAATAGCATCTAAAGCCAATTGGAAACCTATTCTTTTCAAGTAGTCAAGCATAGGCAACTTCCCCATGAACAACTTCCAAAGAAAGATGGACCATCTCCTAGGAAAAGAGTCAGACCAGACCCAGTTAAACCAAGTAACCTGAGGAGACTTTTCTCTAGAAATAGACCAACCATCACTCAAAGAGAGCATTTTGCTTCCTCTAAAAAGAATCTCATCTTCCTCATCAGAAGAGATAACCTGGTTATTAAGGACCTCCAACAGATTTTCAGCCCCTCTGAAATCAAGAATCGACCAGCTGCCGTCAACAATGCAAGATGAAGCTTTACAAAATTTACCTCTGCCCATCCTCAGGATAAGTTGTTCGTCAACAAGATCAATCAGTCTTTCCCCATCATTTACCCAAGGATCCAACCAGAAAAGAAACCTATCACCTCTCCCAAGACAGAAATTTATATGCTTCAAAAGAATAGATCTATGATCTAGCATCTTTTTCCAAACCCAAGTTGCGCCCGGTTTGGCCTTAATAGTCCAAATGGATTCTGATTTAATATATTTCTCATGCACCCATTTGACCCACAAACCATCTTTCATTGAAGCAATACTCCATAGGTTTTTAATGAGACCCCCTTTGACCATTCTTCGATCAATCTGATACCAAGACCTCCTTCATCTTTGGGTCTACAAATAGTATTCCAAGACACATAATGGATATGTTTCTTTTCCTTCGTATCATTCCAGATGAAGTCTCTAAGAAGCTTCTCAATTTCATACACAACAGATTTGGGAAGAGGAAACGCAGCCGTCCAAAAAATACTGTAAGAAAATAAAGTGGATATCACAAGCTCAATCCTATCTGCTTGGGAGAGGAAATGAGACTTCCAAGATTCAAGTTTAAGTTTAATCCTATCCACGATAGGGTTACACAAAGCTCTAGTCAAACTTCCAGTAAAGAGAGGAAGACCTAAGTATTTGACTGGCAAGGAACAAATATTAATATTAAGGATATCAAAGATATTACTCTCCTCTGCTTTCTTACTCAGAAAAACCTAGCTTTTCTCATTGTTCAACTTCAGACCAGAAATCCTCCCAAACGTCTCAAGAATGTCTTTCAAACATTGAGCATCTCTATCTTCAGCTCTAGAAAAAAGTAATAGATCATCTGCAAACACTATATGAGAAATAGTATTACTGCCCACATCCCTCATAGGTCTGAAACTTCCTTTATAAACTTTTGCTTAAATAATAGAAGAGAGCCCCTGCATGGCTATGGTAAAAAGAAAAGGGGCCAAGGGGTCACCTTGCCTCACCCCATTGGATGCATAGAATTGATCTGTAGGGGTACCATTGACAGGCACTTTAAAGGAAGCAGAAGAGAAAATTTTAGAAATCCACTCAATCCGACAGTAGGGAAAACCCATCTTATTCAGGAGAAAGAGAATATAATCCCTTCGAACTGTATCATAAGCTTTAGACAGATTCGCTTTGATGCACATAAACTTTCGAGTGCTAGTAAAAGAGCTCAAGATATCATTAGCCAACAAAATAGCTTCTCCAATCCTCCTGACATGGATAAAAGCAAATTGGTTCTCATCCACAATAGTAGGAAGTATGTGCTTTACCCTATTAGCCATAATCTTCGTAATCACTTTATAGATAACATTACAAAGAGAAATAGGTCTAAAGTCCTTAGGGGAAGTAGCGCCATATTTTTTAGGGATAAGTGTAATCCATGTACTATTACACTCCTTAAGAAGTTTTCCAGAACTAAAGAACCCCTGTACAACTATAACAACATCATCTCCTATAATATCCCAGACATATTTAAAGAAAACTACGTTAAACCCATCTGGTCCAGGAGCATTCACATCCTTCATCTTGTTCATGACATCTTCAATCTCAGCTTTAGTAACAGGTCTTCTAAGATCATCAACTTGAGAAGAGTTAATCTTAGGAAGCAACCACTCATCATTCCAAAAAATAGGGTCTTTAGATGATCTGTTAAAAAGGTCATCGTAGAAGTTTTTAATATTGTTCTTGATCAACACAACATCATAGATATTGTTTCCCTTATCATCATGTAGAACAGAAATATTATTTCTAAGTCTACGAGCCTTAAGAGAGGCATAAAAGAAGGAAGAGTTTCTATCACCCAGCTTAAGCCATTGGACCCTACTCTTCTACTTCAACAGGCTCTCTTCATCATATAAGTCTTTCAAAGCAACCTCCCTGGCTTTCACAAGCTGCTCATGTTTATCTTCATTACCAGGATCTGCATCCACTTCAGCCAGAATCACTTTCGCCTTAGCTTCCAATTCTTTAGCTAAAGAGAGATAATTACCAACATGATCTCGATTCCATGAGATCAGGGCAGCCTTCACACCTTGCAACTTTTTATAAACTCTGAACATAGGGGTACCAGAGCAAGAGACATTCCAAGCATTTCCAACAATCTCCCTAAAGGAAGGGTTATTAGTCCAGGCATTTATGAAACGGAAAGGAACATAACCATGCTTGCTTCGATCAAATCTTAAAGCAATGATCCTGTGATCACTAACCACAGAATCCATAACCTCACCCCAACAGAATGGGAAACTAGACAGAAAATTATCATTACCAAAAATACGATCAATTTTAGAGAGAGTGCTCTTGCCCTTCTTGCTATGACTATCCCATGTGAAGAACTGGCCTTTAGGAGAGACGTAATGGATAACTTGGATGTGAAGTAAACACTCTCATCTGTTGGATTTTGACTCTCAAATTTAATATACAGTTAGATAATGCTAGGATGGAGTTTCCCCTAAAATTTGAGAGAAAAATACAAATCGAGGAGAGATAAATGAATTTTCCAAGTTTCCTTGTTAAAACACTTTTTTTATCAATTTTTGGATAATTGAGTTTCGGGGAGCGATGATGGCAGTTGGATGACCCACGTGGTCCAGAGGACCACATATCCAATGGTAGCCAATCATCGTCTACCTTGAATCATAGGACACGTTTGGTTAGCAGGATTTACTGAAATCTTTTATTTTGTCCATCCTGCATTACTGAAATACTGCATTCTCAAAATCCCACAAAGTAAAATTTTATGTTTGGTTTGCTGGATTTTGTAAGTGTGGGATTTATTTTTTTTCATGTCTACCATCTTGCCCATGATGGATTTTGGCATCCGGGAGAATTTTGATGGAGACCAAAATGCAGGATTCCTATTATGTCTGAAAATCCCGGGATTAACCTCATTTCTCCAATCCTGCAAACCAAACATAAAATTTACTGAACTGGAGTCCAAAATACAATCCAATACGGAAAAATCCAAGTAACCAAACATGCCCATAGTGGAATTGGGAGAAGTTTGGGAATTTAATTTCCCATTAACATAGATGATAATTTGAGGCTTGAGGCAGTCCATCGACTTCGGGAGATTGTTCCGAACAATCTAGACCCCGATTTCTAATGTTGTCGTCGATGAGGGAAGAAGTTCCCAATTCGTTGGACTCCCAGACCTAGCCCTATATAAGGGAGGGTACTCGGGAGTACCAGCAAACCTAGAGACGATCCCAATCATTGTGGAGCGTGATGACGAGTTGAGCGACGACTTCAATTGTCGATTTTGTCCTAGCCTACACCCCCTACAACCAGCTGACCTCGCCAGAACTCCGGTGACCTGTGTGTGGTGAAGGTCGAGTTGTTGTGAGAAATTGACCGGTCCATCAAGTCTGGATGATGACGATGAAGCTTCAGAGCATCTCAAATATTCTACTGGTGGCCTAGAGCTCATAGTCAACCAAGGAGTTGACCGCGGTTCATCGAGCAGTCAAAGGTAGACGATGACTGACAGCCATACGATCGTGGACCACCGTGATCTCGAGCATGGCTCGAACGAGTGAGAGTGGGAGCGGCTAATATAGGCACGCGGTATGTGAATCGTCAGATCTAAAGAGCAGATCACCGATCCACTGATCGAGCGGCCGCCGTTTTTCAGGTAATTCCCTCTCTGATCGAATAACCTAAGAAAAGGCTTTTTCTTGCAAAAATCGTAGAAATAAATAGAAAACTCAGATGAAGAAGTGTTATACATGACAATTGATCAAAAAATACGAGGAATAAGTTAAAAATAGTTATAAGGCCTGAATCTGTATCTTTTTTCAAGTGTATTATTTTCATGAAAAAAGTATTAATTTTTTGTTAGAAACCCTAATTGATGATAATGGATAGTTTTATATGTGCAAATAGCCTTGTTGTAAAGACAATATAGCGAAGAAGAAAGTTATGTATGTGCCTAAAGACAATCTATCCAAGAAGAGAAATGAGATTGGTTCAATCTATTGTAACTATTGCTTAAGGCTTGGACATTATTCCTTCTCATGTCCTTTTAAGAAAAAGGATGTTGAGTTGGTATGGGTTCCAAAACCCCCAAACTAAATGAATAAAATTAAGTTGAGATATGACCAAAGACTCTAATTTGACTATCTTTATGTCTTATCTCAACTTAACATAATAGAACAACAAATTGACCAAAGTAATTTAATCCATAACTTGAATAAGCATATTTCTGAAAGAACATACAGAGATACGCTCGGTCGACAAACAATTCGACCGAAAGTAAGTCGGTCGAGAAACTATTCGACCAAAAATGGCTCTGCATTGAACCTGAAATTACTGGCAAAATAGTAACTTATTCAGTCAAAGTAGAGTTCGATCAAGCAAATACCTGGTCGAGAAATAGTGGACCAAATCTGGCACTGATTCAACCTGATAAAACCTATAAAAACAACAGAAAACTTGGTCGAGAAAATTGTCGACCGAGATGTATTCGGTCGAAGAAAAGTTCGACTGAATAAAGTCTTGTTGAACCTACTTAATTGATTCGGTTTGCTATCAATATACCTAGTGGGATTAAAGGAAACCTTTTGAAGAAAAGAACGTTGAGACAAATTTGTCAAATAAAAACATATTGATAAGTCTTGCATCACAAAAATTGTGAGATAATGTAAATGATGTTCTTACCCAAATTAATGCAAATAATGTTGCTTACAAAGATTAATGATGTTGACTGAAAATCTATACTCTTACTGCAATTGGACATGCTTCAATACAAATATAGCATAGATTGCAAGTTCATTTTCAATTGCTATGATCTTATACATGGTTTTCCTAAAAGTATTTCTTAGCCAATCTGAAAATTATGAACCATGTTTGAGAAAACTTCATAAATGGAACTTATGGACTTGTTTCTATTGATTAAGAAAGATATTGTCATGGCAAATCAAGAGTAAGACACCATTTTAAAATCAAATATTGCTCACATGAATTAAGTTCTATACAAACTTGATCCTAAGCTATAATTGATATAAACTCTTTCAAATTGTTATCCACCTATTACATAAAAACTTTATATTCAATCAAGTGGATTATTGTGAATGCTTAAACTGGAAATCTACAGAATTGCCTCTCGATCGAAAAAGAGTTCGACCGAGGGGAGCCAAGGTCGAAGTCAAGGTCAACCTAAAATAATCTTGACAAAATGCTTAATTGTAAATCATTTCTTTACACTCAATCTTAGTACATTGATCTGAAACTTGTTCATCATTTGAAAACAAGATTTTAGTGCAAAGCTCTCATAAAAGTTTAGCTCAAACTATAATGCTTATTATGACCTTAGAATTCTTAAATTATCTTGATTATAAGATTAAGGGGGAGCTCAAAAAACTTTGTAAACATTGATCAAATCAAACTTCAAAAACTAGCCATGACCTTAGGATTATTGAATTATCTTGATCTTAAATGGACTCTCGATATCAATATGGGCTTAACATCCCTCATTATTGATTAGAGATATATTTCTTGATCCTACTATGTTGTAAAGAAAATCTCATATCATTTTCCGGGCTTAACATCCCTTGTAAAATGCATGAGAAATCAATACATGTATCCATCATGAGCCTAAATGGATCTCATATCATTTTCAGGGCTTAACATCCCTTGTAAATAGATGAGAAATAAATACATATATCCATCATGAGCCTAAAAGGATCTCATATCATTTCAGGGCTTAACATCCCTTGTAAATGATTGAGAAATCAAAACACATATGCCATGAACCTAAAAGGATCTCATATCATTTCAAGGCTTAACATCCTTTGCAAATGATTGAGAAATAAATTGTGGCTAAATTTGATATAAAAATAAGTGGTTTGCACTAAATTGTGTTGATTACCCTTGCTTTAAAAATTGAGCATCAAATTATCAAATTAAGGGGGAGAAATAAAAGTTATACTTAATGTTTAGCTTGGTTATCTTTTTGAAATGACAAAGGGGGAGAAATAATATAAAATCAATAACATAAAGAACATAAAGTAAAATGAGTTTCATAATCTCTCGGCTAGCACACACTTGCATTCACAAACAAGAGAATGGCTACAAAAGGTAAACTTCAGGTATGAAACTCATATGATTTATATTTCCTTGATTTATATTTTGGAAATTTTTATCATCTTCAAAAAGGGGGAGATTGTTGGCTAAATTGGACATTATTATAATCCCTTTGTTTTGATGATGACAAACATTTCTTTCTTATGGTTTTTACATGCTATTTGAGTGTTTCAGGGACAAGCATATAAGGTGGTGGATAGCGAAGACTTGGAAGATCAATTTGCTAAAATTTCTTTATTTTCATGATTGTAATTAATGTAAGAACTTGTACAAGTTTATAATGTACAAGTACTTAGATATCATGTAAATCAAGTGTTTAGATCTTCCTATCCACTCACAACACTTAGATAGGTCATCCCCCAAGATAGTATCACAACTACACATTGATACACACACTTAGTAAATGAATACATTGAAATAGGGATATTCTCGGTCGACAAAAACTTCGACCAAGACATTCTCGGTCGACAAAGTCCTCGACTGAGAATAGACCCTCCTAGCCATTAGACTGAGTTAGAAAAGTGGTTGGGAGTTGGAATCAAATGTTACAATATATTGACTCAGACACCCACTTGGTCGACAAATTCCTCGACTGAGAGACTCTCGGTCGACAAACTTCTCGACCGAGAAAGGTTCTGGACTGCACTTTTCAGCATTAAACAACTAGATGTTGCAATGTAATTAGTGGACACATAACGGATAGTTGAGCACTAAGAACACCCTAGAAGGTCTCTAGAATGTCCCCAAGCATTAGCAAACCACTCCTATAAATGGGACAAGCTATAGGACACCCAAAGCATCACTTGTGCATACAATTACACTTGAGAATCATTCCTTGTGAGCAACAAGCTGAGCTATACTTGCAATCTGTTTCATTGAGCTCTACATTAGTGTCCTATAGCTTAGTATCTCCTAGCCACCACACTACCACTTTCATCCACAGTGGATAGGAGATCAATATGCTTGATATAGGATCAAAGCGATGTACTCAATTGGTAACATTGTTTCTTTCTTCCAATCTTATTCCTTTTATTGCTTTATTTTCTCCTTTGCTACTCCTAGGTTGGAGGTTGTGGAAAGGAGGTTGTAGGAGCTTCTTCATTGGTGAAGGTAGATCAGCGTGACTTTGGACTACTTATAGAAGGTCTCAATGGGAAGCTACTTCAAGGAGGAAGGCTACTTCAAGGGGGGGCTTGAAGTTACTTCAAGTGAAGGCTGCTTCAAGGTTGGTGAGACAACTTCGGGTGAAGGTTGTCCTAAGGGTTGTGAAGGTAGTTGTATCTTATGTAACATCCTTGCGAGGTAATAAAATACAATTTCTTTCAAAATCCCAATTGGAAACAATTGGGTAGTGGACTGACTCCCTTAGTATTTGCTAAGGGTGGAACCACTCTAAATGCCTTGTATCCTTCTCCAATATTTTTGTGGTTGTTTGTTGAATTAATTTTAAAAATATCATAAAACCCTATTCACCCCCCCTCTAGTGTTTTTCAATTGGTATCAGAGTAGGCTTCAAGGACCTCTAATCGAGTCTTGAAGAAAATGGGTGATGGGGTACTAAACAACCTCAACTTGGAAGGAACACTTGTATCTCGGCCTCCACCATTTGATGGCACCAACTACAACTATTAGAAGAGGAGAATGCAATTCTACTTTCAAGGGATCAGCTGGGATCTCTAGAGGGTGGTTTCAAATGCCTACAATCTTCCTCAAATGGAGTATGCTACATGGGATGCTAATACGGTAAAATTAGCCCAATTAAATGCAAAAGTTGTAAGTATCCTTTATTGTTCAATTTCCCTAGGTGAGTTCAATAGAATATCAAATTGTGAAACTGCATACAAAATATGGCATAGACTTTCTATCACTTATGAAGGAATTGTTCAAGTAAAAAACTCCAAAATATGACCTTTTATCCTTATGAATGATGGTTTGTGTGTCTACTCTAATGATGCTTGTGAACAACGATCTGAATTCTTTATATGCTAGATTACAATAATAATGCCTTATATTTTCCCTCTTGACATCTTATAGATATGAGTGCATGCATATCTAAGGAATGTCATCATGGAAAGTATATAGGAATTGGGGTCTTCACATATTGTATCAAAGCCAAGGTTCACACATCATAGTCACATAAAACCTCATTCACCCTATTGTGAGTCTAGGGTAGTCCTTGAGTTAGGGATATGAAGGGTGGAGGTGACTAGGATAGCATATTCCATGGGTCTGGCTAAAGTCTCTGAGCCATTTTGCTTGGCAATCATGAGGCTACCTATATGGTAGTATAAGTCTACCTGGATGATACCCTACGTGTCCCCTGCTCCTTGGGAATACCTTAATTAATGACCTTTCTCATCTATAGATACCCCCTCTCATATCCTCTATAGAAAAAAAATTCCCTCTCATATTTATTTTATAAATATTTCCCTCTCATTGCTGTGATATAAGGTTAGGAAAAGAGTTGCTCTATTTATAAGTCATAAGGATTGACTGATAAGGATTTTAGGGTATCCTCCACAAATCATAACATTAAGATAATTAATAACCAATAAATAATAATAATGGAATATAATATAATTAAAAAAAGACAATATCTAATGTATTTTCATCTAATTTTCAGGATGCCTCCAAAAACCCATAATTCCAAGGCTTCTGAAGAGTCATCCTCTAAGAAGAGAAAAAAAACTAAAACTCCTGAAGAACCTGATTCCAAGAAAAGGGCCAGGGATAGGTGGGAAGAACAAAATAAAGTCCTCCTAGACTTCATGGAGACCATTTCCCCAAAAGGAACCCCTGAACCCAGTTCATCTAGGAAGAAGGAAGTTTTGTGCTAGATTTCATCAAACTTAACATTGACATCTTTTGGGGGGAAGGCCTTCCTGAAATTATGGATAAGGTTGAAGCATGGAACTTGTATGTGGAAAACACATTCCCAATGAAAAAAGGTCAAATTTACCACACATCTGCTTAAGGGAGGGGCAAAAATCTGGTGGGAAAACTATGGCGGGAATAGGGAAGAAGAAGTGGACAACATGGAATGGGAAGCCTTCAAAACCCACTTCACTAACCATTTTATGCCCATATCTGAGACGAAGAGGAAGGAGAGGATGTGCATTGAGCTTAAGTAGGGCAATCTCTCGGTGGCTGACTACACTCGAAAGTTTAGACTTCTGGAGTGTTATGCACCCATTAAGATTGAAGATCGCCTCCTGGAGCACTATGTTGACTGCCTATTCTCCCATTTGAAAACCCTAGTCATCACCTCCCATCCCAATAACATAGTTGAAGCCCTAGATATGGCCCTTAAGTGGGAAAGGGAACAGGGTTTGTAGAAGCCTTCAAGCATGGGATATCTAGGGTTAACCACTACTCAGGAGGATAAGTCTAAGAAGTTCCACCCTGGCCATAACAAAGGGTCAGGAAAAGGAAGAGGTTTAGGTAAAGGAGGATAGAGAAACAACTAAAATCAGTTGAAATCCTATCGTAACAAGTGTAAGACATGTGGACGAGGACATGAAGGACCTTGTCGCTATGCCAAGCCAATATGATACAACTGCAAGAAGGAGGGATATTTTATTGTCAAGTGCCCTACTTTGTCTGTCCTTGGCAATCCTCCAGTGGGTGCTCCACCTCCTCAGGGACACTGCAAGACAGAGTGTTTTCAGTGATCACAGAAGAGGCTAAGGCAAATTCCAATCAGCTTGTTGAAGGTAACCTTAATTCTTTTCATATATCTAATATCTTATTCAATGCCTCCAAATTATTCATGACATAATTATCCTGTGTAGGCATTGTATTCCTAAACGATCATACTATTAAAGATTTATTTGATTCTGGATCTACAAATACATTCATTTCTCAAAATCTGGCATCTATGTTACACCTGCATATAAGGGACTTGAGATATATTCTTTATGTGTCAACTCCTAATGGCAAAATACTCACTACATTATAGAAAATTGATGTCTTGTCTCTAAAATTCATAAATCATGACATGCCCTTTGAATTCATCCTCTTAACTATGGAAGACTTTGATATTATAATTGGTGTGGATTGGCTATACAAGTATCATACCCAAATTGACTGTAGAAATAAGATGGTAGTCCTCTCTCAACCTCATTCTTTTCCTATGGTGATCCCTAGGGGAAGAAAATTTTGTAATAATATTATAATTTCTTCTCTTAAAGATAAAAAGCTCATTTCTAAAGGATGTAAAGTCTTCTTCACATTAGTCTCAGAGACCAGTCCTAGTAGTGAGCCTATATAAAGACTGGAGGTGGTACATGACTTTCTTGACGTATTTCTGGAGGGGCTTTTTGGGCTGCCTCCAAATAGAGACATTGAGTTCTCCATAGATCTCCTTCCTATAACCACTCTGATTTCTAGGGCACCATATAGGATGGATCATGTTGAGCTTATGGATTTGAAGAAATAGTTACAAGAACTTCTCGACAAAGGTTGTATCCATCCTAGTATTTCCCCTTGGGGTGAGCCTATTATTTTCATCAAAAAAAAAAGATGGTTCTATGTGTATGTGTATTGACTACCGCATGTTGAACCAGACCACTATTAAAAATAAGTATCTCCTCCCTCGCGTTGATGACCTCTTTTATTAGTTTTGTATTGCCAAAGTCTTTTCTAAAATCGATCTTTGTTCTGGCTATCATCAACTGAAAGTTAAAGATTCTAATATTTCTAAGACTGCTTTTCGAACTCGCTATGGTCATCACAAATTTTTAGTGATGCCATTCGGGTTGAACAATACACCACACATGTTTATGAATCTGATGAATAAAGTCTCCCAACCTTATCTAGATGAGTTTTTGGTCGTCTTGATTGATGATACTTTGATCTATTTTGACTCTATGGAGAAGCATTGTGAGCACTTGAAGGCAGTTCTTGATACCCTTTGAGCTCAGAAATTCTATGGCAAGCTCTCCAAATGTGAATTCTTTATTGATAAAGTCATTTTTCTTGGCCATGTCATCTCTTGGGGTAACATATCTATTGATCCCACCAAAGTATATGATGTTCTTGATTGGAAATATCCTCAAAACCCTTCTGAAATCTGGAGCTTCTTGAGCTTATCCGGATAGTATCACCGCTTCATTCCTAATTTCTCCAAAGTTGCACTTCCTCTGACTAAGCTTACTTGAAAGGATGAGCATTTCATCTGGTCATCTGCTTGTGAGCCCAGTTTTTAGGAGCTAAAGCAGAAGTTGACATCAACACTTGTTCTAGTTCTACCTTCTGGCAATGAAGGGTTTGTGATCTTTACTGATGCTTCAAGAAATGGGTTAGGACGTGTCCCACAACAAAATGGAAAGGTGATGGCATTTGCATCCAGACAGCTAAAACACAATGAACTTAACTATCCCACACATGATTTGGAATTAGCTACAATCATTCATGCTCTCAAAATCAGGAGGCACTACATGTATGGGGCAACATTCGATATCTTCACCAGCCACAAAAGTCTGAAATACATCCTGACCTAAAGGGACTTAAACCTGCATCAATGCCAATGGATTGAGTACCTGAAAGACTATGATTTCACTATTATCTATCATCCAAGAAAGGTGAATGTAGTCACAAATGCTCTTAGTACGAAAAGGGAAGTATGTACATCTTTATTTGTTCCCAAGTGGAGGAACATGAAGGATCTAGTGGGATGGAAGCCACAGTTTTTGTCTAATTGTCTCCAGGTCAACAACATCTCTATCATGTCCAGTCTTCAGTCTAAACTTCTTGAAGCACAAAAAGCTAGTTCTGATCTTGAAGAGCTCTCCTCTCTCCCGTCAAAGCCTCAAATACATCTCTCTATGGGTCTTTATGGTGGTATTCGATACAAGAATTGCATGTGGGTTCTCGAGCAGTCAACTATGAAGATAAAGATTCTTAGTGAGGCACTTGGGTCAAAGTACATAGTTCATCCGAGTACAAACAAGATGTACAAATACCTACAACGTTAGTTATGGTGGAGGGGCATGAAGCGTGATATTGCTGAATTTGTGTCTAGATGTCTGACATGCCAAAGAATCAAGGTAGAATGCCAAAGACCAGGTGGTCTACTACAACCCTTTGAAATCCTAGAATGGAAATGGGAACGTACATCACCATGGAGTTCGTAGTGGGGCTACCCAGGACCAGAAAGGGATATGATGTTGCATGGGTTATAGTGGATCATCTCACAAAGTCATCTCATTTTCTCCTTGTGAAGAATACTTGTAAAAGTTTTTGAGCTAGCCAAGCTCTATATATAGGATATAATACGTCTACATGGAGTTCCAACATCCATTGTCTAATATAGGGACCCAAAGTTCACTTCAAAGTTGTGGAAGTAGGTTCAAGAAGAATTGGACACCAAGTTGAACTTCAGTACAACATACCATCCACATACAGAGAGACAGTCAGAACGCACAATACAGATTCTAGAGGATCTTTTGTGAGCTCGTGTTCTTGATTGGGAAGGCTCGTGGGACCACTGTCTGCCTTTAGCTGAATTTGCATATAATAACAGCTATTAGGCGAGTATTAGGATACCTCCCTATGAAGCCCTCTATGGTCTACCCTATAGATATCTGCTACATTGGGATGACGTTGGGGAATACAACTTGATGAAATCCGAGGAGATGCAACTATATACAGACAAAGGTGCACTAATTAGGCAAAGGATGAAGAGGGCATAGGATAGGCAGAAATCTTATGCATATGCTCACCGACAGAAATGTCAGTTCAAAGAAGGTGACCTTGTCTTTATGAAGATTAGACCTATTCGAGCTTTGGCAAAGAATAAGGAAAATCTCAGTCCTCGGTATGTTGGACCCTTTGATATATTAGAAAGGGCTGGTGAATGTGCTTATCGTCTTGCTTTGCCACCTCAATATAGTTCCATGCACAATGTCTTTCATGTGTCTAATCTGAAGCCTTATGTCAAGGACCCCCAGCCACATTCTAAATCATGAGCCTCTAGAGTTGAAAGATGGTCTATGTTATGATGAATCCCTAGTTAGAATTCTTGATTCCAAGACAAAGGAGCTTCACAGTAATCGGTGCATAGATATGGTGGAAATTCTCTAGATCCACCATGATCAACTTGACACTTCATGGGAGCTCAAGTCTAAGGTCAAGCAGGAATATCCACATATCTTTCAAGTTGTATGAATTTTGAGGATAAAATTCTTGGCGGGGGGGGGGGGGAGAATGTAACAAAATGAGTTTTTGTATTATTTATTTTCTCTCTCCTAAAATTTAATGATATTGATAATCACTCAAATTTAATTCCCCAAACACCCTCAATCACTTGCCTCTATTATTCTAGTCATATGGATAATGAAATTTTGAAATAATGCAAACCCTAAATGTATATTAGGGTAATTTATATAGTAAGGTACCTAGTCAAACTTTAATGATCAAATAATCAAATGTAAATCCCAAACTTTTGCCATAGTTGGATGGCCCTATCATAGAACTTCACCTAAAATTTGGTAACAATATGTCTTACCATCTAAGAGATATGAATAATTGAAGTTTAATCAATAATACACTTAATATAAGGTCCTAAACCTAAGTTGTCAATTAAATCTCTAGGCATGACATTTCGTGGACAGGGGGGCACGGACCTTCAATATAGCCTTTTAATCCCAGTCATCAAAATGGGATCCTACGACTTAAGAGTCATCTCTAACCTCCCGATAGACCTGACCCTCACTCCCAACAACTCAGCCACCAAACTTGATCTCCCGCAGCCTATCTAACCACCTCCTTGCAATTCCAGAGGGATATTTCTCCTCACCTTGCAAAACCAAACCCAACTAACCCCTACATATTGCCCCTCCTTCCATGTATCTATACGAACAAACTCCACCTCCTCGCTGCTCTCACTTGGCGGCAGTGGCCATTTAGGGATTCCTCGCACACACACTCACACACGCCTGTATAACTACACCATTATCTCTGCGACCTTTCCTTTTATCATTCCACACCTTCAATTTCTTGCGAAACCACCCCAAAGACCCTCTGATAACATCTAATTTTATACACTTTTTGCACTTATTTTATACCTCTCCAAACATATCTTTTGTAGACTTTTCCACTTATTTTAGCACTTTTATGATGAGAATCTTAATTGCACACTTTTCCCATCGTTGCAGGGTCACACCAAGCCATGACCGTGGTCAGCACCTCGACCATGTCTCATCAACCAAAGAGGACCCTCACACTGCGGTCGATGCCACCAATCACACCGATGACGTCGCGATCGCGGTGCAGCGCACCCCTTTTGGTCGCGGCCCACAACCCATCCACCTCAACCTCGATCGAACGAGGCGATGTAGTGTCATGACCAAAGTAGGATCGCGACTGAGGTGGCATAATACCTTGACCGAGGTACTGACTCGACCAACCGCTATGGTGACCTCAACTGAGGAGAGGCCTCGATTGACTGCAATCAAGCCTCGACCGATACAAAGCCTCGACCGTGGTGTGGGTGGTTAAGTTGGTGGGAAACACCTATAGATAGGCCACCCACCTCGACTTGTCACATCATCAGATCATCAAGGACCATGAAGTGCTGCCAAATTCCATACCCACTCTCATCAATCCAATCAGTCTTGGATCTCCGAAGGTGGAAGTATAGGAGAGAGAAGATTGAAGGCCCTTCTCGCTTGAAAGAAGGAGAGCTTCCACACCGTCCATTCTAGATTTAGATTCAAAGGAGTACTTTAGTGTATCACCATCTTCTCTCTCTCTTCTATATCTGTCATCTCTGTTACGTTGTACCCCTTTCTTCTTTGTGGTTATGATGTATCTATCATTTTGTAATGTCGTTATGATGCGTTTTAACATGTGTGGCTAAACACTTAACTCGGGTTGGGAGTAGCCACTAAGGATCTACCAACATGTATATTCTTGCTTCCCTTTGAATATATATATATATATATATATATATATATATATATATATATATATATATATATATATATATATAATCAGGTTAGAATACACTCAAGTGTACAGATCGCACGCTACACTCAAGTGGTGTTTACATATCAAGACTATTTTTTTGCAAAATGTAAACTGTTGATCTTCATTGTCATACTATAATTAGGCTACAAATTTTGAGCCCATTTGGATGGGTATAAGTCACTCATCTGAGGGTAACGAAATCGACGAACGAAACTAATTTGAAATGCATAATTTTTTTGGTCTTCATAATGTGAGTTATAAATGTCTAAATGGGCTCAAATTTTATATATGAGCTATTCACAAGATGTTTAAGAAGATCAACGGATTAGATTTTAAAAGAAAATATTGCATCATGAAAACTACTTGAGTGTATTCTGCTTCGAATACACTCGAGTGTATTCTAGCCTGACTCTCTCTCTCTCTCTATTTCTATATATATATATATATATATATATATATATATATATATATATATATATAGAAATAGAGAGAGAGAGAGTCAGGCTAGAATACACTCGAGTATACAGATCACGCTGTACACCCCAATGGTGTTTGCCTATGTAGACCATGTTTTTCTAAAATCTAATCCATTGATCTTCATTGTTACAATAATAATATGTCACATACAAAATTTGAACTCATTTGGATGAGTGTAAGTCACTCATCCAAGGACAACAAAATCGACGCATAAAACTAATTTGAAATACATGATTTTTGCCTCCTTTAGATGCACGACCTATAAGTGTCCAAATGAGCTAAAATTTATTATATAGTATGTTCTTATGATAATTAAGAAGTTCAACGGTTTAGATTTTTGAAAAATTTATTGCATCTTAAAAAATAACTGAGGTGTACGGTACCTCCGGTACACTCGAGTGTACACTAGCCTGACTCTCTCTCTCTCTCTCTCTCTCTCTCTATATATATATATATATATATATATATATATATATATATATATATATATATATATATATATATATATATATATATATATATATATATATATATGTGTGTGTGTGTGTGCGTGTGTGTGTGTGTGTGTGTGCTCATATCAAGATTATTTCCATACGCTTGTTATTAATGCTTCACTTGTATACTTAGCTACCATCTTGTGATGTTTGATTGTTGGTACCTCGAAAGAGTAGTATCTTCTTTATATGGTGTTATGGAGTAGTATGAATGCATGAAAATTTTGGATTGCTAAGGCTTATGCAATATGGTTTTCTTTGTGGTTTTATGGTTGCCATCTCGAGAGGGAGGCCACCCTAGATCCTAGATCTATCCTTATCTCGAGAGAGGAGAGAATAGACACTTCTATGACTACTTGTAATCTTGATAAGAGTATACAAAGGGGAGTGAGTTTTGCATGTTGGTGAGGGACCTTAGTAGGTGAAAACCGATTCGAGTCCCCTTCCATACCTTTGTTTATTACCATTTGTCCTTGTTTTCTCTTGTTGTTGTTTTCTTTCCTTATTTTAACTTTCTTTGTTTTGGTTTGAGCACAATCGTTCCTTAGGGAACAACCTTTTTAAACCATCTATTTATCCGGAGTATATGAGTGTGAGACCCTGCGTACTTAACACCTACTAACCTTGTCCATGTGGTTTGACCCCAATTTCTACGTCAGACCCCATATAATAGTTGTGGGGGCTTGAGTGTCGGGTTATTATCTTAAGATTCTGACTACTCTAGATCTGCTCCATTTTGGATGTGCGATTTAGGCCGGTCACCCTCTCCCTCACCTTCACCTCCGGCCACCTGCACCGCCTTGTCCACACCCCAACTCACCTCAACACACCAAATACTCCTCACTGTCACCTTCGCCAAGAGGTCACGAGCATATACGACTTCTCATACCTAACACAAGACCATCCACTCCCCTTACCTCCTTCCTCTCTAGCAATCAGCTCCTGGAGCTCAACGGTCCATCAACCCAGGGGGAGTCGGGGCACCAGAGAGTTCCAGCAAGCCTCAAAACATTCACTTGGAGCTAACAATCCCACCAGTCAGCTACGAACTGAAGCACATAGAGATCCAGACCTCGCTGGAGATCGCATGATGCATTTGATTGTGAGAGGGAAGCAAGTAGAGAGAGGAGTTGCTTGTGTGGAGCCAGCTCATCCAATAGTAGACAACCCCACAACGCCATCTCAACAGAAGGGTTGTGGGTCAGTAAGGAAAAGCCAGAGGGACTTTCGCCACAGAGATCTGATGTGGACTAATCACAACCCTCCACATCAGCCAGTATATTCCTCCTTTTCCATTTATTTAATATAAATTTGTTTATCTTAGAAAAATCCTAGAAAATTCTAAGAATATCAGATAATAGCAAACATATATATGATTTTTATCATAAAAATATGAGGAAATTGATAAAAATATTATCATCACCTGAATCCACCCCTTCTTTTTCAAAAATACTAGCTTTAAGCATAATGATCATACATATGCCATTTATTATGCAATACTGGTTATTATCTGATGCAACCTGATCTTTTATGACAACCAAACCCTCATAGGGTCCCTAACCCTCACATATATCGAAACCCTAATTTTTAGTTTCTCTCTCTCCACATGTATGGACATTCATGTATTTATTTGCCAAACCTTAACTAATTAATGACCACTTATGATCACAATAGACCCCTAAATACCCTAGTACCAACTCTGATCTCTTTGGATCATGTGATTCCAAAAAGGAAATCTTTAGTGTTCTAAAACTCTATAGAAACCCTAATAACGAATGCTTCTTTATTATATAAAAAGGGTCATCATTAATTAGATGAAACCCTAATTTTGAGATCTGATCCCGTGACTCATAAACCAAGATAAAGATGATCTCTAATCTAATCATAGGAAGATGAAAATAATGCTAATAAGTCCAAAACCCTAATATGGGATGTTGAGAACCTATATGACATTAGGTCTTTATCTCTCTTTTAGGGTGATCTACTCTTTATTCTAGGCTCGTTGAAAATTCAGATCTGATCGTAATAGGTACATGGGTTTTATTAAGTATATGACTAGTTTTCATGGATGTATAATGATATGATGTACCCTAGATGCTTTTATTTGCATATAAATTCTTGGATGAATACAAGTATTATATGCTTCGCCAAACATAATAGAACATATAAGATTAAGATGAGGTGTAGCTACTGAAGTGAGATAGTAATTCCCTCTCTCTTCCAAATACTAATGTTGAGCACAACCCTGTATCCCTAGGGGCGGGGATCCCCATAGCCCTAGGGGCGGGGAAGGCCCAACATGTATGTAAAATAAGGTGCTGACACACTTAGTAGTACAACTACATCTAAAGACATGCATAAAAGAAATGTTTACCTGATTTTCCTCCCTAATATAATGTTTTGTTTTCTTTCTTTGTCAAATATTTCATTCTGCAAGTTACTATGTAAGTACTTTTACCCACGTACACAACTTTGTTGATTCATTTGTTTCTCATATTTTCTAGGTACAAGGAACAAGTAAAGCACCCCAAATACCTGAATACATTAAATAATGTTCATGGAGGATGTTTAGCTAGATGGTTGTCTCTCATCTTATTTATGTTTAGTTAGTCGTTTCATTTCATTTAGATGTCGTGTAGGATGTCTATGTCCTATGTGTTTTATTTCCTTTAAGAGATCATTTCTTCTTCCAGTGAATAATGTAATATGACCTTTTATCCTTATGAGTGATGGTTTGTGTGGCTACTCTAATGATGCTTGTGAACAATGATCCAACTTCTTTATATGCTAGATGACAATCATAATCCCTTATATTTTCCCTCTTGACATCTTATAGATATGAGTGCACACATATCTAAGGAATGTCATCATGGAGTATATAGGAATTGGGGTCATCACACAAATCACCGTAGTGGGGTATATGGGAATAAGTCAAATGAGTATGATCACCTTATTAAAACAAATTTCTTCATAATATAGTCAATTCAGTTATACTCAATGAGTCAACTCCAATGGAACCTAGGGAAGTTTGAGTTTAATGGCTCTCAATCTAATTGCGTAGGTTTAGAGGAGTCTAATCATCTGGACAGTTGATATATCTATTGAAGCCATATGTGGAGAGATCTATTGTGTAACAAGGAGCAAGTTTAGCAAACCCACTTTTAACACATTCACCTGTCAATATTATGCCATATTTTAAAACTATATGCATAATGATGACTAAACCAAAAGCCACAATCAATCCCGCCAAACTGTTGTTTGTTAAACTTTGATTTTTATTTGGTTTCATGAAATTGATTAGATGATTCAAAATACACTAAAGGTTTCTATAGTAAGATCTAGGAAGAACAATGAGTCCCTCAAAATGACTTTGAGTCACACTGTAGTGTGGATTTTACTTATCTATTGGTTATTTAGTAATTTTATTGGTGCATACCCTAGAAACATGTAACTTATTCTTGTTAGATATTTCTTCTAGGTAGTTCCTTATGTTCCGAGTATGAAATATAATTTGAATCATTATTGGAAATAAAATATTTCCACCTTTATGTTAGTCCACCCACATCCTCAATTTTACTAGCTATTTACCCCACCAGTATGGGTTTCAAGGGAGCGGTAAATTACCTTACTCATTCCCATGACCCTGATTTAAGTAAAACACTGGGGTAAACTGTTATGCTTCTCTACCCTACCATTCAAAGTCCTATTTCCATTTGTCATACAATGACATATTTTTAACAAAGATTATGTTAATGAAGCTTGATTTCCTAATGTTTGGGAACATTCCCTATAAAATGAAAAACCAACAACATTATTAGTTGATTACTAATGAGAAAAATGAGATTAAAAAAAAACTCTTGAGATATATATGGATCTAGGTCTCAAGAAGTTTAATGCATTTCCCCCCATAAAAGTTGATCTCTCATTGGTGACAATATTACTCATATCATGATCTATTTCATTTTGTAACTCAACATAGGAGGTTAACTGCACATTTATCATCATTATTCACAGAGCTAAAATGCTTTGAACACCAATGATCATATATAAATTGCTTTATGCAAGTTTCTATATTGAATATTTCTAAGGTTTTGGCCAATACAATTTCATTGATCTTGTCTAGCATTGCGCCCTAATAAGCATGCCTTCATGAAGGTAGGTATACCAATATTGATATTAACCTAAACAATATATTTCAATAGTGAAGCGTGTGTTTTTTTTTATGGAAGCATGTGTTTAAGTGAGTTAGACCTTTCTATTTGTTGTGTTTATGATAATAATATTCATAAGAAGTTGGGTTAGTTAGATTAAAGAACTTTTCTGTACTACTTCCAATCTAGTCTGATTTAATGGAATCACTACCTCCTTTTCCAAACCTTCTAATGAATCATAGTAGGGTGATCCTGTGCACCCCCAACCCAAAACACACATACACTTACATTGGTTTTCATTTGTAATGGAGGTGTTTGAATGCTTTTATGAAGAAAGTTAAAGAAGAAAATGAATTTACACCTCCAAAACCTCCAACGTATAAGCATTTTGCTTAAAAATTTGTAGAACTTCAAAGAGAATAAAGACTATGAATGTGTAATCACCATCAAATAAGTATATCCTTATGTAGAATAAAGTATTCGTATATATAATCAACATGAAGACTACATATAATGTAAAAAAGAGACAAGATAGTATCTCAATCAAAGTTTAGACAATTCTTTTTTTTTTGGTCCACGAAAATCCTGTTACTATTGTGAAATACCAAAACTTAAGGTACAAGAAGACGCACCCCCTAATCCTCTGAGAGGATTACCAAATAGAAAAAAAATACTAACGGTCTTGCACAGAAGACCCATACAGATAGAGGAGGACTCAGTCAAAGAACAAACATCAAAAGCATTCATACAATCAAAGTTTAGACAATTCTTATATAAAAGGATATAATATTATTTATTTATTTTTGTCTTTCAATGAAGTATGTTCTATATTTGACCTAATTTTTTGAGTCTTGAGTTAAAGCCTTAGTCCATTAATGGAATTAGTGTGGAGTTTGGGGTCAGGTTGTATCAATTGGACTAAAGGCTGGTGTAAGGAATGGGACCCAGGGGGGATCCACTCCCTACTAAAAATTTGAAGAATAAAACCTCCAGTCCAAACATACCCAAAAGATATGTTGGGGTGGGTGTAAAATTTTCAAATCTTATGAATGGTATTCAAAACAACCAATAGTATAGCAGTGGAAGTAAAATTTTGACTATATTCAATTTCTCAACAAGATTACAAAAGTAAATCATAATCTCCCACATAGGGTTTACATGTATGATACAACATAAGGATCTAAGATAGAGAGAAGTTTAAACCATAATAACTTTGTCTCCAAGCGTTAACTCCTTAAGCTAAGTCCAAGACTTCATGCCATATCATCCAAGTCCTTCACCTAGGGTTGGAAGCATAACCCAGCAAGAAGAGAAAATACATGACATCAACAAAGGCTGGTATGTGCATACTAAAAGTAAATTGATCAATATATGGAGTAAAAGACATCAAAGTAAATAGAAGCTTTCCATAGAAAAGAAAAGTACCACCCAAGTGGGTATCAAAATAATTTATCAGCAATAAAAGAGATACTTGCCATTAAAACAACATATAAAAGTGGTGCCACATAAGCACGTATGAATTCAGGGCACATAACCCATAATCCATAAACATCATTCTACATGCATGTGAGATAAACATAGCCCTAGAACAATATAAAGACAAAGTCAATCAAGCCTCATTAACTTGAAACCTGATAGAGAATGACACATAACCAAACTCCCAAATATATATATAAAGTGGACCAAACCTCATAAATTTGAAACTCGGGCATGGGGCACATAAACTCCATCTCAAAATAATAACATGGGCACATAACCCAAAAACCAATGCAATTACACTACTCTAGTGCTACTGATTCACATATCATATTTAATGTAGAGGCAAATAGAAAGTATAGTCGGATTATACAAACTAGTCACCACATAAATGACCAACATATACATCCACCTCATAAGTGGGCAAAAGACATCACATGTCATCATATAGAGTTCCATCATGTATAAAGCATAAGAAAAGAGTCCAAAAGAATATCCATGATCATAAGATCAATAACAAGTAGGGTACTTCACATGAAGCATATTTTCTAAAAGAATAAGATAAGGTGTAGGCTAATGCCCATAGGACCAAGAGAAAGTAGAAAATAGGATAATTGCTCCATAATAATAATCGTGGATGCAAACATACCTTAATTATGTGTGTATTAGGTTAGGGCTCACACCCAAGATCCAAACAGAATATCTCTTCACCTAATTTCATATTAGATGCAAATCATTAATTGGTGATTATATTGCAGCCCAAGAAAATCACCTTTTTATTAAATTCGAATTAAACTCTAAAAACATCACCAAATGATTTATTAGATTCTCTTGATTAAGACAATATATCTTTTTATCCAATTTGGAGTTTATATGATTAAGTTACATTTATTATGAGTTTTATACATTATTTTATTATCCAAAAATCATCCTTCAAAAAATATTGAAATCAGACTCTGAAAGTATTTTTATTAGATAAAGAATATTTTTCTAATTCTAAAACATATTTATTTATAATTTTTAAACTAGTAGATTAAAAGATATGAATTTTAAGATGAACCAATCACAAAATTAGAAAAAGCTAAATCAGTAGGGAATTTGTGAGAGAGGAAGAGAGGTCAGATATGCAAGGAGAAACTTATCTGGGAGTTTGGAGAAAAACTTTGTTCGTCATTCATTCATGAAACTAACTAATTGATCATAAAGAACAAGTGTCAGAGTTGTTTACTTGAGGTCCAATTACGCTCCGAATAATAAACATGACGTCGAGGAGCGGTGCCACAAACTCAAATCAATAACCACATTCGGTTTTTGGATGAAACGACGATACAAGGAGAAATCAAATAACGACCACCGGCATCCACACACTCAATAAAGGATAAAATTAATATGAGAGGAGGACAACCGAGGAAGACTGGGGTAGAGGTATTTATAAGTGGGTGTGTGTGAGAAGTTGTTACAGAAGACTAGAAGAAAACATTTAGGTGTTTCTCGAATTTTTCACATTAGGCTCCGACTAGGGTATGTATAGATGCAAAATTAAATTTGCAATACAACAAAAGTTATTTCGTAAAATTTCATTAAGAAATGAGGAAGTTATGCCCAAAATACTGGACCTTGGTCCGCAGTTATTGTTTATGCGGGCTGGTGTTTTCTAATTCAAATTTTGTAAAGTGTTGATTAAATTATTTTCCTCTCTCTCTCATAAATTGAAGGTACAAACATGATCCAAATTAAATGAAATTTTATGCTCAGCCTAATCAGGACATGTAGAATCTGATTTTGGCATTAGTTTTCCCTTTTAGACTTTTGCTATTTTATTTTGTTCTTTTTAAGTATATCACTTTTTCTCTTTCCTAATACATTAGAGACGTATAAAATTATCCAAAATTGATAAAACTTCACCCACAAGCCATTGTCAGTGCATTAGACACGAATTTTCCATTATTTTTATTTTATATCGTTTATTATTTTAATTAATATTTTGAAGGTTCTACTCACTTTCTCTCTCCTGATTTCACCTTTTAATCAAATATCTTCCAAATTGGATGAAAATTCATCCAAAGGCTATATTTATTATGTAAATTAAAAATCCAATATTATTTTCCTCTTTTGGAGCCATTTATTATTTTGTTTGATATTTTGGGAAAAATATAGATCTTCTCTTTCTAAATTGAATTAGATTAATTATTATTATGTGAATAATGTGAAACTTGACTCCCAAGGTAATTGGGACCCAAAGAATATGATTTTAACTTAGATTCCACTTTTAGAATTCCTTTTCATGAGTTTTTTTATAATTAATATTTGTGGTCATTAACATTATATTATTACTTAGGTTATCATATTACCATTATTTCTCATCCATTTATATTAACATTATCACCAAAAGGATTATATGTGATTATATAATTTATGTGATATATTTTATGTGTCCATTATTGGCCTAAGACTAATGTGAGAATATTAGGTTCATGCATTATCTTATAAGGGTTATACTATGCATCTTTTACTCTAACATTGTTCGGTTAAATCCAAAAAGTTAAAGTTCTAGGCTAGGGTCTAAAGATTTAGTATGTTACAGCTGGGCTAGGTACATGCTCAACAGTATGCCCAATGTGCGACCCATATCAAAGCACCGACGAACATCTCATTTTATGTTATGATATAGTTGGGTTAGTTTGTCATACTAAGGCTGTGTTTGTTACATTGGGAATCATGCAGAGGGATATGGTGGCAAAGTTAAAAATATTGTTTATTTGTCATGTGATGGGAAAAGAAAAATATTCCTTGGTGAATATATGAAAAATTTAATATTTTTTTATACCAATGATAAGTATGACGAAAGAAAAAATTGCTTACTACTTATTTATCGTACGTATGAAAAAAATCAAATAAATACACACTTATGGAGGGTGATTTTTTATGAAGAAACTCCACCTTTCGAATTCATACCCATCTAACAACAACATATTTCAAATTTCTCCAATTGTATCCTACCTCTGTACACATATTACCAAAGACACATTTTAATAATTTCCTTCGTCACCGTTTCCTTTCCTGTTACCTTTCCTTTCCTCAGTTCTTTCTTATGAAAAAAATCAAATAAATACACACTTATGGAGGGTGATTTTTTATGAAGAAACTCCGCCTTTCGAATTCATACCCATCTAACAACAACATATTTAAAATTTCTCCAATTGTATCCTATCTCTGTACACATATTACCAAGGACACATTTTAATAATTTCCTTCGTCACCGTTTCCTTTCCCGTTACCTTTCCTTTCCTCGGTTCTTTCTTTATATCTATTTTTCACCATGTGCAACACAACGGAGGGAAAAAGTTGACCAGTGGGTAGTCGGGTGTTTGAGAATTGAGATAGCATAAATGGGCAGTAAGTGAGAGAAAGCTCCATCTTCTCTCTAGAAACATCCCCTTAGTCTCATCCCCCCCGCTCTGGTTAGCCTCTGTTCGGCGTGCTCAGCCATAGCTCCTCCGCCTTCCACGGTTAGCGCCTCCATGGTTGGGGCTTCACCAGACACGACCTTCTCCCCCTGTCCATTGAGCCCCGCCCCATTTCTTCTCCAAACACAAAATAGACAATGGGTTGTCAGCGAGAGATAGTACCAACTTCTCTCTAGAAACAACCCCAAGACCACATCAACATCCTCTCCACCTTGGTGAGCCCTAGTCTGGCGAGCCCTAGCTTTTGCTCCCCCATCCTTCTCAGGTAGCGCTTCAGAGGGGTGGGCCGCACAGTTTTTGGCTTTCTCCCCTCCATGTCCTTCAAGCTCCGCCTTGTTTTTCTCAGTGTAGTGGGAGCGTTTTCCATTTCAGGTAACATAAAAAGATATGGCACATCCTCCCCTCCCTCATCTTCCGACGATTAATCACTTGTCTGGTGTGCATAGCAGTGGTGTAAAAGGTACATCCTCTTAACTCCCCCACCCCCTTCACTTTGCTACAATTAATCCTGGAGCTTTGGTTCACTCCTGAGGTTCCTATCTTGCAAACCCAAGATAAAATAGCAACATGCAGACATTTAAACCTTAACATCCGTTTTTCCCCAACTATAGCGGCTGGGGCACATTCTCTCTTTACTGCGCCCAGGACAGTCTGATACTCCAAAACATCCTTTTCAAAAAGTCTCTCTAGCTACAAACCATTCTGCCGGCTACCGCTTTCCTTCCCTGTGCCTTAACTGCAGTCTCATTGGTCTCGATTCTCTGCTTCCCAGAGAATATCTTTTTTCAAAATTTACTCACCGACACACTTTGCCAAGACCACATCATGAGAACGGGTGGCCTGCTCACCCTAGACTCATGCATAAACAAAACTTGACTATCCAAAAAGGCAAAACAAAAATCTTTAGGAATGCCCTAAAATAGAGAAAAACCTCGGCGTTTGACGATTGTTCAAGGGATTCAGTTACACCTCCAAACATGGACTCGCGATTCACTTTCATGGAGTTCCCACTCTCAAACCCTTCGTACTCTACCAGTGTTTCCCTTCTGAAAGCTTAGATCTACCATAAGTTTGACCTGTCACCGGGATCCTGCATGATCAACATTGGCCACCGTTCCTTCCCGGTGATGGTCACTTGGTCTTCCCAGGCTGATCACCACTGAAAAAACAAAGCTTCAACCCTCATCATCTCTGAGGGTTGGGACATGTTGATCTCAGACCTCAAGCTCAAGCCGGAATGGACTATCTTCATCAAGCCAATCGGAAATCGAACTTTCCTAGCTTGGGTTAGGGATTTCAAGGCTGACACACCACCTGAGCTAGCACATCTTTATAAAAAATACGACCAAGACAGCTCAACATCATCAAACTCGGTTGATCAACTCTTCGTTCGGGATGTTCATCAACCCCCGGTAGGAATAAAGGCTTGGCCCATCTCCGTCTCCTCTAGCTCAGAAGAGGAAGATGTTGTAGACACAGTGTCAACACCACATCAAACAAGCTCCATCACAGCAAGGTACCATCTTTTTTCTTAAAAAAAAAACGGCCGCAAATCTTACTCTCTCTTTGCTCCATAAAACCCTAAACCCCTGATCCTTCTCAGCGGACGATATCATCCCAAAAGACACGTTTCTCCTAAATTGCATTTTTCCTATTTTAGGACAAGAAAAATCTACACACCTCATCAACAAACTATTAGAGGTTAACCCCACCGCCCAAATCTGGCTAGCAGCCCCTCCCAGAAAACCTTTTCGGACCCTTTACTGTTTTCTTTGCAAAAGTAAAAACCATTCGGCTTCCAGATGCCCTAACTGCTTCACCTGCTTCAGATGCCACCAAGTAGGTCACACCAAAAGGAACTGTAAATCTCGTCCCCCCAGTAAAGATCAGATATCATGCAGACCCGAACCTTTTCTTCCCTAGGTACTTTTCTGGAAAAGGTTCGTCTTCCAGCGAAAACCAGCGAGTTCCAAAAAAAAAAGAAATACAGACTACAAACGCCCCAAACATCCCCCTCCCTTTCCTCCACTCACAAGCAACGCCTTTGCATGCCTTGCAAACCTCCTGCCCGAACATGCATGCACACCCAAAACTCAACACCAGCATATAAACACCAGTTTTATGCCAAAATCAAAACCCTACCACAAGCCACCAAACCACTTAGCTTCACCACCAAAACCCCACTCCTCCTACACTCCCTCTGATACCTCCACTCACAGCCCATACACCATCGTCCATGAAAACTCCGAAACACCTTGAATATGCGATAGCCCTTGACCTACCTGCAAACTCCATGAGGCTACTCAAAGTCTTCACTTTGAGAAGCATTCTCATATCCATTGAAAACAACATAGACAATAACCCTATAAATGTCCTAGATATCACCCGCGCTCTAGCCCTCCTCATCCCTGGACAGACAATCCTAAAACCAAAAATCTTCTCTCCAACCCAACTGATTTACATTGTTCCTGAAGGTACAAAAATCAACCATCTCTTCAACCAGATTCTCACTATATCATGTGGATCCAGTTTTATTACAGCCAGATTGTCAAAATGGACGGCGGATCTTGGAGCTTTCCCAACTCCAGTTGGAGGCTCAGATTGGGTTGCAATCACCAACCTCCCACCCCACCTCTGGGAAGTTGAGATTTTCAGAGGCATAGCCCACTCCATCGGGGCTACTCTTTAATACATCATCTCAGAAACCATGCATCCTACCCAATACATAAAAGCCTTTTGCCTCTTTGCAGTCAAAGCAGCCATTTCCTTACCACCTTCCATCAATATTAGGATTGGAGAATCTATCTATAACATCAAACTGTCTGCCGAACATCCTTCTAAAAACATAACAACCTTCTCTGATCTTTCAAACCATCCACCTTCATGGTTTTTCCCAAATAAAGATAGAAAGACACCTACTCTTACTCATTTTACAGGTGATAGACACCATGTTTGGGAAAGAAAAAACTCAAACAAAACCTCCTCTGACAACACAAACCTCCTTACAAATAGAAAAAGAACCAGAACCTCCACTCCCTCCCTTAATGGAAACACCTCTCCACCAACTGACACCATTTTTCCTGCCCCAACTTCTACCAAGGAAAGCTGCCAAGCACAAAACCCAAACCAAATCTCCTTAAGAAAACAAAAAACTTCCCAGCTAAAAGATGTCAGCTCTTCGCAGAGTCCTCAGCAGAAGAGCCCAAAACAAAGGCAAGAAGACAACTATACCCAGAAGCTTATGATGCAAGGACAAAAAGAGGCAAACAAAAAAATCATCGTCAACAGACTGGATTCAGGTACATCCACAAATACTTCTCTCAGTTCATCCCATGCAAAATCTTCTATTCTTAATATCTCTTCCCCACTTTTTACAAAGTCTATAAACTGTGACATAGACAACATTGAGGACCTTGCATCATGGTCAAACATCAACAATTTTACAAAATTTGCTAAAAATATAGGAATACATCTTGAAGATGAAGAAAAGGCACATAAAACTCTAGATGATATTGAACTCTTTATGAGTTAGACAAACAAAAGAGTTTTGGAATCTACCAAGAAAAACTTTGAACTTCTCAAAATTGACTAGCCTTCCTTTTTAGAACTGACCCTCAAAACATATCCACCAAATATGCGTCTTACCTCTTAGAACGTATGTGGGGCTGCAAACCTAAATAGACGTAAGGAAATTCACTCACACATATACAAAAATAAAATTGACCTGATCACTATCCAAGAAACCAAAACGAGTCTTTCCCCATTTGCTCTCAAAACCATAGGAGGTAATAGAATCACAGACTGGGTCCAAATCCCCCCCCACTGTCTTTAAAGGTGGTCTCTTAGTTGGATACAACAATCTTACCTTCTCTACCCTAAACACCACCACTCTAGACTACTCCATAACCATCTCTTTTAAAAACACATCTGATGGTCATTGTTGGAACTTTTTTGGGGTTTATGGTGAACCTGGACAAAATAAATCAGCCTTCCTGACTGAACTTAAATTGCTCATGACAAACTACCATTTGTCTCCCTGGATTATCAGTGGGGACTTCAATCTGATAACCCAAAACTCAGATAGATCCAACCCTACAAATTCCACACATACTATATCTGCCGCTGACAAACTTTTTAGCCATCTCCTCACAAAACATGCTTTAATTAATTTAAAACCATCAAATGCATCCTTTACATGGTCTAGAAATCAAACTTTTGCAAGACTCGATCATTTCATATGCTCCACCCCATGGGAAGACAAACACCCACTCTCCACGGTTCACATCTCTCACAGAGCCATATCCGATCATTTTCCTCTTGTTCTAGATACTAATACTATTTCATGGGGTAAGCGCCCTTTCAAATTTGAAAATTGTTGGCTCTCCATAAATAACTTTACCACCATCTGTGTATAGCATTGGAAATTAGTCGACTGCCAAACCACAAACCTAGGCCTCCACATTCTCCAAAACACAAAAAGCATCAAAATACACATCAAAAATTGGAAACACACAAACCCAAATAAGCTCTCCGAAACACTTAAAAACCTAGAAGAACAATTCCTCTGTGTGGACAAGAACCCTTCAGCTGACCCTGCTCGTGTCCTGTCCATTAAAGCTGACCTTGACTTCACAAAAACGTGTATTGACACCAAGTGGAGACAAAGGCTAAAATCACCAGGGCTAAAGAAGGGGATAAAAACACAAAGTTCTTTCATAAAATTTGCAACAAAAATTATCGAAAAAACGCCATCACATACCTTCTGATAAATGAAAGAATCACAACCCACAAACAATCTATCACAAACCACATCACTGACCATTTAAAAAAAAATCTTTAACAACAACCACAATCCCTCCTGCCTAAACGACTTGGACTGGACTATGATCTGCCCTACAAAAATTGAATATCCTCAAGACCTTATAAAACCTTTTACCCCAGGGGAATTGGACTTGGCCATAACTACACTAGGATTAAAAAAATCACCTGGACCTGACGGTCTTAATGTAGAATTCTATCTTGCAAACTGGAATCACTACAAAATTGACTTTCTGGCTTTGCTTAAGACTTTCTACGAAAGTGAAAACCCCCGCAACATCATCAAGCACCTATACCAAACATTCATCACCCTAATAAAAAAAACCGATCAACCAGATCTTATCTCCCAGTACAGACCCATCAGCCTTATAAACACTTCATACAAATCGTAGCAAAATCCCTAGCAAATAGAACAAGATCACTCATGAACAAAATCATTCCCCTAAATCAAAACACCTTTCTCAAAGGTAGAAGTATACAAGATGCGTACCTGATGGTTAACGAAACAATACATCTCTGCCACAAAAATAGAACACCTCTGCTGGCAATCAAATTGGACTTTGAAAAAGCCTTTGACTTTGTTAACTGGAATCGT
Organism: Alisma plantago-aquatica; assembly: GCA_963693085.1. Lineage (NCBI taxonomy): Eukaryota > Viridiplantae > Streptophyta > Magnoliopsida > Alismatales > Alismataceae > Alisma > Alisma plantago-aquatica. The sequence continues at coordinate 272,577,414 of OY856412.1, forward strand.
TTAACAAAAACACTCACTGGCTTTGGATTTCCACACAAATGGGTCAAATGGATACATGCTTGCATATCCACAAACCACTTTTCAACTATCATAAATGGAGTTCCATTTGGTTACTTTCATAATTCAAATGGCCTTAGACAAGGCGACCCCCTCTCCCCTTATCTGTTTATTATCATCACATCCATCCTCTCTCGTATGATACAACTTGGAAAAATCAGTGGCCTCATAAACTCACCATAGGAATGCAAAGAGAACATTATACAATTTGCCGATGATACCATAATCCTCTCCTCCCCAGAGGATGTCTCTTTACTAGATATCTTCAGAATCCTTGGCATTTTCTCCTACATTTCGGGGCTTAAAATAAATCTCCAAAAATCTTCCATCTTTGGGATTCACCTTGAACAATCTACCCTGGTTAGGTATCAAGATCTCCTTAGATGTAAGATTGATGACTTCCCCATTCAATACCTAGGACTCCCAATTACCCTCCACAACATCACAAATTCTACCTGGTCTCCCATCATAGGGAGAATAAACAAAAAACTCTCTGATTGGACAAATAACTTTCTAAATCTCTCGGGAAGGCTTACTCTTCTTAACAATGTCATCACTCCCATCACCACACACTACCTGAGTTGTATACCCATTCCATCCAAAACTAAAACACTCCTTGACAAAGTGAGGAGGAAATTCCTCTGGAATAACTATCACCCATCCACAAATTCCGGAAAACATTACCATCTTATAAATTGGGGAACTATTGCTGCCCCTTTAGACCAAGGTGGCTGGGGTATACTAAACATTGAAACCCATGCCTTCTGCCTCATAATGAAAATCATCAACAGTCTGGTTAAAAATAAAACAAAAATATGGTCGAGCCTTATAAACTACAAATACTATCAAAAAGCCCCTCCTTGGCATAAAGTTCCAAAAAAACCAGCCTCACCCCTTTGGAAATACATAAACAAAAACATCCATATTATAACCCAACTCATCAACACTTCTCCACACTCCCACCTAAATATCTCCTTCTGGAACGATCCCTGGTTTGGAAAAAATTCTGTTCTAAACCTGCACACAAATTGGACCATCCCAAACAATCTTCTCAAGATTAACATTGTCAAGACCCTCCGCCTTCTAACCAGCAACAGAACAAACTCTCTCAAAAGATGCATCCTCATGCATCTTAAACCTGACGACCTCTATGCCTTAAAGCAGACACTTGAACACAATTCATCAAACAATATCACTTGGCGATGGGGCAACTCCTACTATGTTAAGCAAGCTTACACTCACCTATCTTTCAGAGGTTTTCCCCCACATACCACAAAAATATGGAAACAAAAATGACAACAAAAACATACAACCTTTCTTTGGTTGCTCCTTCATAACAAGCTACTTACTGGAGAAAACCTTTCTAAGAAGGGTTTCATTGGTCCTTCCAGATGCCCGCTTTGCAAATCGGACTATGATTCAGTAGAACACATCTTCTTCAAGTGTAACACCTCACTAAACATCATCTCACACTTAACACGAAATTACCAGTTAGAACTCAAATCAGTTACTTTTCCCCTTCAGATTACACCAAACATACACTACAACTCCTTCAGGAGAAACGACATCTTCATCATCAGCTGGAACCTTTGGCTTGAGAGAAACAACATAATCTTCAACAACACTCCGAAAACGAGGCAAACTATTATCTCACAAATAGATGCAGACCTTCACTTGCTCTCAATGTGCAGGTAAACAGATCCTTGATGGGAAGGAGGACTCCGAAGAAGGTGAATCTGAAGCCCATTTTCTCTGCGACCTGAAGGCCATGGTGGACGATGAAACAGGAGTCAGTTTGCTGCAACAACATTAGTGATTCTATTCCGTCCAATAACTGCACTTTTCAAATTTTTTTATGAAATAGTGCGACAAGAGGCTTGTTAAGGGGTGCCTCCTCCCCCTTAAAGACCATTTAAACATTTCTCTTTTTTCTTCACCCAGCATAACATTTTTCTTTTGTACTCACATCCTGTACGACTCGCCAAAATAGGTGTTTGCTTGCTTTGCTTTATTTAATATATGCTGTGACCTTTACCCTAAAAAAAAAAATAAAAAAAATTGAGAGAGCCATATTCTCTCCGTAACTTCCCTTCGCCACCCACCGCTACCTGGCGACTCACAATCGCTTTCCGAGTCGCAGCATAAACCCTGAACAAGGGTTTGGCGGCGCCTGCTATTCTCCAAAGGACAGAGGCTCCTCCTCCGTCGCACCAACCGCCGGCTGCCTTAACGGTCTAACCCCGTAATTTGTCAACTATGGTCGGCAAGTTTCCGAAGGAAGAGGAGGTCAATGCTCTCCGGGAGCTGTTCCGCCCGCATATCGAGTCCTTCGATTACTTCATTGACCAGGGATTGGAAACTGCCCTCAGCGCTATCCGACCTATTGAAATCCGTCACCCGGAGACCTCCAGAAAGCTTCGAATATGGTTCGGAAAGCCCGAGCTGAGCGCTCCTATTGCAGAAGGCAGATTTACGTCGCGCACTCCCATTTATCCTCAACAGGTAATTCAAGTTTGTTGCAATTCCCGTTTTTGATCTTCCCCAACCAATTTTGTCAGAGCATTGGCAGTTAGTACGCCTTTCCCTCTCTTCCATCTTTGACTATACAGTCTCGCGTCTAACAGTGTAGGGAATCTAATAGCACGTACAAAGGGCGATTTGCAGCTGACGTTTACTTCCAGTATGACGGCGGGGTCGCTATAAGAGAGAACATCAAGTTTGGCCACATTCCTATAATGCTGATGGTTTGTTCCGATTTTTCTCCATTTCATATATGTACTATGTACATATCATTATTATTACCTAAAGCTGAATTTTGTTATGCTTGCAGTCTAAGCTCTGCCATCTAAGGGGAGCTGATCCTCGGAAACTGGTCGCCCACAGAGAAGAAGCTACTGAAATGGGTGGGTACTTTGTTTGCAATGGAATGGAACGGCTTGTGCGTTTGCTTATTTTACAGAAGAGCAACTATCCAATGGCTATGGTGAGGAAATCTTTTGTCTCAAGAGGTGATGGCTATACTGATACGGCAGTGTCCATCAGGTGCTGCAGAGAGGACCAGACATCTGCGAGTCTAAGGGTGTATTACATTCAGAATGGAAGTGCAAGGGTTGGTTTCTGGGTGGGGTTGAGAGAAATATTACTTCCTGTCGGCATATTATTGAAGGCCCTTGTTGATGTAAGTGACCGTGAAATCTATGCCGACTTAACGAGCATCTATGACGAGGAGAACCGGAAAGAAAGCGGCGCTGTTGGTACGCAGCTGGCTGGTGAGAGGGCTAAGATTATCCTCGACGAACTCCGTGACATGTCCCTTTTGACTCACGTGCAGTGCCTACAGCATATTGGTCAAATGTTACAACCTGTCATACGCCGCGTTTTTGATGAGAATTCTGTAGTTGCTGGCAAAGCTGTTCTACAAGAGTTTATATTGGTGCACCTTGGAAACGATCACGACAAGTATAACTTGCTTATCTTCATGTTGCAGAAGTTATTCGCAGTGGTCGATCATACTGCCACACCGGATAATGCCGATGCATTGCAGAATCAGGAGGTGCTTACTGCAGGCCTCTTGTTCACCACCTTCCTCAAGGCAAAGATGGAAGGTTGGCTGAATAAAGCAAAACAAACAATAGAGGATGAACTAAAGAAACCCAAACCGGATTGCGATTTTGACAAACCTCAAGATATTAAGAAATTAATGGATAAGTCTTCCTCTGCTATCGGGAAATCAGTGGATAGTATGATGAGAACAGGGAAGCTGGGTTCAATTAATACGGCCGATTTACCACAAAGAGAAGGAATGACCATTCCAGCTGAGAAGCTCAATTATCTTAGGTTTCTTTCACATTTTCGCTCGGTACATCGAGGTGCTGCTTTTGCAAAGATGCGAACTACAACTGTTCGGAAGCTGCTGCCAGAGTCTTGGGGTTTTCTTTGTCCTGTACATACCCCGGATGGGACGCCTTGCGGTTTGCTGAATCATATGACCTATACTTGTCGTATTTCGTCACATTATGATTCACAGGGCGGTACTAAAGATTTCCTTAAAATACGTATGTCCATTTTAAACACCTTGGTCAGAATGGGAATGGTTCCCTTGTTGCCTAAACTTGAGAGAGCCGCTCCCCCTGAGTTCTTGTCCGTCCTTCTTGATGGATGTGTTGTTGGATCCATGGCCTCTAGTAAGATTGAGCAAGCGGTTGCGCATTTTCGCAAGCTCAAGCTCTCATCTCCACCTGTGATTCCTTCTGACTTGGAGGTTGGCTACGTTCCTTTGAGTTTCGGTGGCGCTTTTCCTGGGCTGTATCTCTTCACAGGTCCTTCGAGGTTTCTGCGCCCAGTGCGGAATATTTCAGTTACTGATACCGATGGAAACATCGAACTGATCGGTCCGTTTGAGCAAGCATTTATGGAAATAAGATGCGCGGATGGTGGGGATGGTGGAAGAAATGATCTTTTCCCTGCCACCCATGAAGAAATTCATCCAACCAGAATGTTAAGTGTTGTTGCCAATCTTACCCCATGGTCTGATCATAATCAAAGTCCCAGAAATATGTATCAATGTCAGATGGCAAAACAAACAATGGGTACTTATTCCCAAGCTGTGCGATTCCGTTTAGATAACAAAGCATATCAACTTCAGACTCCTCAGTCACCCATTGTGCGAACAAGAGCCTACAAGGAATACTGCCTTGATGAATTTCCTAGCGGAACAAATGCAATTGTTGCTGTATTAGCATATACTGGATATGACATGGAGGATGCTATGATTTTAAACAAATCTTCTGTAGAGCGAGGCCTTTGTCGGGGGCATATATATCAGACTGAATGTGTCGACTTAGAACAAAATCGTCGCACCAAATCAGATATTTCAGAAGTATTCACAAAGAGTACTGCTATAGGTAAGACAGCTACTACTGACTCTGATGGCCTTCCACTTGTTGGACAGGCACTTAACCCCAAGGAGACCCTATACACCACTTATAATAGAAATACAGGCCAGACAAGGAATACCGACTTGAAAGGCTCAGAGCCTGCTTTTATTGACCACGTTGCTATTGATGGCACAGGGAGTAATATAAACATCGAGGAAGTGCAAAAGGTGAATATTCGTCTGAGACGCCCAAGAAATCCAGTTATAGGAGACAAGTTCAGTAGCAGGCATGGACAAAAGGGTGTCTGTTCCCAGTTGTGGCCTGATATTGACATGCCTTTCTCAGCAGTTACTGGAATGCGACCCGATCTCATTATCAATCCACACGCATTTCCTTCAAGGATGACCATTGCAATGCTTCTGGAGTCCATTGCTGCAAAGGGAGGCAGCTTGAAAGGAGAGTTTGTTGATGCTACCCCTTTTGCTGCCTCTACTAGGGAAAGTCCGGAATCTGATTCTGAATCCGATTCTCCCGTTGACAAGCTTGGTCCTTTGTTGGCTTCTTATGGTTTCAATTACCATGGGTTGGAGGTTATGTATAGTGGGGTTTTTGGCACAGAATTAGCTTTTGAGATTTTTATCGGTCCAGTTTATTACCAGCGCCTTCGCCACATGGTCTCAGATAAATTTCAGGTTCGATCTACTGGACCTATCGATCAAATTACCAGGCAGCCAGTTGGTGGGCGAAAGCGTGGCGGTGGAATACGATTTGGAGAAATGGAACGTGATGCAGTCATTGCTCATGGTGCTGCATATCTGCTGCATGATAGGCTTCATACATGTTCTGATTACCATGTTGCTGATGTGTGCTCACTATGTGGTAGTGTCCTTACATCAACTACCATCCAAAAACAGAAACGGTTTGTCATCGACGTTCCTGGGCTTCCTCCTCTTGTCAAACCTCCCAAACTCACAACTTGTCTGACTTGCAAAACAAGCAAAGGAATGGAGACAGTTGCTATGCCTTATGTTTTTAAATATCTAGCATCTGAGCTGGCTGCAATGAACATTAAACTTATTCTCAACTTGAGTAAAGAGACGGAAAACTAACCATGTAAGTTTTGTTATTCAATTAGGTTCGACGTTATAAAATTCATACGCCTCCAGCAGTTCTTTATCCAGGTCTTCTTCATCATGAAGCTTTTCCACTTTTGGTCTAGATCCATAATGAAATAGACAACTAGTTTTATTGGCCATTATTTTGTCAGCAATCCTTAGAGATATCAGTTTTGATGATTTTTCATAATATGGATGTTTGAGCATTTAGTGTATATTGGTTCATTCTATCAATCTATGATATCATGAGATATGGCAAGACATGAAGGTGAAACCTGTGAACTAGTGAACTTTCTGATGTTAGTTTTGCTTCGTGTGTAAAATTTGAAGCAGTTTTTACTTAATTAGAAAACTCAACAGTCAATTTTGACTTACGAATTAATGACCAGTCATTCGTCATGTGTGCTTATATTCAATATCAGATATCGTATGATAGTTCAACTCAAATCTGAGGCCAATTGATGGTAGTCAGGTGCCTAGTTGCTGGGATGATTTTTCAGCTTGGTATGTTCACTAGCATGTAACAGTCAGCACCTAATATGAAAGTATGCATATATCTGTGCATAATTTATATATGAATATGAATTTGGGTGCTTGTGTGTAGTAAGAATAATATGAAGTAGACAACTGACTATGCTATTTTTTTCAGTAAATCTAGTAGATTTCAGAATAAATAAATGACTATTAATCAATTTGTTACTAAAATGTGATTCATGATATCTATCTCATCTTGGATCTTACAGCTGGACCCTTTTTAAGAGGGTTTGCTTGTAATTTTGATTAGACCATAGCTTTGTGCTACATTTTCTAAACGAATAGGGCCTTCAAAATAATTCGGAACCCGAACCCAGTCGGGACCTGATCAGATTCTCAACTCGAAAAAAACAAGTTGATTTCAATGCGTTCTAATGGAAAAATCACATCAACTTGGGTACCTCAAATTATAGTATTTTCAACCCAAATTTTGTCCCGGACCCGACCCGGTTCATTTTTTTAATTCGACTTGATTCTGACCTGGCGCCTATACGAAGCAATACTATTGAAGCAAGCACAATTAATAGAAGAAGAGGAAGGCCTAAATTAACATGGGAAGAGCTTATAAAGAGAGATTTTGAATCTCTACATCTCAACCAGAATATGACTCATGATAGAGCTGAATGGAAAAGAAAGATCCATGTAGCCGGCCCCAACATAGTTGGGACTGAGGCTTAGTTGATGATGATGATGATGATGACCAGATTCTGACCTGCATCACATAAATTTTTGATGTATATACAAATGAGGAAAATATACTCCTTTTAAAGTTAACTAACTTCTTTATATATTTTTCTATCTAATAAAGTACTTCACATCGAAAAACAAGTCATATATGTTTAGTGCTAGAACTTTCGTTTGACCAAACTGTAACCCGAATTGCAAGGACCGCACCTGACCCCGAATTTTGACAACCCTATCGACGATGAAACATGCTTATATGGTAGCTGTATATGTGCAGTTCAGACTCTATACGCTCCTGCAGCAGCTGCTGCTACAATGATGTTTCCAGGGAGTGTCTGGGCCATGTTCAACTGTGACACAGGCTGCAAAATAGATAGGACAAGTTTTAGCCGTGTCGAAATATTTTGAGCCATGTCCGGGAATTGTGCGTCTACAACACTGGCACGTGGGCTGTAGAGAATTGTCCGTTCTTCCTAGACATACATTATGCACACATATATGTATATATTCAATTTTTTTCCTCATCCAGTACTGTTTGTGTCTTATATCTTAGAAAATTGTCATTCGTCAATCCATATTTAAAAATGTATTCGTGCTTCCTAGGGGACAATAGGTGCCCTATTCAGATCTGACAGCACAACAGGAGGGAGTTGGCTGTGGATGTTGGTTGGTAGCTAGGTTGGTTGGGGAAGTGTAGTAGTGATGAAAACCAACTTGTTGGGTAGCAAGGATGAAAAGATTTAATTTGATGCCATGTCTAGTGGCCTAGAAACAAAAAATAACCGTGACTTGCTCTAAATGGATACAAACCTTTTCTGATGGTCCAACACTACTACAATCGTCAGTAGTGATATTTGATGACTTTAATCAACGAAAGTGGGGCAGTCTCACATGCCTTTTATCTATGAAAAAGGGACAGTCTCACATGACTTTTATAAATGAAAGAGGCCATGAAAGAGCCACAACATTCCCATTGTAGTGAGAGCTAGAGGGGGGCAACCAGCAGTTGGTGGTCTTCTAATGCAACAACTTGTTGGGACAGAGAGGACAGTCTCATGTGAGAGGCCATGGAAGGCTCCACAACATTCCCTCTGTAGTGAGACCTAAAGGGGCAACCAACAGTTGGCGGTCTTCTCATGCAACAACTTGTTGGGACAGCGAGGACTGGAGACTGAAAAGATAGCAGACTAACAATCACTGTGCTGGAATGCAACCAAATGTCGCTGGATGGGCAGACATTGGACTCAATGACGTCTGCTGGACTAATCAGCTTCTCCACACTAAATGGATGACAGTGACTTCACGATGTTCACATGTAGAGTTGACAACTAATCTTCATGCAAATCTGGTATCTTTAACCAAGATCCAATTAGTTTGTCGATTTTGTCTAGATACCATGTGAGTTAGAACTTAGAACTGACAACACTTCTATGCAGAAATGCCATATTGCATATTGCATAGTTGTTACAGGATCTGAGTTATAACAGAGGTAAACATTAGGCAATTTATACAATATATAAACATTTTTTGAAACCTTCCAATATACCAGCATTATCTGTATTTTATTAATAAATTAATTATAAGACTTCTATTGGGTTATCAAAATCGATTGGTTAAGAAAAATCGGTTTGTAGGATTGCATAGATCAATTATTAATAACTATACTATATGAAGTTTTAGATTTTTTCAAAAGGGTGATATCATAAGAGTCAAGTGGCTTCTGTAATCACAGCCTCGACAACACTTACGCTGGTTTTTCATCCATGACGTAGTCATAAACATGATGGCATTACTAGTGCTTTAAGGGTTACTAAGAAAATCCAAAGCTCTATGGAGGTATCTTTCTAGGAAGAATGCTCCATAAGAGTTGGGACCATTCAAGTCTAAAAAACATTTGGTTGCTGAGCAAGTTCATTCTCTGGATATTGAGAATGTACCACTTGCTAAGCCTGTTGAGACACATCATTAGTGGAATGGCAAACCATGTGATTTGGGGGCCTATACCCAAGGGTATTGGAAATCTCCCTATAATGGTTGTAATCAGACAACAATGATATAACTCTATTTCATGATTAGACCATATGGTTTTGAAGAATATAGTTTTGATTTGATGTATTATAATTTCACGAATTCTTATGTGGTATATCATGTGATGTGATACAAACGGATGGTGAATGCTTTGCTTTGTCATCACCATTGATTAGTCATGTAACATCATGATGGTGATTTAATATATCTCTACATGAAGTGACACAAGACCTATCTGAATGGCGAACTTAATATTCATTAAGGTAGATAATGATAAAGAAGTTTAAAAATAAACTATAAAAAAGACTAGCTATAGGAAAATTATGGACTCCCATTTTCCTAACGTTGGCAGTTTTATGGACCTGTATTGGAAAGGGGGCTCTAGCTCTAGGAATGGTAATTTCCTCAATTCTTGTTTTGCTTTTTCATCAAAGCTTTAGACAGGATCTAATCCCATGGATTAGAAGTTTAATATGAAGATGAGATGTTTTTAAAATATCATTGAATCAGAGTTATATAACATCTCCAGCATAAAGCTTCATGGACATAGAAATCGGGCGTTAGTATTCAATGTTTGGAATGATTTCTAAAAAACATAAATGCCAGTTTCATGATGCTTTAACCATATCTTGTCTAAACCGCATACCTCCATTCATCAGGTTGGGAAAGAAACAAACCGTTATCAATTTTCTCACTTTAACAACCAGGGATCTCATGTCCATCTAACTTCAACACTGGCAATGCACGAGTACCAATCTGAAGAAAGAAGCAAATCTCTGGGGTGTGTTGATGGTGATAGCATGCATCCCTGCTAAGGCATGTTCAAGGTATGAATTGAGCAATTTATAAACAACCACTGTCCAAATCACTGTTTTAAAGTGGTCCAGCCCACTGGCCGCCTGAATGGTCCAGCCCACTGGCCGCCTGAAACAAGCATTCGGTGTCTGCCTGATCTCCACCTAGAGCCATAAGCACCTGCCTCCTGCTTCCATTTGGGTTCCTGCCTAGACCCACTTTTCCGTGGAGGCGTGAATAGCATAGATTAGGCTCTATTTTAGCCCAAGTTCAGTTAAATATAGTTCAGCCCACAAGTATAACACTATGTAACAACATTATACTACTATATAATACTATGTAATACAATACTGTTATAATGTATGACTAAGTGTATATTTTCATATCATACAATTGCAGTATGTGGATCAATCTACCTGTTGAGTACTACTATACTGCATATCAAGTATGTAGTTATATACCATATAACTATTGCCTAATATGTACTACTGTTACATTGTAATTCTTTGTAGTATATATTGCTAGTTAACTACTATACGAATCTAAGTAAATAATATATACTACTATATTATGTTTGTACTTATATGATGATATTATATGACTAATGCGTAAACTGTAGTGCTACATGATATGAAGTCTACATCGATATTATACTACTGAAAATTACTATGTACAAAACTAGTATGGGATATGAACTATAGCTAAGTAAATGCATTGTAGAACCATTATGTAATATTATTACCATGTAATACTATGCAGTACACTAGTACTAATATACCACTATATGGTTACCGTATATATTGATCTATAGGTTTATACTATTACATGAGTTTACATATCTATAAAACTGTAAAAGTTATATGATTATTTAGATAAGTAAAAAAAAAAGAGTATTCAGATATTACATATAATTTTTTTGAAACTTATTCGTTTGCTTTTTCAGAAAGCATCTTCTAAAGCGTCCGCCTAGTGCTGAAGTGGCTACAAGGTTTTTAATTGTCTGCCTCTGGCTTCTTGCTTTCTGAAGCATCAGTCCAAATATAAACCAATGAATTTGACATTCAGTTGTTATAATGTGTTCAATTATAAATGTCAGATATCATGTATTCCAACAAACAAAGTGCTTCTCGCTTAAGCACGTCAGTGTACAATTGAAACATAGTATGTTGGACCATTCCACTACGTTATGCAAAAGTTAATGGTTTATAGCTCTAATGTACCCTAGTTTGATACCCGTTGTCTATATGAGAAGACATTGCATAAATGAGTTTTGTTTGCATTTCTTCCATTTTGCCTCTAGCTCTTTGTTATTGAGGGTATGTCAGTTGCAACAGGTTCAATCTTAACTCTTAAGGGAAAAAACAGAAGCTGCTTCCATTTTGAACAATAATTTGAAGCGTTTTATCCATGGTAATAAAAAACCCGCCTTGAGGCTCTCGAGGCTTACGCCTCTTGGTGAGGCTATCCCAAATGTGCCTCGAGGCTTACGCCTCGGTGTGCTAGACTGAGGCTTATGCCTCGCATTGTCTGAGGCCCGCCTCAAAGCACTGAGGCTTAGTTGAGGCGTACGCCTCAATTCTAGATGATAAAGTCTGATGTTAACCATCAAATTGTGTACTTTTAAGATTATTACAAACACTTTCTTTAAAAAAATCCATTAGATCTTATAGTTAATTGTTATTTCTTATTAATGAACATTTAATCATCAATCTCTAAGTTACAGTTTTCAATCTTCTTTGTCAAATTTATCATTGTTTGCTTCCCTTCTTATTCAGTATCTTGTTGAATTTCGTATCATTGTTAATTAACTTTGGTTTCTTGTTCCTACTAATTCGAAATTCTATCTCCTTTAATTTTTCTGCCATTGACATCTTTTATTCTAATAGTATAAAAAATTGATATCTCGTTAGTTTTACATATTTATTTTGGTATTGTGGTGGGTCCTTAGTCTATATTATCACTATTAAGTTTCAAAATTAATTTCTATTTCATTTGGTTATGTTTGTATATACCTATTTCTGTTATACACATGCACATACATAACACACACACATATATATGTAATTACATGTATAAATTTATTTTTGTTACCGCCTCATACATATTTTGAGGCTTACGCCTCAAACGCCTCGAGGCTTACGCCTCGCCTCACTGAGACAAAAACGCCTCATTACGCCTCACACATTTTTCAACCTTGGTTTTATCTGACTATACTACAGTTGACTAAGGAAATGACAAAGTCAAATTGTTTTCTATTTTAAGAAATGAAATTTAATGCCCTGATAGACTTGCGGCATATGCAGACGACAAACTTGTGTCCTGACATTTTTTCCTCTTGCACACAAATGTTAAAAATATTGTGCAGCCATGAGAACAAACCTAGGAAGCACGGACAAGGACACAAATATAGACACGGACACGGGACACGGCGATTTCCAAAAATATAGGACATGACATGCCACTGGATATGACAAATATATAAATAAATAAATATATTAGAACAAATTATGAATAAAATATGCTATATGTAAAAGCACACAAAATGATCTAAATAGATTATCTAAAGGGGCAATCACCATGAAATCCAACAAGTAGTCAACATATAACATCATATCCACAAGTCACAATATGTATTAAACCACAACATATATTAAGATGTTTGATTATGTTATAGTTGCAATAAAATTATATGGAATCGTAAATACAGACAGAAGAATTTTAGGGCAATTTTATTGTTGGTGGAAGTAAGGTGAACAAGATTTACTATCAAGATAAAGGAGAGGGGGTGAGGAAATAAGTTGTTGCTAGTGGTGGAGATTGAGAGGGAAGAACAGGAGGGGGAATACATAGAGCTACTTAAGATGGACGGGAGATGGATGTAGAGAAGTAAGAAAAAGAGCATGTGTATATAGGACAATACTTTGCTACTTTTTCCTGGTGGAGCAAGAAGAAGAGTAGGGGGAGGATTGGCTAGAGAAGGTAGAAGGAGATGTGGAGGACCAAGATGAATAAGGGGATGGGGAGTAGTGATGTGGCTGCTGCCACATTCAAATTGAAAAAAGAGGAGGGGTAGGAATGAGAAGAGGAAAAAGAGAGGGAGAAGGAAAAGTAGACGAGGGAGAAGCAAACATTGAGGAGCAGGAAAAAGAGGAGGTGAAGGAACATTTTTGCAACTACTACAGCTTTTGAGTAGGAATAAGTGGGTTGGGATGTTAGTAGGAAGAAGCAGACATCATGGCTTGCCTATAGCAACTGAAGCTTAACCACCTGAAGTCCGTAGAGCGAAGTGGTGGAGGACAGGAGGCAGACATTTGGAGAAGGCCTTTTTTTTTCCTTCATATGCTTAGGCTTAAGTGGGTTGGGATGGCGTGTCTTGGATGTGTCCACGGAGTGTTCAAGCCGTGTCTGGCATTGTACTAAGCAAATTCAAAGTTGACACGGCGGAGGCGTGTCCGCCATGTGGTCAAGGTGTGTCCATGTTGGACACGTGTTGGACACGGACAGACCAACAGATGAAATCTAGCAACGACAATGGAATCACATTCAGCTAGGGAATTGTGTGCTTTACATGATTGAATATTTAGGACAATTGATGTATTAATAATAATCCACCAGGACTTCCACCACCAAAAATTGAGGGAAGTTCTAATATACTATTAGATACTCATATAATAATCACGAGAACCTATTATTCACAGATGTGAGGTCAGTTTCTATTTGGACCCCAGATTAATCCTTATCACTTATTTAGGGCTAAGTTGTGTGCATAACTAAATTAAGATGTAATATGAGGTTGAACCATCATGTGTAGGAGTCATATTAAGGTTTTTCATCACTAAAATAAAATTCAACTTATAACGTAGCATCATTGTTAATTTTTATTCTAGACTGAAATTGTAGGGAAGTTAGTTCTACCCACCTTAAAGAAATTTCGTCCTCAAAATTTTCATGCACTATTCTAGTACTACCCACCTTTGGGTTTCACACATACGTACACTAACACCTTAATCCTGTCATAAAGACTCATAATTCTGCGCTAAGGTGTTCATAATATGGCATTAACATGGATAACTATGATGTGTCTAACCTGATTAACAAAACTAATACATGCATATGTTACTAATGAAGCTTGAAACTAAACCATACCTACATCATCTACCATGGTACAAAGTGCTAATATACCTTTATCATTAACATAATCTTATCACTCATAATTAGGAGTCAGGTAAGGTGAGTTCTTCATGTAACCTTGTACCAAAGTGCTCTTTTACCTTCAAGAATTACTTAATGAAGATTACTTTCTTAAAACTACTCTTGTAACTTTCTTAATTATCATAACTTAATCATAGATGTATTTAACATCTAACCTTGACATGAATGTCTTATTGAACCAATTACATTAGTTTTTGATGATTATATAGTTTAGGTCTTCAGTATTATCCGTCTCTGTGACATCTCCAGATAACTGTTGATCAGGCACATATTCAATGATGTGGGACCTCATTATGCAACTCTCCACTAATTCAATCAGTGTTTTTAAAACTGAACCGGACCGGCCGGTCAGACCGGTTCGAAAGTCTAAAATATCAGTTATGTATTTTTTTCCGATCCAACTGGTTAGAAACACAGTCGGACCGGTCTGACCAGTTGATTGGACCAAACCGAACCGAACCAAACTAGTGGTTCAAATAGAAGAAAAAATAGAAGGTAGAATACATACATACATACATACATACATATATATATATATACACACACAAATATAGATGTATATATGTATATATGTGTATATACATAGGAGGTAGAATACACACACACACACACACATATATATATATACATATATATTTATTTATATAATATACATATATATATATGTGTGTGTGTGTGTGTGTACATATATGTATGTATATATATATATATATATATATATATATATATATATATATATATATATATTGTGCCCAGTTTAACCGGTTCGACCGGTCCAACCGCTATATGCCTTATACTGTGGTGACCTGTTCGGTTTTTCCAGTTCAATTTTTTTTGTCATGTTGACGTCATTTCCGGTCCAACCGGTTCAACCATTCCGGTTGAACCCGACTCAATCCGGTTCGAGTCAACACCGGTCCGACCACCGGTTCGGTTATGAAAACATTGAATTCAGTAGTGCACATGTCCAATACCACGTGCACCAATAAGCAGAAAGAGGCCTACAAGAAGTCTTAATGCTCATGGCATCTCCTCTACAACCCTCAATTTGTGTGCACCAACCATTGAGAATAAAAGAGGACATATCACATGCCACGGTTAATACATAAGATCTAGTTAGATGGACATCTATCCCTAATACATATCCAATCATATGTAAACCTCAAGACTTGGATTTCCATAATACTATTATTAAATATGGTAATAGCATATTTTTGTATGTACGACTAAGTATGTACATATATATTATTTAACTACTTAATTAGTGTGTAGTACTACACTAACGTTGCTGCTACTATATGATTTTCATTATGAATTTATGATATACTATTCAGTCAACTAAAATAACTAATACTAAGATTGATGTACTATTCAGTCAACTAGAATAACTAATACTAAATAAATGTAATAACTAGGTAACTCTTGTCTTAAATCAGTAATAATGCTTTGCTTTTCGTGCTAATTATTAAGTATGGATCATTAAGCTACTAAATAATAGTAATTAGTAAGTCTATAAGTCTGTATATGTAATATAGCGTAACACGGGTGTAATATTTGAAGCAGTATTGTACGGCGGTAAATTCATAACTAGTATGTTATATGATGGTATGATACTAGTTTACTAATGTATGTAGTAAGTACCACTATATAATATACTAACTACAAGTATGTTACATAATACTATTATGCTACTGTAAATAATTACATGTAAAATAATGTTTCATGTATATAGTATTTGATTTAGATTTATTTCTTCATGTCTATAATCCATGTGATTGTTTTCTTTTGGTTCATTCTTTTCTAGTTATGTTATAAACTGCATACAATAATGTTGGATGAATTGGTTTATATATGTATCAAAGTTTCTAGAAATGTTATTTATTTCTTAACGTGTACAATTTTGTGTAAAATTAAGAATCTGCTTTTTCAAAAAGTGTCCGCCTAGCGCTTAAGTGGCCACAAGGTCCTGTCTGCCCACCTCTGGCTTCCTGCTTTCTAAAACATTGATATTTACTAGTTACTAAACTAAATTAATAGTTACCAAGGTTGTCTATGCGGCCAGGCGATGCCTAGGGGCTCCCAGACAACCTAGGTAGGCGGAGGCCTAGGCTTTTCTAGGCATTTTTATAATTTTTCATATGCTTTTGTTGCTTGTTACCAATGAGGACATTTATTTACTACATAACTTCTATTCAATTACCTATGTACATCTTTATTTTAGGAAGTTTACTGCTGACAGTTTGCAATATGAAAATATGAGCTGGTGTTAAAATTTCATCCTTAACATGGTTGCTTCATTTGTTTAACATGGTTGCTTCATTTGTCTTATGTGCATATCAATCTCCATCGCCAGCCAGTAATAACCTTTTTTTACTTGTTCCCTGTGACTATGTTTAGTTAACCAACTATAGATTTTTTTAACAAAGAAATCACTATAATATATCCCTAGGTATCCCCGATGAAAAATAGATTTTTGAACTTTTTGAAAGCGTTTCTGATTGATATGCTTATTTTTTAATCTTTGTAATATAGGTGTTTCTGTTTCACCATTTCAGATGTCTTCCCATTGTTGGGCCTTTGTGGCATTGTCGATTTATGTTCTTTCAGTTTCGGACAGTTTACATGTCTACAGATTTTGCTGACTGACCAGCCAGACATTCGTTGCATTTTATTTCGCAGAAACAGGCCAATGCATCATATTCGCTCTTACGTATGAATCAGTTTCATGCTCTCATTTTGTATGATGTATAGTCTTTTGTGATATTTGTGGAAGCAATGGTGTCGGTTTTATGATAAAAGTGAACTATGCTACCTTAATGTTACTTGAGAGATTTGGCTGTCCATTTCATGTAGAAATATCTAAATATACATCGACGAGGATGAGGAATACAAAGTAATAAAATAATCTAAATATACATAGAGTAAGTTCCTTGTGTTAATATGACTAACGTGAGCTGATACAGGGCAACTCAATTGGATTCATCAGCAAGCGATGGTTTCTCACAGGGCAAAAGCAGAGTTTTAAGTGTGGATGCGGAACTATAGATGGCACCACAAGAATGTATACAGGAAAAAAAAGCAAAGGCCTTATGATGTTTCTTGTCACGGGACGTCATGTATCCTGCAATTGTTTCGAATGTAACATCATGTATTGGGAATAAAGACAAATCGTCAGAAACTCTCCTAGAAGGAAGATTGTTGTGTTTGGAAACTACAACGTACGAGATCTGCGATGTAATTTATTTTGATATACATGAACATAAATTGTAATCTTGCTCCAATTTTTGTTTCTGGTACTTAAAATGGAAACAAAAGAATCTCGGCCAGGGCGTGTATTATTGTACTGGTAATAGTTGCGAGTTCAATTTTGTATCAATCTTGTCATATGTAAATCAGTTTTCTGACTTTTCTGTAAACTGACATGTTGGAGCAATGCCATTATTGATTGTATTACTTTGAGAATCAGTATGAAGCCAAAAATATTTGACTAATATAGGCCGTAATCTTGTGTAAATTTAGATGCTACTTATTCTTATTACCTCTTGTTCTCAAGAGATTTTATATTACTTGGTCCGCTGTTGGCTGGAACATTGCACACATGAATAGAGAACTTAGTGAATGAAGACTTCTTATAGAATTTACAATTGGCTGCTATTCTTTTGTTCGATTTGTTTGCACGGTGCATCACACTGGTCAGACGCAACCCTTTTGTTGGTGGTATGCTGCTGTTCATATTTTGTACATAATTTTACTATCGGGATCCATTTATATCATATCTAGTAATAACGATAGAACATGATGGCATTTTGTGTTCGATGAATTACATTCTCTGTTCGTTGATTACATTTGACATCTAGCATGCCCTGCACCTTCGGCTTTTCTGCGGTGACAGTGATATTAAAGTGTCTGCTTATCTGTTCCAGAACTCTGTCCCAGAACTTGTTTCTTGAACCTCTCTGCGTTGACATTTGATGTGCTGCAAACTGGGTCTATTTAGCTTCTAATCCTGTTATCCTCCTTCACAATCCCATGAGGAATGTAGAGACAATCTCATTGATGTTTCCCATTTCCTATTAACTGTGTTCGAAATGATCTCGTAGTGGTTTTAAAATTTGACGTTTTCCCCATTGACCACCTGTGTTTGACTTAATTTTCAGAAATCCTGCATATATAAAATATCCCAAAAGCAAAACACCCCACTGCCGATACCAGCCGTGGCTGGAGCTATCGACTGTGTATTTGTTTTCTTTCGTTAAATTTCCTCAATGCGCTAAGACTAATTTGGTTCTATTATAAAAGTTAATTGTGTCGTAACATGCATGGCCGGCCTGATGTCCAAATTCAGAAACTAATTGTATTTTGTGTTTTACTTGAACCGAACTTAGTATCTGTTGGTCTTCAAAAGAAAACAGTCATCCTATCCAATCCAAACCTCATCTGATTTCTCACCGACTTTAACTTCAGTTATTTGGTCCATAACAACTCATCTATTCGGCCATACTTGAACTTGAATTGAATTCCAAAATTCAAACTTGAAAAGAAACCCAAAACCTTTTGAGTTATATGGAAAAGCGAAAAAGTCATTGAGTAAGACTGTGTTAGGATTGTGTAATGTTTGGGTCCATGTGTTTTAGGCGACGTTTGGGTAGACAAAATTTCTGAAAAGTTGGGGTTGAGTTGGGCAGTTTCTTTTCAAGACCCACATTATTTAGGCTAATTTCAATGATGTCTGTGAGAATGTCGGGATGTGATCAGATAAGGTTTAAGGTCGCTGGCGTTTCTTTCGAAGACCCAAAAAGTTCATGGAATGTTGGCAATAAAACTAAGTAGAAAAGTTTTGGTCAGTGTGGAAGTGTGGGTGGAAATGTGCCGTTTAGAAAAGGAAAAACCCACTCCTATGAACTATTAACAATCCTAATGGGCCTCTTATACAAAGATCCATGTTACATGATAAGTAAGAAAGACTTAAAAGAACAAATAAAAGTCAACAATATATTTTAGTACTCCCTCTCAAGTTGGAACATAGATGTCAATCATGTCTAAAGTACAACACAATTCCTCATCTCTTTTGTCAGAGAGAGGCTTATATGCAGTTTGCTCATGTGACAGCAGAAAAGGAGTAGCAATCTTTTTATCTAGTACAACATCTCAGAAAAAATGACAGTCGACTTTATTATACTTGGTCCTTTTATGGAAAACATGGTTTCTAGCAATGAAGGTAGCAACACGATTATCACAATACATCATGATAATTAGGGGTGAGCAAATCTCGGTCCAGACCGCAAAACCGGACCGGACCGCTCAATTCGGTCCGGTCCGGTCCGGTCCATTTCAACTTCGGTCCGGTCCGCGGTCCAATAAATTCGATAAATTCGGTCTTCGGTCCGGTCCGGTCCGGTCTGGTCCAAAACCGGTCCGGTCCGGTCCGGACCGCAGACTAACTTTTATATAAAATCCATATATATTTGAAGGTGTATTCTATAATAACTACAAATAAAGTACATATATAAGTACTACTAGTATAAATGTTTGATACTAAAGTTATATAATTGTTAGAAGTGACTAAGATTATCAACTTTGTATAATTAAATAAGTTGTAAAACATCTAAAAAAGGCTGATTGCGGTCCAAACGGTCCGGTCCGGTCCGGTCCGCGGTCAAAACGGTCCGGTCCCGGTCCGGTCCGACCACCAAACGGTCCGGTCAACGGTCCAAAAATTATTGATTTTCGGTCCTCGGTCCGGTCCGGTCCGGTCCGGTCCGGTTTTGGACCGATGCTCACCCCTAATGATAATATAAGTGACAGGGAGTCTGAAGACTGTAAGAATAGATTTAATTTATAACAACTCGCAAGTAGTATGTGCCGTTGTACGAGACTCAACCTCTGCACTAGATCTGGCAACAACATTTCATTTCTTGCTCCACCAAGTAACTAGCTTACCACCTAAGAAGGTACAATAACCATAAGTGGATCTCCTGTCAAACTTACACCCTGCATATTAGCAATATCCAGTTACATCAAGGTGTCCATTTTTAAAATAAAATAGTCCCTTTCCAGGTGTGTTCTTCAAATATTTCAGAACATGACATGCTTCCTCCCAGTGACACTGCGTAGGGCAATCCATAAACCGACTGAGAACTCCCACAACAAAGTGTATATCTGGCCTAGTAACAGTGAGATACAACAGTTTACCAACCAGTCGCTTGTCGCAATATTTATCTTCTAAGGATTGAGTGGACTCAAAACCCGTAGAGCATGTGCTTGATCCATAGGTGAGATTGCATGTTGAAAACCCAACATTCCAGTTTCGGTTAGCAAGTCTAGAGTATACTTCCTCTGCAATAGAGATACTCCATTTCTATTGTGTGCTACCTCAATGACAAGAAAATACCAAATATGTCCAAGGTCTTCGATTACAAAATACTTCATAAGATATTTCTTTGTATCAACAATCCCTGTGTCATCACTACTAGACAAAATGATATCATCCACATAATAGTGAATAATATTTCCAGATGTAGCGGTCTTGATAAATACAGAATGATCACACTTTGACCCTGTGAAATCAAATTTATGCAGTATAAAGGAGAATTTGTCAAACCATGCTCGAGGGCTCTTCTTGAGGTCACAAATATCCTTCCTAAGAAGGCAAACTTTCCCAAAATACCCCATGAGCAACATAACCTAGAGGTTGTGTCATATAGACAGTCTCTTGGAAATCACCATATAAAAAGGTGTTCTTGACATCGAGCTGATGCAAGTGCCATCCTTGATTGACGACAATAGAAATAAGAATGTGTATAGAATTAAGATGAGAAATATTAGAAAAAGTCTTAAAGTAATCAACCCTAGATTCCTGTGTGTATCCCTTAGCAACCGGTCTCGCCTTCAGACATTCAACCATCCCATAAAACAAGTATTTAACAGTATACACCCAACAACAGGCAACATGATTGCTACATGTAGGGAGATCAATGTGTCCCCTAAAATTGAAGAGCATCCATTTCCTCATCAAAGCCTATGTCCATCAAGGATGTAGGAGTGCCTACTAAACGTTCTTTGGAATAGAAATAGAAGATAAAGCAATAGTAAATTGAGCTATGGAAGCATTCATATGGTTTGTAGAAACATTTTGTGAAATATAAAATTTGATGCCAGACCGCTATCTTTTTCGTAATGTAATAGGAATGTTAGAACCAAAACTAGAATAGAGATAGTAGTATTACCACCATCTTGTGGTGGATCATCAGTCTCAGAAGAGGTGATAGTAGTGGAGAATGCATGTAGAGGTCTTTTGTTTTTCTGCTCATACACTTTCAGAATAGGGGTAGAAGACTCGCCTAAGTGAGGCACACTAGGAAGTGGCACAGTAGGAAGTGAGACATGTTTACTAGGTTTAGAAAAGAAGGATGTATCTTAAAAAAAGGTGACATCCGCACTGACATACAACTGACATGCAACATGATCAAAATATTTATACCCATTTTTTGTTTGAGAATAGCAAAGGAAACAACAACAAAAATCTCATGGAGACAATTTATCACGCCCATGTCAGTAATTGTGAATAAAACACAGGAAATCGAAAACTTTTGGTGATAGGGAATAAATTGGTTCATGAGAGTAGAGTTGGTAGGGAATGTTTTTTGTAAAATAGAGAAAGACATCCAATTGATGAGGTAATTTTCTAAAAGAATGGCATCAACCCAATAAGATTTAGGAACTTTCATTTCAACTAGAAGTGTACGAGCTACATCAAGAAGATGTCTATTTTTTCTTTCAGCTACACCATTTTGCTGTGGGCTATAGGGACATGAGGTTTGATGAACAATTCCTTTAGAGACACAAATTGTTTGAAAACCATATTGCACATATTCAAAGGCATTACCCGTGCGAACAAACTTAGGAGTGGCAAAAAATTGAGTCTTTATTTCATTTAGGAAATTGGAGAAAACATCTAAAATTTTAGAACTGTTGGGTTTTAGGGGAGGCAGAGAAGGCAGCGGAAACAAAAATTTTCTCCTCCCAAACCCAGAATAAAGGAATCGCGTCAACGTCTATGCAATAGGAAGGATAGTTTGTAGAGGCATACCTTGTCCCAAGGCTTGCTCGACGACTTTACCTCGCAGCTTGCACGGTCTTCACCTCCGGTCTTGGACGGTGTTTGTGCAGGTCCTGGTCGCACCGGGACTGGCACCTCCTGGTCTCACCGGGACTGTCGGGATTGACAACTGTCCTCTGAGCGGCAGAAGTCTCCCGCTTCTGAAGTAGTCCATACAGACCACATGGAACTCTGATCTCCTTGTCCCACAAGGAATCGGAAGGAGTCACATCCTCCTATTAGTGTACTAGTCACCAACACACTCTCCTGCCACCAGTCACTTTCTGCAGTTGTCTTTCCCTTACTGTACCTCCCTTATCGGGTAGCACTTGCTCGGGCTCTCTCTCGGTTACCAAAACCAGAGAGAACGACAACTTTGCAGATCAACTGGTCTTTGAGTTGTTGTTGTGTTGAGAAGCCCCCAATACCGCTATATATATAGGAGGGTCATGGGACAAGGTTCTCTATCCAGGGCAATGTGGGATTAAACAGGAGTAGAAGGGTTCAAGATTTTCCACATAACAACCAACTTGTGCCAGCTGAACCGATCGTTTCAACCCTAAAATGATCATTTGGTGACCTCAACCGATCGTTTCAACCTAAACCGATCGTTTGGGACACCTGAGCCGATCGGTTCATCACATGAGCCGATCGCTTCGTGGTCCTAGTCCAACTCAAATTGACTTTCAAAATTGTCTCCGATTAATCAAATATTAATCCTTGTCCAAATCGAATTTGTACAAGTGAAACAAATTGTATTTGCAAAATAGTCTTCTGATTTTCCAAACGATCTCGGTTGGACACATGAGCCGATCAGTTCAACTCTTGAACCGATCAGTTCAGCCTGTCTTGAGATGATCGGTTCATCCCATGAGCCGATTGGTTCACCAAACTAGGCCGATCGGTTCATCACATGAGCCGATCGGTTGGGGCAACAGACTTGTGCAAATCAGTCAGTCGCAGTTTCAATCAATCTGATACTCTAATCAATCGGTCCAACACCTTGAACACTATGATATTGAGCTATCAATAGATTGAGTGTTTAATTGAACTACTAAACTCCTTTAGTAATCAATCTAAACATGGTTTGTGGATAAACTCCTCTTCCAGTTTAAATCCTATGTGTGTGACCCTGTAGGTCCATTTCATGTTGGTAGTGAAAGTCCATAACACTTATGACTTCACAAGCAAAGAGCGGTGCCTAGTCGCACATCAGTGCTACCCAAGTGAAATAGAAAGTTGGAGAACAAATTTCAATCCTACAATCCGTGAATGGTGTTACATCGAATGTATAATTCCTTTGTCACTGATATCCCGAATGAACTCAAGGCATGGAACAATCATCCTGTCAACGTTCATTCACTTTCTTGATCTCAGAGTAGATTGGAGGAGATATGTATGACATCAATATCACATACTGATTCACACATACATGCGCACGCCTATCTCAATCCTACTCATCAAGTGGCCATGGATATCAAACTCCCTCAGGAGGGACAAATCCCATATCTATCACTCACCCCTCAAAAGCCCCATGTGTCAAAGCCACCCAATCATCACATTTATAACAACCCATGTTTCAGGACTGCGTTTGATGATGTCAAAGTGTACCCAACGACATGTCTTGAGTGTAGTGATTTCAGGTCTAAGAATCACACTCACCATCATCACTGTGAGAACTGACTGTGACTACCATGTCATGGTTCCATGTGTCAAACTCACGGTGGGTCTGTCTGGTAAACTTGTTCTCTAACAAGTACCTATGTGTTTGGTTTGATATCTCCATATCATGACTAATGAGATTCTATCATCAACCAACACCACAATCTAGTCTTGTGTGTCATTGTTGTCTATCTACCTTCCACAATGACATCCGACTAGGGACATAATAAGAATGTACAAACTCTTAGCATCCGTATGATCTCATCGTTCAGGTCCTAAACCTAAAGACATACGTCATTGAGTACTGTCATTCTCTAGACATTCAATCTATTCTATCACTATCTCATATGACTGAACCAGAAAGAATTGGAAGCTTGCCTTTGATGTTTATCAAATCAATATTAATGTATCCCACCAATCATCCCATGATTGGCTCTCAGGGCATACATACCAACAAGAACAATCTTTAAAAGATAAAGCCAAGTGGTACAAGACCAGTCATCAATAAAGGTTCCAAATATCACATACCACTACAATTACCAATACGACATGGTCTCCAGACATCAGAGTGATCTATATAAAACCAAATTTAGACTCCTGTTATCACAAAAAGGAGAAAACACAGAGCGATGGTGTTTTCCAAGTTGGCAAGATTGGCATTTGAAATTTTTAGAAGACAAACTAAGAAATAGAGAATTCAACTTAATGATAGAAGGATGACCAATCCTCAAGTGCCAGTGATAAAGAGAGGTAGATTGGGCCACATGAGTAGTATCACGCAAAATTGATAAAGTTTGTTGGTAGTACAAAGCATCTCCACCTTCATATCCCCCACCAATCATCTTCTTCATCCTAAGATCCTACATAGAGAAAGTGTAAGGAAAGAATGTTATACTATAGATTAAAGACTTGGTAAATTTACTAACAAACATCAAGTTCATGGGAAATAGAGGCATAAACAAAATAGATTTAAGAAGGGTGTTATTAACATGTCCTATTTCAGTAACTAGAGAAGTGAATCCATCTACCATACATACATGAGGATGATATGTCGCTTTCATAGGTAGGTGAAGAGAGTCTTATTACCGATCATATGGGTTGTAGCACTAAAATCAACAATCCAATCTTTGTTTGTCAAAGAGGAAGAATCTTGAAGACATGAAGGATCACCTGAGTGTTGGGCAATATTTGCCTAAGGCATGGTAGTAATAGCAGAGGCAACTTTCATTAGCTTGTCAAGGTCTAATGAACTTAGTGTCACCATCTAAGGATTGGTTCCACTGGAGGCAAATGGAAATTCTCCATCATCATAAGTAGTGGATACTTGATTTGTCCATTCTAGATTTCCATGATTCTTCCAAAATTTGACTTCAATATGATTAGTTCATTTGTAGAATTTGTAGAACTGAGACTAAAGAGGAGAGGACCCTCTTCCAATAGAATTGGTATGTCCTCATCCAAAAACAACTAGAGCATCATGAATTTCTTTAGTATTAGATAACACTGAGTGAGATAGCCAGAGATAGACATTGTCTAACATGGGCAAGGGTTTATATGCCATGATTGGCTGACAAAAAACTTCATAGCTAGGAAGCAGTGATGCCAAAAACCAACATAGATTAACTTCATCTTGTTGCTTATGTAGTTTAGTGAGATTAGTTGACAAGGGATGATGGAGTTTGAGCTCACCCCAAATCCCTTTGAAGTTATCGAAGTGTGAAGCAAACAATGTAGTCTCTTCAAGACTTAGAGAATGCAGACATTTATAAAGTTCAAAACCTCAAGAGGCATTTCCCTTGCTAGAATAGACCTCAACAATATGATCCCAACCTTCCTTGGTTGTATCAGTGAAGAGAAGTGTCGCGCCCCCATCTCACATTAACCACAAACCACGAAATTAGGGCACGACAGGTGGGATTTACACACAACCATCCGATCATTACTTTTTAAAACAATTAAAGACATTTTTAAAGATAACCAATTTAGGCTGCAAAATTAAATTAAACAAACTGCGGAAACTTTCCTATTAAACTGACAGAAGATACAAGCAATTTCTTCAGCATAATACATTGATTAACATAAAGTAAAACATAACAGTTAATTTACATCTTTGTACACATTCTCTCTCTCACTTATACCGTGTCCCGAAGATCAAGGGGAATGGACTACGAGACCTCTAACTAGACTAACTGCAAACCTTCTATCAACTAAACGTTGGGATGAAACGATCCTTCCGATTCCTGATGCTGATGCTGACCTGAAAAATGTTTGAGTAGAGGGATGAGCCTACTCGCTCAGTGAATAACATTTCACCTAGCTATCACTAAACAACTCATCAGGTTTATAAACTGAAATAAACAAATATACAGTTCAAGCAGGGCAGTTCTATTGACATAGTAGATATACAGATAATAATCACATTTCTAAGCATCCACCGGTATTTCAGGTAAATGAACAGTTATATAAATTTACTGTGAACCTACTTGATTATTTATCCATATTATTATTATGCCCTAAATATATGCAGTGTACTCTGCATATAAAGATCCGCAGCAAGTCCATGCTATGGTCCCACCGTACAAGACTTAGAGACACACCCGGGAAGTGCTAAGTCTGACTACTCGTCCTGGTCTGCACAGGACCCAGGCTCCACGGCCTCAACGCACAACCACGTGTGCTGCACAACCACGTGTGCTCCAGACTTCTCCTTTAACCTGAGTACACCGGCGGAGAGTCTCACAGGGTTACCTTCATGACACAAGCACGAATGGTGTTAGATAACCAAGTTTTCTTTTTCCCAGTGCCATCGTGACACAAGCACGATTGTTGTTGGACACTGCCTCTCTTTCCTTGTTTGTCCGTGACACAAGCACGGATGATGTTGCAACACAAGTTTCACCCCTAAGTTGCAGACCTCTCTTAGGGGTTCTACGGTGTTAGGGCACCTAAGTCTAATAATTAGATAGCAGATAAACAATTAGACAGAAATATCACATAGCAACTGTAAGACATGGAATTTTCTCTTTTTCATCATTCACATCACGCATTTCAAGTTCCAATAAACTTATCACACTAAAATGTACATGCCACACTGTTTAAAGGTCATATCAACTGATACTGAAGCAAATAAGCATTTAAAATGAGTTAAATAATGATTTCTAAATGAACTGCCACTCACCACTTGAAACTCGGCCGATCACTATGGAACTCGGCCGAACACTTCCCAGATTCTGAAACTCGGCCGACCAACCTCGGCCGACCAACTGGAAACTCGACCGATCCTCTGGGGAACTCGGCCGACCGACACACTGCTTTATATACCTACAAGGAAACTCGGCCGATCAGGACCAAACTCGGCCGACAAAAACGCTGTTCGTTTATCTAAATAAGAAACTCGGCCGATCCAAGACCCAAACTCGGCCGACCCAAAAACTTTGTACGATTGCCCTAATATGGAACTCGGCCGACCGAATAGGAACTCGGCCGAACCGCGCACAGGCAGAAAACAAAAACGGCCTGCAAGAGTCGATTTCTCT
The DNA here is from genome assembly GCA_963693085.1 of Alisma plantago-aquatica. NCBI lineage: Eukaryota > Viridiplantae > Streptophyta > Magnoliopsida > Alismatales > Alismataceae > Alisma > Alisma plantago-aquatica. Next base: position 272,605,012 of record OY856412.1, read on the forward strand.
TGAATCGACGGGCAAAACTCAAACAAACACCACGAAACATTTGCAATCGATGCATACCACCAAAACGGATCTGAAGGGGGAAGAGAAACGAGCTAGGTCTGCTCCTTGCGCCCCAATCCTCAAGCCGTTTCTCTACAACCGTAGCTTCAGCTGCGAACCCAGATCAAATTGACGGAGAAGAAGATCAACGGAGGGAGGAGGACGAGCTGCAGCAGCTGATCGGAGCAAAACGAAGCTCCGACGTCTCTCCCTTCTCAGCTCCCTCTCTCTCTCTCTCTTTCTCTCTCTCTCACACAAGGAAGGAGAACGCTTCCTGCGTTCTTCGTTTCTGAGAAAATGAAACGAGATAAGGAAGAGAGAAAGGATAAGGAGGAAAACTTAGGGGCCTAAACGCAAAGTTCAAAAACTACAAACAGGTCCCTGTAAGCCCAAAAACATGCAACTTTTGACTCGAAGGTCGGATTCGAACGATTTCTCTGGAAACGCTTCAAGCGTAAGATCCTACACGCTTTAGAAGCTAGAAAACACACTAAGCTCACATAATATCCATTATGAACATTATTAACAAACACAGGCTTATAACTTAACACATCAGCTAATCACATGCTTAACAACATACTTACGGGATAAGCTCGACGCAGGTCGTAACAATCTCCCTCCCTTATAAGAATTTCGTCCCGAAATTCCTAGAAGAGAAAAGGAAACTTGCCACGCATCTCAGACTCTAGTTCCCACGTAGCTCCCTCAAGATTATGGTTTCTCCATAAAACCTTCACTAAAGGTATCTCCCGGTTCTTAAGCTTTTTGATCCGGTGATCAACTATCTGCACTGGCCCTTCAACATAGGACACATATGTTCTAAGCTGCGCCGGTTCTGGATCTAGAATCTTTTCTGTACTGGGATGACACTTTTTCAGCATAGACACGTGGAAGACATCATGAAGATTTGCCAACTCAGACGGCAAATCCAACCTGTAAGCTACATGTCCAATACTCTCAACAATAGGATATGGACCCATATACCTAGGGGTCAACTTACCCCTCTTGCCAAACCTCAGTACTCCCTTCCACGGTGAAACCTTTAAGAAAACCTCGTCACCAACCTCGAACTCAAGAGGTCGACGTCGTCTTTCTGCATAACTTTTTTGTCTGTCCTGAGCAGCTTTCAACTGTTCCCTGATCACAGATATCTTCTCTGTAGTTACATCAACTAGCTCAGGTCCAAGAATTTCCTTCTCACCCACCTCGTACCAACAAACTGGCGATCTACACTTCCTGCCATAAAGAGCTTCATATGGAGCCATTCCAAGACTAGAATGGTAACTGTTATTATATGCAAACTCCATTAGGCTTAAGTGTTCTTCCCAGTTGCCTCTAAACTGTAGCACGCATGCTCTCAGCATGTCTTCAAGGGTCTGAATGGTCCTCTCAGATTGACCATCTGTCTGCGGATGAAACGCTGTACTGAACTTCAGTCTTGTGCCCAACGCATGATGTAACTGATTCCAGAATCTAGATGTAAACTTTGGATCTCTGTCAGAAATAATGGAAACTGGAATCCCATGCAACCTGACTACTTCATCCACATAAACTTTGGCCAACTTTGAAACGTCAAAGGTTGACTTGACAGGAAGAAAGTGAGCAGACTTAGTTAGTCTATCCACAATCACCCATATCGAGTCCGAACCCTTAGGCGTCCTAGGTAATCCTACCACAAAGTCCATCGTGATGTGTTCCCATTTCCATTCTGATATAGGAAGCGACTGCAAAGTACCAGCAGGTTTCTGATGCTCAGCCTTAACCTGCTGACACACCCCGCACCTAGCCACGTATTCAGCCACATCCTTTTTCATACCAGACCACCAGTACATCTCTTTGAGGTTTCTGTACATCTTTGTGTTACCTGGATGCATAGCATACATAGAAGTATGCACTTCTTCAAGAATCTGCTCTTTTAACTCACTGTTTCCAGGTACACACAACCTATCATGAAGATACAACATGCCCTCATCAGAAAACCTAAACTATGTTCTCTTACCTTCTGACATATCCTGCATGATTTTCCACAACTCATCATCACTCTGCTGTAATTCCTTAATCTGATTATAAAAAGTAGGTCTGACTTGCATCTGAGCAATCAACCCACTTTGTCCAGTCACATCCAAGTCCAAGTTCAATTTTCGCATATCTACAAGCAAGTCTCTCTTGAAACATGCCATAGAAAATGCATTAGCTGTTGAACTTGACTTTCTACTCAAGGCATCAGCTACAACATTTGCCTTACCCGGATGGTAATCGATTGTCACATCATAGTCTTTGATCAACTCAAGCCATCTGCGCTGTCTCAAATTCAAATCTTTCTGAGTGAAGATATATTTCAAGCTCTTATGGTCTGTAAACACCTGACATGTCTCACCATACAAGTAGTGACGCCATGTCTTAAGAGCATGAACTATAGCATCTAACTCCAGATCATGAACAGGGTAATTCTCTTCATTCTTCTTAAGCTGTCTAGATGCGTAAGCTACAACTTTGCCTTCTTGCATCAGTACACAGCCCAAACCTCTCCTGGAAGCATCACAGAACACTGTATAGCCTTTTTTTGCTTCAGGCAAAACCAACACTGGTGCTGAAGTCAACCTTTTCTTCAAAATCTGAAAACTTCTCTCACAGTTATCAGACCAAACAAACGGTACATCCTTCCTCGTCAAGCGTGTCAAAGGTGATGCTAACACACTGAAGTTCTGTATGAACCTTCTGTAATAACCTGCCAAACCCAAGAAACTTCTGATCTCAGTAGGAGTCTTAGGCTGTTCCCACTGAAGTAAAGAATCAACTTTCTTAGGGTCAACACTAACTCCACCTCTCGAGATAACATGTCCAAGAAATGCTACCTCGGCCAACCAGAACTCGCACTTGCTAAATTTAGCAAACAACTGGTGTTGTCTCAACAACTGCAACACTACTCTCAGGTGTTGCTCATGCTGTTCATCGTCTCTGGAGTAGATCAGAATATCATCTATAAAGACTACAATAAACTGATCTAGAAACGGTTTGAAAATCCGGTTCATCATATCCATAAAGGCTGCTGGGGCATTGGTCAGCCCAAACGACATGACCAAAAACTCATAATGCCCATACCTGGTTTTGAAAGCTGTTTTAGGAATGTCAGAAGCCTTTATTCTGAGCTGATGATATCCAGATCTCAAATCTATTTTAGAGAAGATCGTCGCTCCACGCAACTGATCAAACAAATCATCTATTCTCGGCAATGGATACTTGCTCTTTATAGTGATCTTGTTCAGTTGCCTGTAATCTATACAGAGACGCATGGTACCATCATTCTTCTTAACAAACAACACTGGAGCACCCCATGGTGAAGAACTGGGTCTAATGAAACCCTTATCCAGCAACTCCTGCAACTGCACCTTGAGTTCCTTCTACTCTGCAGGTGCCATTCTATAGGCTGGCAGTGCTACTGGATGACTACCTGGATATATCTGAATCTCAAAATCAATATCTCTGACAGGAGGTAAGCCTGGTAACTCCTCTGGAAAAACATCAGAGAACTCACGAACCACAGGCACATCATAAACACTGGCAGTGCTCTCTTCTGCTCTGGTGTCAACCACATGAGCAAGAAACGCTTCACATCCTTTCTGTAACATCTTATCAGCTACAGCAGCTGATATTATGCACGTAGGCAGAACTTTCCTGTCTCCAGTAAAGACACAAGAAAATTCACCTAATTGAAAGGTAGCTTCCTTCTTCTAACAATCGAGTTGCACTCGATATGTTTCAAGACAATCCATACCCAAGATGACTTGAAAGGTATTTACATCCAAGGGTATGAGATTAGTAGCAAAGGTAAAACCTCCAAAAGATAACAAGCATCCGGGACAAGACTCAGACAAAATTGTTGGTCCACCTAGTAGAACCCTCAACACTAACTCATCTGCCAACTCTCGAGTTAACAGATTAAGTTCACCAACTAAAGAACGTTGTATAAAAGAATGAGTAGCACCCGGATCTATCAAAACTGAAACTGGTATACTATTAAACAAAAGCATCTCTCTGTTGGGTTCTAGGGGGAGACAGAGAAGGCAGCGGAAACAAAAAAATTTTCTCCCCAACCCATACCGAGGAAATGCGTCAACGTCTATATAATAGGAAAGGATGGTTTGTGGAATCATACCTTGTCCCGAGGCTTGCTCGGCGACAATACCTCGCGCAATGCGCGGTCTTCAACTCCGGACTTCGACGGTGTCTGTGCAGCTCTTGGTCGCACTGGGACTGACAACTCCTACTCGAACCAGACTGTCGGATGACAGTTGTCCTCCTAAGCGGAAGTGTCCTCCCACCTCTGTAGTAGTCCACACGGACCACCTGGAACTCCACACTCCTTGTCCCACAAGGAAGTGGAAGGATTCGCACCCTCCTGTTGACGTACTAGTCGCCAACACGCTCTCCTGCCTCCTGTTGCAACTGCAGTTGTCCTTCCCTTGCTGCACCTCCCTTTTGCAGGAAGCACTTGCTCGGGCTCTCTCACGGTTACTAAAACCAGAGAGAACGACAACTTGCAGAGCAACTAGTTGCACTGAGATGTATCTTGAGAAGCCCCCAATACCCCTATATATATAGGAGAGTCATGGGATAGGGTTCTCCATCCCGGGCAATGCGAGACTAATGCAGGAGTAGAAGGGTTCGAGAATTTTCCACAAAAAGCAACCGGTTCGCAACTTGAAATGATCGGTTCACAACTGAACCGATCGGTTCGGCCATTGAGCCGATCGGTTGGACCTGAGCCGATCGTTTGGGGCACTCCAACCGATCGGTTGGTGCCCTGACCCGATCGGTTCATGGTCCTAATCCGGCTCAAAAAGACTTTCCTTGTTTCGTTCTCAATTGGTATCGAATACCAATGTTATTCCCAATCGAATTGGGCAATTTGAAACCAAAGGAAAATTCTTGCCGACATGACTTTCCCAACTGGTCGGTTGCACCAGTTGAGCCGATCGGTTCAACCCTTGAACCGGTCATTTCAACCTGGGCATGAGCCGATCGGCTTGGACACTCCAGCCGACCGGTTCAACAACCTCAGCCGACCGGTTCATCACATGAACCGATCGGTTGGGAGCACAGGTTGGGCAAAATCAGTCAATTGCGATTTCAATCAATCCAATACTTCAATCAATGCGTCCAACACCTTGAACCATACGATATTGAGCTATCGACTGATTGAGTGTTTAATTGAACTACTAAACTCCTTTAGTAATCAATCTAAACATTGCTTTGTGGACAAAACTCCTCTTCCATGTTAAATCCTATGTGTGTGACCCTGCAGGTCCATTTCACGTTGGCAGTGAAAGTCCATAACACTTATGACTTCACAAGCAAAGAGCAGTTCCTAGTCACACATCAGTGCTACCCAAGTGAAAGTAGAAAGTTGGAGAACAACTTTCATCCTACAATCCGTGAATGGTGTTACAGCGAATGTATAATTCCTTTGTCACTGATATCCCGAATGAACTCGAGGCATGGAACAGTCATCCTGTCAACGTTCATTCACTTCCTTGATCTCAAAGTAGACTGGAAGAGATATGTATGACATCAATATCACATACTGATTCACACATGCGTGCACGCCTTTCTCAATCCTACTCATCAAGTGGCCATGGATATCATACTCCCTCAGGAGGGACAAATCCCATATCTATCACTCACCCCTCAAAAGCCCCATGTGTCAAAGCCACCCAATCATCACCTTTATAACAACCCATGTTTCAGGACTGCGTTTGATGATGTCAAAGTGTGCCCAACGACATGTGTTGAGTGTAGTGATTTCAGGTCTAAGAATCACACTCACCACCATCACTGTGAGTACTGACTGTGACTACCATCTCATGGTTCCATGTGTCAAACTCACGGTGGGTCTATCCGGTACCTTGTTCTCTAAAAAGTACCTATGTGTTTGGTTTGATATCTCTATATCATGACTAATGAGATTCTGTCATCAACCAACACCACAATCTAGTCTTGTGTGTCATTGCTGTCTATCTACCTTCCACAATGACATCCGACTAGGGACATAACAAGAATGTACAAACTCTTAGCATCCGTATGATCTCATCGTTCAGGTCATGAACCTGAAGGCATACGTCATTGAGTACTGTCATTCTCTAGACATTCAATCTGTTCTATCACTATCTCATATGACTGAACCAGAAAGAATTGGAAGCTCGCCTTTGATGTTTATCAAATCAATCTTAATGTATCCCACCAATCATCACATGATTGGCTCTCAGGGCATACATACCAACACTCTCCTGTAACAACTTGTGAAGAGATTATACCTTCCTGAGGTGTCAAAGAAAAGAAACATGCTGGAGCTCTCCCTCTGCCACGCTGTCCTCTCTGACCACTCCTTCCACTAGACACTCCACCACCTCTGGAACCAGAAGCCACAGAGGAACTCGGAACATCATGGTATTGAGGCTGGAAAGCTTGTGATGCTGCTTGTCGAAGTTGAGGACATTCCCTTTTAACATGTCCTATATGTCCACAGGCATAACAACCAGAACTCCAACACGGTCCAGTATGTGGCCTTCCACATTTGTCACATGGCGGTAACTCTTGCCTCTGAGGACCTGTCACTGACATTGACGACCTAGAAGACTGTCCACTATCGGCACTGTCCCATCTTCCTGGGTTGTATCCTCCTCTGCCTCTAGAAGTAGTGACATTCTCAGGTCTTTGCCTGCCGAAACAACCAAAACCACGCCCAAGTTTAGAAAAGAAGCCTCTACCTCCACCTCTGTATCCACTACTGGACTGCCCTCTACTGAAATCTGCAGATCTTTTCTTAGACTCGGGCACCCTGTCAGCATTCACCGATTCTTCAACCTGTCTGGCAGCCTCAACAAAATCACCAAAGTTCTCTCTGTTCCTCCTGCTAGTAGCAGAAACTGTATGCCGAATATCTGTCCTTAGTCCTTCCTGAAACCTCCTGCATCTTTCTATGTTCTCGGGAACAAGCTGCGGACAGAAGTTCGCCAACCGTGTGAAAAGCGCTTCATACTCAGTAACTATCATGTTCCCCTGCTTGATATTCTGTAACTGCCTGATTTTCTCATTAAGAAAAGTGGGTGGATAGAATTTGAGATGAAACTCCTCAGAGAAATCCTGCCAGGAAAGCTCTGCACCTCTCCTCTTTTCTTCCACACCATGCCACCACAACTCTACATCGCCTGTTAAAAGGTAAACTGCATGATTGATCTTCTTACCTTCTGGAAGCTCCATCAGACGAAAGACCTTTTCTATCTGTCTAAACCACTCATCAGCTTCGGCGGGATCTGTGGTGCCACTGAACTCTGTGCCACCAAGTTTCTTCACAAGCTCATAAGATCGCATTAAATCTTTACTGCTGGTAGAAGAAGAATCTCGCCTATCAGCCTTGTACTTTTCTTTGGTTTCCAGGAACATCCTGTACATCCTGGATGCTTCATCCACGTGGTCACCACCACCTGGACCCAAGTACAAAGGATCAGGGCCAACATGGCTCTCAGCCTGATCATCACGATCAAAGCCTCTTTCTGCCATCTGCAATGATATAACAGAACATTTCCTGTTAGAAAACTACAGATAGAAGAAAGACACTTAATCCTTAATCCTATTGGTCTCTTATCGTCCCCTGACCTTGAGTAACTAAGTACTCAAACCTCGCTCTGATACCAAAAGTTGTCGCGCCCCCATCTCACATTAACCACAAACCACGAAATTAGGGCACGACAGGTGGGATTTACACACAACCATCCGATCATTACTTTTTAAAACAATTAAAGACATTTTTAAAGATAACCAATTTAGGCTGCAAAATGAAATTAAACAAACTGCGGAAACTTTCCTATTAAACTGACAGAAGATACAAGCAATTTCTTCAGCATAATACATTGATTAACATAAAGTAAAACATAACAGTTAATTTACATCTTTGTACACATTCTCTCTCTCACTTATACCGTGTCCCGAAGATCGAGGGGAATGGACTAAGAGACCTCTAACTAGAATAACTGCAAACCTTCTATCAACTAAACGTTGGGATGAAACGATCCTTCCGATTCCTGATGCTGATGCTGACCTGAAAAATGTTTGAGTAGAGGGATGAGCCTACTCGCTCAGTGAATAACATTTCACCTAGCTATCACTAAACAACTCATCAGGTTTATAAACTGAAATAAACAAATATACAGTTCAAGCAGGGCAGTTCTATTGACATAGTAGATATACAGATAATAGTCACATTTCTAAGCATCCACCGGTATTTCAGGTAAATGAACAGTTATATAAATTTACTGTGAACCTACTTGATTATTTATCCATTTTATTATTATGCCCTAAATATATGCAGTGTACTCTGCATATAAAGATCCGCAGCAAGTCCATGCTACGGTCCCACCGTACAAGACTTAGAGACACACCCGGGAAGTGCTAAGTCTGACTACTCGTCCTGGTCTGCACAGGACCCAGGCTCCACGGCCTCAACGCACAACCACGTGTGCTGCACAACCACGTGTGCTCCAGACTTCTCCTTTAACCTGAGTACACCGGCGGAGAGTCTCACAGGGTTACCTTCGTGACACAAGCACGAATGGTGTTAGATAACCAAGTTTTCTTTTTCCCAGTGCCATCGTGACACAAGCACGATTGTTGTTGGACACTGCCTCTCTTTCCTCGTTTGTCCGTGACACAAGCACGGATGATGTTGCAACACGAGTTTCACCCCTAAGTTGCAGACCTCTCTTAGGGGTTCTACGGTGTTAGGGCACCTAAGTCTAATAATTAGATAGCAGATAAACAATTAGACAGAAATATCACATAGCAACTGTAAGACATGTAATTTTCTCTTTTTCATCATTCACATCACGCATTTCAAGTTCCAATGAACTTATCACACTAAAATGTACATGCCACACTGTTTAAAGGTCATATCAACTGATACTGAAGCAAATAAGCATTTAAAATGAGTTAAATAATGATTTCTAAATGAACTGCCACTCACCACTTGAAACTCGGCCGATCACTATGGAACTCGGCCGAACACTTCCCAGATTCTGAAACTCAGCCGACCAACCTCGGCCGACCAACTGGCAACTCGACCGATCCTCTGGGGAACTCGGCCGACTGACACACTGCTTTATATACCTACAAGGAAACTCGGCCGATCAGGACCAAACTCGGCCGACAAAAACGCTGTTCGTTTATCTAAATAAGAAACTCGGCCGATCCAAGACCCAAACTCGGCCGACCCAAAAACTCTGTACGATTGCCCTAATATGGAACTCGGCCGACCGAATAGGAACTCGGCCAAACCGCGCACAGGCAGAAAACAAAAACGGCCTGCAAGAGTCGATTTCTCTCGAATCGACGGGCAAAACTCAAACAAACACCACGAAACATTCGCAATCGATGCATACCACCAAAACGGACCTGAAGGGGGAAGAGAAACGAGCTAGGGCTGCTCCTTGTGCCCCAATCGTCAAGCCGTTTCCCTGCAACCGTAGCTTCAGCTGCGAACCCGGATCAAATTGACAGAGAAGAAGATCAACGGAGGGAGGAGGACGAGCTGCAGCAGCTGATCGGAGCAAAACGAAGCTCCGACGTCTCTCCCTTCTCAGCTCCCTCTCTCTCTCTCTCTCACGCAAGGAAGGAGAACGCTTTCTGCGTTCTTCATTTCTGAGAAAATGAAACGAGATAAGGAAGAGAGAAAGGATAAGGAGGAAAACTTAGGGGCCTAAACGCAAAGTTCAAAAACTACAAACGGGTCCCTGTAAGCCCAAAAACATGCAACTTTTGACTCGAAGGTCGGATTCGAACGATTTCTCTGGCAACGCTTCAAGCGTAAGATCCTACACGCTTTAGAAGCTAGAAAACACACTAAGCTCACATCATATCCATTATGAACATTATTAACAAACACATGCTTATAACTTAACACATCAGCTAATCACATGCTTAACAGCATACTTACGGGATAAGCTCGACGCGGGTCGTAACAAGAAGATTGGTGGAGACATGGGATTCACAAATATTTAGAATCTAAGAGAGGATTTGAGAGTCACACTCTGCCCATTTCTTATATTCATCTTTCCTTTTGTCAGTTGTTTCATCTTTAGGAGGAGGATGACCAGTGAGATGCTCAAGCTTGCCCGAGGAGTGTGCATGGGTTTGAAAAGAACGTGTCCATAATGGGACCTGATGCGATGATTTTGAGTCGCATTTATAGACCTTTTTCATATGTGTTTTGTGCCTTAATTACTCATTTTCATGGATATTATTGCATAATTCACTTAATTTGGTCTTTGCCATCATATTATATCAAATCCCCTTTGTTTTACTATTTTGAGCATTATTTATCATCTTATTATAAATTGTGTGGATTTATTTGGTCTTGTTGTGAAATTTCAGGAAAAACAAGTATCTGCTTCCGTCGATACCATCGACGGAAGTCGATACAATCGACCAAGCCACAGGTTGTCAGCCGAGAAAAGCAATACAGTGTCGATACCATCGACCCAAGTCGATGCCATCGACACAAGGGGAGCTACAGCGTCGCTAAACGACAACAACCGACGCTAAAGGAGTCGATACCATCGACACACAAGTCGATGGTATCGAGATCACCACAGGCGCTCAGAATAAAAGAAAAGAAAGCTGCCGCTAATCCGCCGGGTCGATACCATCGACCCGCGTTGATGGTATCGACGCCGGCAGATATGCGTTGGATTTGTTTTGATCTCGATCGGACGGCTGTTGTTATTTGACGACCTAATTAGGGACTTATACCTAATGACGGCCGCCCAGACGTAAGGAGGATCTCATTTTTTGGATTGCACGAGTGCCGAGGAGGAGAGAGAGGTGAACGGAGGCCGAGAAGCTCATCCTGGGTGATTCAGACGCTGCCGAAGACGATTTCCACCACCGACAGGCGGGGAAGCTCGTGTTCTATGCCAAGGATCCACCGGTTCTTCTCCGTTCAGGGGTTTTCCCATTTATTTCCCGTTTTTCTTATGAATTCCCCAATTTCTACCATGTATTCGTGTGAGATGAACATGAGAGGCTAAAGCCCTCAATCTTTAGGACCGGGAGTAGCCCGGGAATGCATTGTATGACATTTTTATATCAATAATTCATATTTTTCTCTCAAATCCGTGGTATAGATTCGTTTTCTCCATTTCTATTGTTATGCTTGATCACCATAATAATAACTTAATGCCCTTAATCACTTCGACAGAAGGATTAATGGTTGAAAAGAGACGAATTCTACATTAATCAATAAAACCCTTGACAAAGGAGTTGTAAAATTAATGGTGGGAACTGAGAGACCGTTTATAATGCACTTAGTTTAGGGGAATGATTACTACGACGGTGGAATCAACCTAAATCTAAGTAGTGAATTACACCACGACAGTGGGTAATTCTGTTTTCAGGCCACTACCTGGATAGAGAGAGAAGTGTGAGGAATTATATGAAACTTAATACAATGTTGACCCGCGGTGAAACCGCCATCCTAAAGATATCCCTTTGAATTGATTAAATTAACCTTTAATCGATTGTTTTTTTTGTTTGATTTTTATTTTCTTTTTAATTTGAACACAAAACCCTACTTTGTTAATTGGTCTAGCTGATTGCGATTAGTTAGTAGAAGTCTCCAATAATTCACGTATCCCTGAGTTCGACTCGGGCCTCACAAAGGCCTATATTACTCGACGCGTACACTTGCGTTTTTAGCACGTAGTAAAATACACGTCAAGTTTTTGGCGCCGTTGCCGGGGATACGGCGAATTATTGGCACTTTGAGTGCTAAGAGCGGCCACTCTAGGCCACATTTCCTTTATTTCTCTATAATTGTGTAGACTCGTTCAAAGCATTGTACTGAACCCCTATTTCCATTTTTCAGGTACTTTGCATGGTGCACACACGTAGTCGAGACTACGTGAATCGCACACCTGAGGTTCCATCTACGGGACCAGAGGACGAAGACTACTACGAGGAGGAACACCATAGTGATATAAATTCTGAATCTGAGCAAGAACAAGAAGAAGTAATGGCTGAAGCACAGACAATATGGGAGAAGATCAAGGCGTCTTCTTCCTCGGCATCAAAGGGGCCTATAAAGAAACAAGGGCTAAACATTCCAACCTACAAGATCGATCCAGCACTGATTAACCTGGTTAAATCAAACACATTTCACGGATTGAAAAATGAAGATCCAGTGGCCCACATCAGCCAGTTCGTGGAGAACTGCGATATGGTGAAGATAGATCGATTTCCACAGGATGTGCTCTACCTCAAGTTATTCCCGAGTTCCTTGGCTGGAGTGGCAAGAGAGTGGCTTCATAACCTCGACGACGAGTTTGTTGAATCATGGGATCACATGGTGGAGGTTTTCTTCGAGAGGTTCTTCCCTCCTGAGAAGACCAATGATATGATCCGGAAGATCCACAATTTCACCCAACAGGCGGGTGAAACTTATTCTGAGACTTGGGAGCGATTCCAAGTCATGTTGAGGAGATGTCCACACCATGGACTGGACAAGGAAACCCAAGTGAAGATCTTTTACTTTGCTCTCTCCGAGCATGATAGAAGCAATTTGGACTCGGCTGGCTCCGGATTTTTCTTAAATAACACTGATACAAGATGCTGGGAAATACTGAAGAATATGGCACGAAAGCAATCTTGGGGAGAAAGAGAAAGAGGCCCAGTTGAGCAAGCAAGAGTTGCCAGTGAGTCAAAGGCAATGAGAGAGCTGAATGAGAAGATGGATCTTCTCGCAAAGAAGTTGCTGCAGAGAGAAGACAATGAGTCCGAGGATGAGGCTCAGGTCAAGTACATGAGGCAACAGCAGGGGTACATGAATAACGATTATTCATCGCGGAAGGACAAGAAATTTTCATGGAAGGATCCAAATAACTTTCTGTAGGATCCGGACGCCAAACCTGCACCGGTCACGGAGGACAAGAGCACGAAGTTGCTCAACCAAGTCATAAAGAAAAATCAAGAGTTGATGAACACTTTTGGGCAGCAAATAAAGCAGCAGGGTGAGTTTATGAACCAGTTTGGGCAGACTTTGCAGAGCCACGGGGCTCAAATGAGAACTATAGAGACTTCCATGGCGTAGATGGCAGCCGAGATTGCAAGCTTGAAGAAGCCGGCACATCCGGGTTTTCCGGGAAACACCAATGTTCCCGGGGGAAACCAACAGGCCAAGGCCATCTTATTGAGGAGCGGTAAGAAAGTGTTAAATCCAAGGGCGGATGACACAAGCACACTGCAGGACACAGTTGAAGAAGCAACAGTCAAAGAGCAGCCCGCACCTGTCATAGAGCAAACTGAGGACATAGCTGAAGATGGTAAGGAAGAACAAGCCACTGAGGAGGAACCACAGAAATTAACTCCCTATGTGCCACCTCATCAAAGGGCACATACCGTTCCGGTCCCCTATCCCAATAGTGCAAAAGCAAGAAAGGTGGATGCATAGTTTAAGAAATTTCTGGACAGCTTTAGGAAGTTATCAGTGAATATTCCTTCGCTAGAGGCGATTGAACAAATCCCGTCCTATGGAAAGTTTCTCAAAGATGTAATCACCAAGAAGAGAAAGATACCCGACACTGAGGTCGTGGTATTGAAGGAGCAAGTGAGTGCTTTTATTATGGGCACTTTGCCGCCAAAGAGACAGGATCCCGGTTGTTTCAATATTTCTTGCTTTATCGGGAAGTTCAAATTTGGCGAAGCACTTTGTGATTCTGGGGCAAGCATCAATCTGATGCCCCTTTCTACATTCAAGAAACTTGGATTGAAGGAGTCGAGACCAAGTAACATGACCATCCAATTGGCTGATAATTCTGTGGTGAAACCGTATGGAATCTGTGAGGATGTTTTGGTAAAGGTAGACCGCTTTGTTTTTCCGGCTGATTTTGTCGTTATGGAAATGCAGGACGAGCACGGCAATGAGTTATTACTTGGTCGCCCATTCCAAGCTACAGCTGATATGATCTTGGAGATGGGGAGAGGTCGATTGACCTTGGGCATTGCGGATGATCGCTTTGAGATGGTCATGCCCAATGGTAATGCATCAAATAAAGCAAAAGCACATTGCAATATGGTGAAGCATGTGGAACAAAATATCTCACTTTGTCTTGGGAAGCCATTTTTGGATATGGCTCATGTTATGAGTAGGATAGATAATGGGACCCTAGCAGTGGACCTTATGGAGCAAACTAAAGTTGTCTCTTTATGCAAGGCTGTTGGGTTTCCAAATGATGAGAATGAGGACATTCCACCTCCATGGGAGGATGATGTGATTATTACTTCCGTCTTTGATGCATATCCGGAATTGCCTTTGGAGGCGTGTTTATTAAATGTCACTTATGATTGGATGCGGAGTACTTCACTCAAGGAGTGCGCCAAAATGCTTCAAATGCTTCCATGTTTCTACACGAGGCACTATGAAGATTTGGGTACACTTCCCCCACCGCTACAATCATCTCTTATTTGCCCACCTGATCTGGAGTTGAAGCCATTGCCCCCGCATTTGAAATACGTATTTCTAGCTGAGGAGGACAAGTTACCAGTGATTGTTTCTGCATACTTGAGTGCGGATGAGGAGGAGCAACTACTGATAGTGCTCAAGAACCACCGTGGAGCTTTTGGGTGGTCTGTGGCGGACATCAAGGGGATCTCCCCTACACTTTGCCAACATAAGATTCGGCTCGAGGAGGGAGCCAAGCCAGTCATACAGCCTCAAAGACGTCTAAATCCAAGCATGATGGAGGTTGTCAAGAAGGAAGTCATAAAGCTTCTTGCTGCAAGGATCATTTATGCCATATCCGATTCAACGTGGGTGAGTCCCACACAGGTAGTCCCTAAAAAGGGGGGAATCACTGTCACTACTAATCTTTTGAATGAACCTGTCACCACCCGATTGGTAACCGGGTGGCGTGTCTGCATTGACTACCGCCGATTGAATGCCGCAACTCTTAAAGATCATTTTCCATTGCCATTTATCGATCAGATTTTGGAACGTCTAGCTGGTCGGTCGCATTTTTGTTTTCTAGATGGCTATTCGGGGTACAACCAGATTTCTATTGATCCTTTGGATCAAGAGAAGTCTATGTTTACATGTCCCTATGGGACGTTTGCTTACCGCTGTATGCCGTTCGGTTTATGCAATGCGCCGGGGACTTTTCAACGCTGCATGCTCGCCATATTCTCTGACATGGTAGAGCGGTGTCTTGAAGTTTTCATGGACGACTTCTCGGTGTATGGAGCGTCTTTTGATGAATGCCTTTATAACTTAGATAAGGTGTTGCAGCGGTGCGAGGACACACACTTGGTCCTCAATTGGGAGAAATGTCACATGATGGTGACGGAAGGAATTGTGCTAGGACACAAGGTGTCTAGCAAGGGTCTTGAGGTAGACCCCGTAAAAATTGAGGTGATTTCTAAGTTACCCCCACCAAATTCTGTAAAAGGGGTGAGAAGTTTTTTAGGACACGCCGGGTTTTATCGGCGATTTATTAAGGATTTTTCGAAAATCGCAAATCCATTATCGGAATTGTTGGAAAAAGACGCAGATTTTGATTTCAATGAGAAATGTCTTCACGCATTCGAGGTTTTGAAGGAAAAGTTGATTTCAGCTCCGGTTGTTCAAATGCCGGATTGGACAAAGTCATTCGAGTTGATGTGTGATGCGTCCGATTATGCTGTGGGAGCTGTTTTGGGGCAAAGGGTAGATAACAAGCCTACTGTGATTTTCTATGCCTCAAAAATGCTTAACGATGCTCAATTGAATTACACAACTACGGAAAAGGAGTTACTAGCCGTCGTGTTCGCCTTTGAAAAATTTCGGCAGTACTTAGTGGGTTCTAAGGTAGTTGTGTGGACTGATCACGCTGCAATAAAGTATTTGATGGAGAAGAAGGATGCGAAGCCTAGACTAATTAGGTGGATTTTGCTCCTACAAGAATTCGATATTGAAATTAAGGACAAGTCGGGAATTGAAAATGTGGTGGCTGACCACTTGTCTAGGTTAGAGAGGGTTGATGAACAAGGTTTGCACATACCCATTACCGAGACCTTTCCCGATGAGCAACTTTTAAAAATTGATTCTAAAGAACCATGGTTTGAGGAAATTGTGAATTATTTGGCTTGCGGGATCATTCCTGACGATTGGTCCTATCAAGAGAAAAAGAAATTCTTTCATTCATTAAGATATTATTTTTGGGATGACCCGATTCTCTTGAAGCAGTGCATGGATGGTATTCTTCGCAGGTGCGTGCCGGAGGTGGAGTACGAGAGTGTTCTCCACCACTGTCATGCGTCGCCTACAGGAGGACACCATGCTAGCTCACGGACAGCAGCTAAGGTGTTGGAGAGCGGCCTTTATTGGCCCACTTTGTTCCGGGATGCCTATGATTTTGTTAGGCAATGTGACCCGTGCCAGCGCACAGGTAACATCTCAAGGAGACAGGAAATGCCCCTGAATGTATTTCAGGAAGTTGAGGTATTTGATTTATTAGACATTGACTTCATGGGACCCTTTGTGTCCTCAAATTCAAATCTTTATATCTTACTTGCTGTAGATTATGTGTCGAAGTGGGTGGAAGAAATCCCCACAAGGACTAATGATTCGAACGTAGTGTGCAGGTTTGTCAAAGAGAACATTTTCTGCAGGTTCGGGATTCCCCGAATGATCATAAGTGACGGAGGCACACATTTTCGAAATCAGAAATTCGTGACACTTTTAAAGAAATATGGGGTCAAGCACAACATCGACACCCCATATCATCCACAGACGCAAGGACAAGTAGAGGTATCAAATAGAGAAATCAAGAAGATTTTAGAAAGGACCGTAGCATCCACAAGGAAGAATTGGAGTGTATTGCTACCGGACGCACTTTGGGCTTATCGAACGGCATACAAAACACCTATAGGCACCACGCCTTTTAGGTTGGCGTATGGCTGGGCTTGCCATCTTCCAGTGGAATTAGAGCACAAGGCCCATTGGGCGCTAAGAAGGCTGAACTTGCGCTATGATGAGGCCGGGAGAAAAAGGATGTTTGAATTGAATGAATTGGATGAGCTACGCATGACGGCATATGAGAATGCCCGCATCTACAAAGAGCGCACAAAGCTGATACACGATCGCCATATTGAGATGCGCACGTTCAAGAAGGGAGACAACGTTCTATTGTTTAACTCCCGTCTCAAACTGCATCCCGGGAAGCTGAAATCCCGGTGGAGTGGACCCTTCATTGTGGAGGAGGTGAAACCGCACGGAGCGATTCTCGTGCGTGATGGAGATGCCACGTTCTTGGTGAACGGGCAACGCTTGAAGCTGTATTTTGGTGAGAACTACAAGAGGAAAGTGAATGAGGTTAAACTCATTTCACTTATGCATGAATGAGAAGAAGGGAAGACGTCTAGCCTAAGACGCTAAACAAGGGCGCTTGTTGGGAGGCAACCCAACCATCGGTACACTAGGATAGTTTAATTTTAGTCATAGATTGCTTTTATTTCGTTTGAATTTTAGTTTAAAAATGATACCTTGATCCGTTTGTTGAATGTGCAGGCACAGGCAGGGTCGATACCATCGACACATCCGTCGATGGTATCGACATGGGTTCAGGTTGACACCAGCAGAAATCACACTGCGTCGATACTATCGACACCCCCGTCGATGGTATCGACATGGTCACAGACAGGTTGCAATAAAAGTGTCGATGGTATCGACACCCCAGTCGATACCATCGAGATCTCTGGAGATATTCAGACGGATTTTGCTCAGTCAACTCGATACCATCGACGGCCTCATCGATGGTATCGACATCATCACAGGTTGAATGCAACACAACGGCGGTGTCGCAATAAAAGCAAGTCGATACCATCGACATCCATCGATGGTATCAACGGACATGTCACCGATCCGCACACAGACATCGACGACGATCGCAACAGCCACGTCAGCGATCCGGGTGCTGTGTCGATACCATCGACTTCCATCGATGGTATCGACACGTCAGCAATCCGGGTTTCTCGATCCAGCAAACGTCAGCCGTCGATACTCGCGAGGGAGGGGGATACCCGCGAGATGGGTCGATACCATCGACCCGCGTCGATGGTATCGACGGGCCAACAGGGGCGCCGATCAAGCCTATTTAAGGGGACTTGCAACGTCACTTGACGTCACACCTTCAGAGCAAGTATCCTCTTTTGCGCCGAGCACTCCCCCGAGCCCTCCAAGACTGCAGAGAAGCGTCATCGAGCGGAGATCTTCATCGAGCGGAGAATTTTCTTCTCCATCTTCACCGAGCTCTTTTCTTCTAATCCCATCTTTTCTCACAACCATGGTGCACCCCGCCAGAGCGTCGTCCTCAAGCGCTCACCCTATGGAGATCGAGGAGTTTGTTCCTCCCCCACCCGCTTCCATCCCTCGTCCACACCTAATTCATGCCAACATGGATGTGAGGAAGGTCTACGAGGATATTATGAAGCGAAATTTCGAGCCCACCCGGTATGTGGACCGGGGAATGATCCAGGAGCTGGGGTTTGAGGCCAACTTGGCCTATGTGTTGGCCGGGCAAGCGCGACACACCGATCTCCTTTATGAGATCGACTGTCATGCGGATGGGCAGCCGTTTTTCGGCGAATGGCCCACATACAAGGAACTGGTGGCCGAGTTCATGGCGTCGCTTGATATCTGCGTCGTACCAAATGACGTGGTACCATCGGACCAGACGTGGATCCGGGGAAGGGTGTCCTTCCGACTCTTCAACAACAATTACAACATCACGTTGAAGCAGTTCAACGACATCTTCAACTGGAACCACAGCCGCAACGATCACCGACGCCCCGACGCCCGCACCGACTACGACAAAATCTTCGCCGAGCTAGTTACAGTGCCGGCAGGGAAGACTGTGAGCTACCATAATGCAGCGGTAGCGGATTTTGAGCACCCGTTCGTTCGGGTCCTGCACAGGATGTTGAGCTTGACTTTCTTCGCTCGAAGCGATCTTGCTTTGAGCAAGTTTCAGGAGAGTGACCTGTTCTTTCTCTACGCACTCTTGAAACGTCAAGAGTGCAACTGGGGGGCGTTCTGGCTACAGCGCGTCCTGGCAGTGAAGAGGAGCACAAGGAAGGCTCCAATCCATTTTGGTGGTCTTGTCACCAAGTTGGCGCTTTACTTGGGGCTGAACCTTCAGTCCATGACTCCGATCTTTACGAGGAGCAAGGTGAACGTGCAACATTTGCACCGTTCAAACCTTATTCTTTTGTGGGACGGGTTGGCGTACGCTCATTGCCACGTCAACCAAGCTTATCAGGAGAGCTCCCTACCGGACGTCGTCTTCAACATTGAGGGCAAGCAGCACTTCCGGTGGCCAATCATAACCATCGAGTCCTCCGAGGAAGACGACGGTGGTGACGAGCAAGAAGGCGAGGCTGCAGAGGAAGAGGAGGCTTTCACACCTCTTCGAGCACGTGTGGCACCACGGAAGCATCCTAGGATGCATCCGGGTGCATCTTCATCATCTCAGCCCCCGCCGCCATCACCACAGTACGAGCAGCCAGCTGCGGATCCCTATTCCATGCAGGGGATGTACACCATGCTGCAGGACATACAGCAGACTCAGCTGCAGCACATGGGTATGTATACCGGCATTCATGACACTACGAGCCGGGTACTTGACAACCAACGGGCTATGTTCGAGAACGAGCGGCTCATCCTTGCCAACCAAGAGCAAATGCACACCCGGTTGCAGCGGATAGAGACGCAACAGGAGCCCTTCTTTGACCATTACTGGAGTCAAGACTACTTTGGAGGCTATCCACAGCCTCCGCCGAGGACCCAATATGATCCAAGCTTCCAGGGGGAGTACCCGTCTTGGGATCCTACGACACCGCAATACCCACCACCGCCTCCGCAAGATTGATCAGGGTATCACTGTTCCACCCTTAAGTTAGTTTTTGACTATGAGGCCATAGTCGAATTCAAGCTTAGGGGGGTGGCTGGAACAGCTCTATCTTTTATCTTTTCTTTAGTTATTTTTTTAGTTTCTGCTTTGTTATTTGTTCTTGCAATTTTGGTGTTTGTTTAGGATCCACATCTATCTAGTGTAATTGTGGATGTCGTAAAAATTGTCATCTCGATTTTTCATGGGAAATTTAAGGGAATTTCAAAATTTTTGTCTCTTTTGGATAGCTTAACTTGGTTGTCCTTGGGAAACTTGTCCTATGAAAATGATTGATTATGTCAACTTTGAAGCAATATGTCACACCCACACCCCCATTGACTCATGAAAAGTGGATAGTAACAGTTGTTTGAGCCTAACCTAATCAAATGGTAATGAGACCTTAATTGGATATACGAGAAAGAACCCTTTGAACTACTACACATGTCAGTAAGGAGGGACACATGATATTTTTCTAAGGTTTAGTAACTTAATCTTGTGATCATTCCACTTCATATTTTTACATAATCCACCAAAGAATTGGAAGTAAAGTACAGTTTTAATTCCTCCTTGCGTGCATAGCATGTAGATAGGATTTGCATTGTTATTTTCATATTTTTGCATAAAAATAAAAAAAAAGTATAGTGATTCATGCACATTACCTTTAGGTGCATGTCATGTAGTTGCACTCATAACTTTCATGATTTTCATGCATAAGTACACCATGTACCTCAGTTGTCTTGAAAAGTGATCTAAATTGTTCCATACCCTCGAAATAGTACAAAGATTTCCTATCATGAAGAAAATAGCCTAACACATGTATCTCTAAGCAATTATGGATATGTGGGCTAAGAGAAAAAAAAGAAGAAAAAAAAATCTGAAAATCTGAAAAAAAATTGAAAAAAAATTTAGAAGGAAATGGAATAAGAGGGAGAAAGGAACATGATATCACTTGCATAACAAGGAAACTGAGTACATGATGTGGCTTAATTAGATTTCTATCTCTTTTTGAGGTGGAAGGTTAGTGCATGCATCATTCCACCCAATTTTAAGCATTAGGGCATTTTCAATGTGCATTGGCATCAATTAGGGCATTTTGTTGTATGCATTTTAAAACTGTGTAATACTTCCAAATTCTTCCATGAACCACCCATTCCATCCACCCGTTGCTCAGATTGGTAGGCCACCGTGATTTTCTCCTCACTCATGTTTAAAAGGAGAACTGCTTCCATGTAGATGGTAGTTAGGGCGAGCAACGTAGTGTAGGTGATCACAAGATGCACTAATGCTGAATCGGCAAATTTTATTATGTTAACTGCCTTATGTGATAGTGTTCATCGGTTTGAAGGATAATTTCTTTTATTGATGATTATTGTCGCCTGTAGGGTAATTACTGTTCTGTGATTAGGAAAGGTCGGTTTGAGAACATTCAGTGGGAGTCATGTGGAATGTGGGGTGATGTATTGATTGTTAGTTGACATCTGCAATTCTATTCTAAGGATTAGTTGCTCGAGGGCAAGCAATGTTTAAGCTTAGGGGAGTTTGATGCGATGATTTTGAGTCGCATTTATAGACCTTTTTCATATGTGTTTTGTGCCTTAATTACTCATTTTCATGGATATTATTGCATAATTCACTTAATTTGGTCTTTGCCATCATATTATATCAAATCCCCTTTGTTTTACTATTTTGAGCATTATTTATCATCTTATTATAAATTGTGTGGATTTATTTGGTCTTGTTGTGAAATTTCAGGAAAAACAAGTATCTTCTTCCGTCGATACCATCGACGGAAGTCGATACCATCGACCAAGCCACAGGTTGTCAGCCGAGTAAAGCAATACAGTGTCGATACCATCGACCCAAGTCGATGCCATCGACACAAGGGGAGCTACAACGTCGCTAAACGACAACAACCGACGCTAAAGGAGTCGATACCATCGACACACAAGTCGATGGTATCGAGATCACCACAGGCGCTCAGAATAAAAGAAAAGAAAGCTGCCGCTAATCCGCCGGGTCGATACCATCGACCCGCGTCGATGGTATTGACGCCAGCAGATATGCGTTGGATTTGTTTTGATCTCGATCGGACGGCTGTTGTTATTTGACGACCTAATTAGGGACTTATACCTAATGACGGCCGCCCAGACGTAAGGAGGATCTCATTTTTTGGATTGCACGAGTGCCGAGGAGGAGAGAGAGGAGAACGGAGGCCGAGAAGCTCATCCCGGATGATTCGGACGCTGCCGAAGACGATTTCCACCACTGACAGGCGGGGAAGCTCGTGTTCTACGCCAAGGATCCACCGGTTCTTCTCCGTTCAGGGGTTTTCCCATTTATTTCCCGTTTTTCTTATGAATTCCCCAATTTCTACCATGTATTCGTGTGAGATGAACATGAGAGGCTAAAATCCTCAATCTTTAGAACCGGGAGTAGCCCGGGAATGCATTGTATGACATTTTTATATCAATAATTCATATTTTTCTCTCAAATCCGTGGTATAGATTCGTTTTCTCCATTTCTATTGTTATGCTTGATCACCATAATAATAACT
Organism: Alisma plantago-aquatica; assembly: GCA_963693085.1. NCBI lineage: Eukaryota > Viridiplantae > Streptophyta > Magnoliopsida > Alismatales > Alismataceae > Alisma > Alisma plantago-aquatica. Next base: position 272,627,575 of record OY856412.1, read on the forward strand.
TAATGCCCTTAATCACTTCGACAGAAGGATTAACAGTTGAAAAGAGACGAATTCTACATTAATCAATAAAACCCTTGACAAAGGAGTTGTAAAATTAATGGTGGGAACTGAGAGACCGTTTATAATGCACTTAGTTTAGGGGAATGATTACTACGACGGTGGAATCAACCTAAATCTAAGTAGTGAATTACACCACGACAGTGGGTAATTCTGTTTTCAGGCCACTACCCGGATAGAGAGAGAAGTGTGAGGAATTATATGAAACTTAATACAATGTTGACCCGCGGTGAAACCGCCATCCTAAAGATATCCCTTTGAATTGATTAAATTAACCTTTAATCGATTGTTTTCTTTGTTTGATTTTTATTTTCTTTTTAATTTGAACACAAAACCCTACTTTGTTAATCGGTCTAGCTGATTGCGATTAGTTAGTAGAAGTCTCCAATAATTCATGTATCCCTGAGTTCGACTCGGGCCTCACAAAGGCCTATATTACTCGACGCGTACACTTGCGTTTTTAGCGCGTAGTAAAATACACGTCAGGACCCATTGAGATTAATAGAATTTACACATATAGCACGTGTCTCAAGTATCTCAGTAGTAGAAGATGATGGAGCCATAATTCCACAAGGATAGAATAACAAGAACAAGGCACATAATGTTCTAGTAGTACACATTGTGTAGAGTGTAAGGAGTGGGACCTGAGAGGGGATATACTCCCTACTAAAATTGAGGAATCAGTCCATCTAATCCAAACACACTAAAAGGTATACTAGATTAGGTTTACATTTTTTATTTCTCAAACAATGGTATTAAAAAAGACTAAAGTATAGCAATGGAATAATAAATCATGACTATATTTAATTTTAGAAAAGTACATCATCATCTCCCATTTGAGGTTTACACGAAAGTTACAACATCAAGATCCAAGTAGAGGGATATATAAACTATCTAAAGTCTATCTCCCTGAGAGTCAGCTCCAAAATCTAGGTCCACGCATACATGCCATGGCCATCATGTCCTACACCTAGGGTTGAAAGCATACCCCACAAGAGAAGAAAAATGGAAGTTGTTAGCATAAAAGTGAGTATGTGCATATTAATAGGGAATTGAGAAACATTATGGAAAAAAGTACATCAAATATAATAAAGCTTAGCATAGAAGAGGAAAAGTACTATCCAAGATACATAAAAGAATATTAATTGCAATCAAATGATAATCAAGAAAAATATTTGCACTGGACATTAAACAACCATAAAAACACACACAAAGAATTTAGAGAACAAAACTTATCACAATAGTAATCAACATGCATGCCTGTGAGATAAGCATATCACTAGTGAAATATAAATAACAATGGCGGCTAAGGCTCATAACCTTAAAAATTGATATAGCATGGCACATAATCAAACTCCCAAATATATAAAGTGGAAACATAACCTAGGTATGGGGCAAAAAACCTCCATCCCAAAATAACATGGGCACATAACCTAGGGTACATGGCACATAACCTCTATCCCAAAAATAAAGGGCACATCACCCCATAAAATCAAAATACTTACGAGTCCCTAGGGCTACTGAATAACAAAGCATGCAAAATGTAGATGCAAATAAAAGTCCAGTCATAAAAAAACACCACAAAAGTGGGCAAAGTAGTTCATATCCACAATTAGGATTTCATCATGAAGTAAAGTACAATTCATATTCAATAAGAATATCCAACAAAATAAGATGATAATAAATCAAAGTCAACATAGAATCTTTTACATGAAATAAATACTCAGAAGAGAGAGAGAAATTGTGTAGGCTAATTTATCCATAGGACCAAGAGAGAGAAGGAATATAGGTGATTGCTCAATATGATGAATAAGAATGCAACATACCTCACATGAAGTCTACATATATCCAAAGTCAAAACCTAACTCCATCTCAGTCCACAAGCAACCTATTAAAGGCATATATGAAATTAGGGTTAGGTTTATATTAATTATATAAATCTTAAAAATAAGATTTTTTTTATTATTAATGAATTAGGTTATGAGAACCATATCATATTGTAGATTATCCTTTTTTATTCCTTAGCACATTCTATTTTATTTTTCTGACTTATAGATAGTTATTTATGAATTTTAGAAAATCTTAACAATTAGGAAATTCCCCCCAAAACAAGTATTGATAATAATATATTTAGGCAATGAGACTAATAACATCAAATAGAGAATTCTCTCATGATTTCATAATATTTTTTGTTTATTTTTTCTAATCTTCAAGTGATTTACTATTAATTTTGGAGTTACTGAGCAATCAGAAATTCATATGATACATTATCTATTTTAATAGCATGTGTGGCGACCCTATCAGGCATATAAAACTGGGCAAATTATGGAAAAGAAACTCAGATATGCTCTATCCTAAAACATTGCATGAAGACAAAATGCCCCTGTAGGTGTGTGACAAGAAGTGAAAACATCTAGGGTCAAAACCATAAAAATTCACATAGTCATTTTCTTCACTCAATGAGGGTGAATACAACTGGTATACCTTAATCCATAGCTTTATCTCTCCCATGAGAAACCAACACACCACAAAACTACTTACTAGAACCAACCAAGGACCCCAAATGCTTCCTTGTGGTTCACCAATCTTAGAGAACCCAAGAACATGGCTGGACAATGAGCAAAAAGCTAATTGCTACTTCGACCATTTCTAGGCAGGTGAAGGAGTACAAAACTCTCTAGAATCACATATCTAGATACCAAAGACACACTCAATGAGTCCACAAAGGGACTAGATCGAGCACATCGACAAAAAAGGAAAAATAGACGTTGTTTCACCTAGATTGAATTACTGATCTCAATCTTGATTTACCTTGTCTAAAAAAGGGAAAATGAAGATACAGTGTAAAAGACAAAATCAAAGGTGCCAAAAGCTCCATGCGGTTGCTGGAAGACATTCTGGTGCAAGCTCTAGGTCACACTGTCGCCAGACCCTTGCTGCCAAAATTGGGAGACACCAAAAGGTAGATGGAGTCCATATGTGCTAGGGAAAATGAATCCATGGCGCTCTAAGCTCTGGTATGGATTACTGGGGCACCAAGGATGATCAACATACTATTTTATAGGTGGACAAAGGTGTTGACTAGGGGGAAAATGAAGAGAGGGGAAAAAGGCAGGAACAGAGGATGGGGAAACTAAGATGTGAAAGTGGTGACATGTCTGTAAAACCCTAGATTTTATAGGGTCCTTTGATCCACGAGTAAGAAAGGAAGTTTGTGGGAAGGAATCGGAAGAAAATATGGAAGGCAGAGGGAGAGAGAAGAGAGAAAAAATTAGAGGAGAAGAAGAAAGCCGGAACTATATGAACACAGTACATGAGCTAGAACCGAAAGGTAGGAGACACAAAGTCAACCATACTATTAGAAATCAACAGTACAAATAGATCCTAAGAGAAATAAAGTCACAAAGGCCCACGCGACACGTGAAATTGGAGAAACTATAGAAAAAGAGATTTAACGTTTAAATACATTTATTATTATTAAGTATTGAAAATCCATTTTTCTTTCCTTATTTATTTGAGGGCTCAAACATGATTTGCTTAAAGCCAAATTTTGCAACTAGGCTAACTAGGACATGTAGAATTCATTTTTGACATCAACTAGAACTTTTAGGGTTATTTAATGTTGTATTTAATGATTTTGTTTTTAAGTTGTATTCTCTCTCCTAAATAAAACTAGGATAGATAAGATTGTTCAATTAAAGTGAAAAATCACATATAGACCAATTTTTGCACATAGAATCCAAATTTAGGATATGTTTCCCCCTGAAAAGACATTTAGTAATTAAATTAATATTTTTTGGTCTTATCTCATATTTTCTTTTCTTAATTGAAATAATGACATATATGATTGTTCAAATAATGTGAAACTTGACACCCAAGCTATTTTGGACCCAATGAACACAAATTTTCCATTATATTTAACTTTTAAGATTTCCTTTTATGACTTCTCTTACAATTATGGTTTTAGGCTCAACAACGTTATATAAAATTATATCATTACTATTATTATGTATTATTTAGAGTCCCATTATCTTCATTTTGCTACAAAAAGGAATTACCTTTTATTATTATGCATGAAATTCTGTATTTACTTATTTAACATATTTAGTTTATTAACTCCTCTTTGACTTGGATGTTTGCATATGAAAATTCTAATTGTTATTCTAATACATGTATTAATCACATTGTACTTCTTGTTTATCTGTATGTGAATATTAGTTAGTAAAGACAATATATGTGACACATTTCATGGACTTACCTACATGTTGGCACTTATTTAAGTTATTATTTTAATATGAGTGTATTATGATACATGATGTTGATCATAGAACCTATTGCCTCATAATATGTTATATGCATTACAAAAATTTATTAAGGCATAACTTTCATTATTGTTTTTTAAATCTATAGAAAAAAACATATCAATCTCTTATCCATGTGATTATGTTTTCTAGGGTCAATAACTAGGTTTCAGTATGTTACAACACTCCACCCCTTAAAGAGGACTTCATCCCTGAAATCCAACCATCCTTATACTACTAAGAAACTTCCCTCCACCCCTTAAAGGTTTTAACCTAATAAGCCAAGCTAAGAAACATCAAGGTGATAAGGTTACTTATGTATCTTTTAGTTGTGAATATTTTAGGGGTTTATGTTGTTCATAGAAGATGCATCCAACTAACATGTCATACCCACCTACGGTTGAGTTTTAGGTCCTTGTGTTACTAAAACAACAACCATAAGGTCCACATCAACATCCAAAAGTCATGCATACAAAGGGTAGATAAACAAACCTTTATCACAAGACGTATCTTCCTAGTCATCACTCCAAACACCAGAAGTAGGGTTTAGGATATCTACTCCAACTAATTCTAGGGTTTCATTATCAATACTTCATTCATCTCCTCATTGAGACTTGGTTCTAAAAATCATCGATAAAACTAGAGAATGTTTTTGAACATATAGTTGTACAATGGAAGATAGATTTTTCTTCAAAAAATCATATAAAATAAAAAAAATGAGCTCAGGATCAATGCGAGAAACCAACCCAAAATTTATTAATGTTAGGATCTCCTTATCATGCTACACTCCCTCATGTAAAACCTCATTATATTCGAAGATATTTGTCATAACTACCTACATCATTGTCTATTATCAACTAGAGTCTCATCTTAAAAGGGTTTACTATTCATGATTTTCAAATGCGTACCTCATATGATTCTAGATTGACCTTGCATCATCTCAAGAAAATCATAGATCAGTTCTAGGGTAAACAACTCACTTAGAGGGTGTCTATGTAATGTAAGGGTTCTAATTTGGGATACAAAATTGAAATGGTATTTCTGACTACTATGGATCTAATACCATCTTGTAAGAAGTGGAACTTGAGAGGGGATCCACACCCTACTAAATTTGAGGAATAAGTTCATCTAATCCAAACACACTAAAAAGGTATGCTGGATTAGGTGTAAAATTTTCATTTCTCGAATAATGGTATTCAAAAGACCAAAGTGTAATAGTAGAATAATAAATCATGACTATATTCAATTTTATAAAAGTACATCATCATTTCCCATATGGAGTTTACACAAACGTCACAACATCATGATCTAAGTAGAGGGATATATAAACTATCTCAAGTCCATCTTCCTGAGAGTCAGCTCCAAAAGATAGGTTCACATCTACATGCTATATACACCATGTCCTATACCTGGGGTTGGAAGCATAACCCATAAGAGAAGACAAAATGGAAGTTGTTAGCATAAAAGCCGATATGTGCACATTAATAGGGAATAGAGCAACATTATGGAAAAATGACACCAAATATAACAAGGCTTCCCATAGAAGAGGAAAAGTTCCATCCAAGTGGACATAAAAGAATATGAATTGCAATAAGATGATAATCAAGAAAAATACTTCCACTAAAAAAATAGGAGTTGTACCGCAAAAGCACACATAAAGAATTTAGGGCACAAAACTCATCACAATAATAATCAACCTCCATGTATGTGATATATGCATATAACTAGTGATATATAATTAATAATGGTGAATAAGGCTCATATCCTTAAAACCAGATAGAGTATGGCACATAATCAAACTCCCAAATATATAAAGTGGGCACAAAACCCAAGTATGGGACACATAACCTCCATCCTAAAATAACATGGGAACATAACCCAGGGTATGTGGCACATAACCTCCATCTCAAAAATAAAGGGCACACAATCCCATAAAACCAAATCACATATAAGTCCCTAGGGCTATTGAATCACAGAGCATGCAATGTATAGAGGCAAGTAAAAATTCAGTCATTAAATAGAATTAATGAGTTTGCCATCACATAAATGGATAACATAAAATAACCACCACACAAATGGGCAAAATAGTTCAATACACAATTAGGGTTTCATCATGAAGTAAAGTACAACTTAGAGTTAATATCAATATCCAACAAAATAAGATGATAACAAGATCAGAGTCAAGATAGAATCTAAAAATTGACTCAACATAGAACCTTTCACATGAAATAAATTCTCAGAAGAGAGAGAGAGAGAGAGAGAGAGAGAGAGAAATTGTGTAGGCTAATTTGTCCATAGACCAAGAGAGAGAGGGAATATAGGTGATTGCTCAATATGATGAATAGGGATGCAACATACCTCACATGAAGTCTACACATGTCCATGGTCATAACCTAATTCCATCTTGGTCCACAAGAAACCTATTAAAGTCATACATGAAATTAGGGTTAAGTTTACATTAATTATATAAACCTTAAAAATTGGCTTTTTATTATTAATGAATTCGGTTATGAAAACGATATCATATTGTATATTACCGTTTTCTGATTTCTTAGCATATTTTATTTTATTTTATTTTTCTGACTTATATTTTATTGTTTATGAACTTTAGAAAATCTTACCAATTAGGAAAACCCCCCCACCCAAAAAAACAAGCATTTATAGGATACATATTTAGGCAATGAGAGTAACACCATTGGATAATGAATGCTCTCATGATTTGAGAATATATTTTTTTGCTTTTTGATTTTCAAATGATTTATTTCAAATTTTGGAGTTAGCGACCAATAAAAAATTCGTATGATACATTATCCATTTTAATAGCATAAGTGTGGTGGCCCTATAAGGCACAACGAATTGGGTGGTTATGCTAAAGAAAACCAGATATGCTATATCCCAAAGCACTACACAAAGTCAAAAATTCCCTTACAGGTGCTTGACAACAACCAAAAACATCTAGGGTTAAAAACGTAAAAATACACATAGTCATCTTCTTCGCTCAATGAGGGTGAATACAACTAGTGTACCCGAATACATAGCTGTTGACCTAATAATTATACGTTATCCATATTTTGATAATGAATTAACCATTCCGTTCATATGTATCTAATATGTCTGTTTGAGATTGATTTTAGGTATTATGTACATGAAAAGGATCAATTCTATCAAGCCCTAGCCTGATCAATTAGAAGTCAAAGTCAATGCAAATGCACCTTTGTGGAAAACACCCTAAAATCCTTAGGACAATTTTTGTAATAATTTGTATTGATGCTAGGACTTGTAATCAAGATGAGAAAAAAAATCATGCGCACTTAAAACAAATATTTAAGCACTCATACGACAATTTCTAAAAATTTATTACAGGGTGCTTTTGTGGGACAAGTTTCATCCTTGATAAAATCAATCGACACCCTTTATGGATTTTGGGAACTGCCAGGACCGACTGAGTTTCCTCTGGATAAACTTGACTGACACCTTGCACTACCCAAAACAAATTGAAGTTATCGGCCGAGTTTCATCTAAGATAAACTCGACCGACACTTCAAATTTGTTTGTTGCATAGTGCTATCCATCGAGTTGTTTTATTGAAACTCGACTGAATACACTATATGGAAAGTGCAGAAAAAGTATTTCTAGATTTTAGAGTGTTAGAAACATCAAAAATAGATCTGTTGCAACACCCAAATGACTAGAATTTTTTCTCAAGTGCTTCTGGTGGATGGTAGACATTCCCACCTATAAATAGAGACCCTTGGGCTTCTCAAGTTTTCTTCTTATGCTCCTATCTATAGTTGAATGGATTTGTCTACTAAGATCCCCTTTCTCTCTCTTGCTTCCTAATCAAAATGTCAATATGAGTGAGATAGGTTATTTATGAGAGACATACTTCCTTGTAATCATTGTGAAGCTCTCAAATCTCTCCTTTCCCATCCCTTTCTTCAAGCAATGTTGGTGAAAGCATCTTCTTGGTGAAGGAGAAGGTGAAGACTGAAGATCCTTGAGATGTGGCTAATTCCTTCAAGGCGGAAAACTTGTTGCAAGAGGGGAGCTCCTTGGTGAAGGTGTCCATCTTGTTGAAAAAGTGGATAAGCCCTTGAAGAGGTTGACAAATCTTGCTCCAAGGATAGGTAAGACCTTATAAGGTTTATTGGATCCTTTTGATCCTTAAAAAGGAATTCTAGGTATCCTTTCCCTAAAAGAGGAAGGTCTTATTGTATGTCTTATAATGGAATATACATATGCAATGGTTGTAAAATCCTGGAGATTGATCTATCTAGACAGTGGATGCCTCCTTGTTTGGAGTTTGGAACTACTATACATAACTTGTTCTTGACCTTATTCAATCTCTCATACTTGCTATGTATATTTAGTTGCAAATCAAATTACATATTAGCAATCTTATGTATTGAAGTAATTTGAAGGTCTAATGAATCTTGTTTAAGTATTTAAGCTCTAATCAACCCTTATTCTAGAGTCCATTAATCCAACAAGTGGTATCAGAGTCACAATGTTCTCTGACTAGATCTCCCACGAGACGAGAAGATGGATGACAACCTTCTAGGTTCTCTCAACTTTCTCTATGAGATGTCCAATCTTTGACGGTACAAACTTCCTCTATTGAAGTGAAGGATGCAGTTCTACTTGCAAGGAATGAACTACGACATGTGGAAAGTGGTCAAGGATCTGAGTGTGGATACTTGGGATGAAGTTACATTGAAGAAGGACCAACAGAATGCAAAGGCTATTAGAAACATTTATGTAGCACTAACTCCTTTAGAATTCAACCAGATATCCTCTTGGGGCACCTCCTATGAGATATGGAACAAACTATGAAGGGAACAAGAAATTCAAGGAGTCCAAGGTCTACATGCTCAAAGGTCTCCTTGATAACTTCAAGATGGATAAGAGAAAGAGAGTGGCTGAGATGTACTCAAGGCTCAACTCCATTGTGAATGGACTTATTTCTTTGGGCCAACCCATGGATCAAGGCACCATCAACTCCAAGATCCTTAGGTCTCTTCCTAAGAGGTTGCAATCCAAGGTGACCTTAATTGAAGAGACAAGAATCCTTGGTGAGATTGATACCAAAGATATCATTGGGAGTCTTGAAGCCTATGAGCCTAGACTTGACAACCAAGAAGAAGAAGAAAATCTATAAGAGAAGGAGTCAAAGAAGATGAAGGAAAATGCCTTCAAATATCAAGTTGAGTCCATTGTTCTTCAACAACAACTTGCATGATTGGATACTCCCTCCTCAAGTGAAGATGAAGCCCCTAGTAATCATGAAGCTAACTATAAGGGGAAGCACTTCAAAGGAAAGTCCTGCTCCTCCTCCACTCTAAGGTGCTAAGAGCTGGGATATGAGGGAGCTCCCAAAACCAAGGGCAAGGGTAAGAAAAAGTGCAAGGAACCTCCTATATTTCATGGAGAGTAATACATATCTAAGAACCCTATAGTTTGTGCACACATTGCAAGAGTGATGATCATTACTCTACTTATTGTCCTTACAAAGTGAAGGAGGCCAACAAAAGATAAAATGGGTCCTCAAGCTAGCTTCAGATCCCAAGGTTTGAATTGGGCACTGACATTTTCCTTTCTTGTAGGTAAAAGGAAGATGGATTGTTGATAGTAGTTTATCCAAGCACATGACATGTAAGATTAGCCACTTCAACAATTTCACAAAGAAGAAAGGAAAAATCGATGCCTTTTGATGATAACAACAAAGGTAAAATTATAGGTGAGGATGATGTGGGTGGTTCACTATGCATCAAGAACGTTCTTATTGTAGATGGCCTACATCACAACCTTATTAGTGTCAATCAATTATGTGACAAAGGATATCTTGTGTTATTTACTTCTCTTGAATGCTTGCTTTAGATTCCCTTTTCTACAATGCATATATAAGGGATCTAAAAATGGAAATCTTTATGTTATTATTCTTGATTCTCTTAGGCCTATTCTTGGTAAATACCTTGTTGTTGATGAAAGTGATATATCTTTGTGTCACCATAGGCTTGGTCATGTAAATTGAAGAAGTTGAGCAAAAAAGAACTGGTCAAAGGACTTCCTAAATTGGACTTTAAGAAGGATGAGGAATGCCAACCTGCACACAAGGAAAGCGGACCAAACCTCTTTTAAATCTAAAAGAGTCCTTAGTACCAAGAGATCTCTTAAACTTCTTCACATTGATCTATTTGGACCAATGAGAACTCAATTGTTCACGGTAGAAAATATTGCCTCGTGATTGTTGATGATTTTTCTCTCTTTACTTGGACTTTATTCCTAGCTCCAAAAAGTGATACTGTTGATATTTTCTCTACTTTTTGCAAATGAGTTGAAAATGAATCTTCTTGCCGAATCGTCTCTATCTGTAGTGACCATGGGAGAGAATTTGAAAATGACATGTTTGAAAGGTTTCGTGAGGAAACTGGTTAATGGCACAACTTTTCTTCCCCTTGTAAAACTCAACAAAGTGGGGTTGTAGAGAGAAAGAATAGGTCTTTATAGGAAATGGATAGGACCATGCTTCTAGAGTATGACACTCTAAAGAAGTTTTGGGCTGAAGCCCACTTCATATTTTGTGCAAAATCGGGTTTTGACTCATCCTTCCTTAAAGAAACCCCCCTATGAGTTATGGCGTGGTAGAAAGCCCTCCATAAATTTCTTTCATGTTTTTGGTTGTACTTGTTTTGTTTTAAATGCCAAGGATTCTCTCGACAAGTTTGATGTGAAATATTACAAGGCTTTCTTTCTTGGCTATAACACTACTAGTAGAGCATATAGAGTGTTTAAAACAGAGTTGTCTAAAGTTGAAGAATCTATCAATATTAAATTTGTTGAAACTAACCCTCTATTTCCAATAATATTGTAAATGATGATGTTGTAGATGAGGTGATTCCTAGATCAAAAGACCTCAACATCATTGACAAAGGAAAAGAGGTGGTAGTAGATGAAGAAGAGAAAGAAGAAGAAAAGAAGGATCCAACTCCCCAGTTTGCTAAAGATCATCCTAAAGAGCTCATAATAGGCAATCATTTTGAAAGGGTGAATACGCAGGCTGCATTCAACAAAGAACAAGAAGACAATGTCTTCATCTCACAACTTCAGCCAAGAACGTCAAAGAAGCTCTTAAAGATTATGAATGGATCCTAGCAATGCAAGAGGAGCTAGAGTAGTTTGAGAAGAACAAAGTGTGGACCTTAGTGCCAAGACCAATTGATAGGAAGATCATTGGCACTAAATGGGTCTATCGTAACAAGCTAGATGAAAGCAACATAGTGGTAAGAAACAAAAGCAAGGTTAATTTCTCAAGGCTACAATCAATAGGAAGATATTGATTTTGATGAAACTTATGCTCTTTTGCTAGACTTAAATATATTAGAATGTTACTTGCCTTTGCTATATATAAAAATTTCGTACTATACTAAATGGATGTTAAAAGTGCGTTTCTAAATGTTAGAATAGAGGAGGGAGTCTATCTGGCTCAACCTCCTGACTTTGAACTTGAAAAGATTCCTAACCATGTTTATTTGCTACAAAAAGCTCATTATGGACTCAAACAAGCCCCTAGAGCTTGGTATGAGAAATTAAAGAACTTTTTCTAGACAATGGATATGTCATGGGAAAATTTTATTCTATCATCTTTCTGCAAAATTTTGATTATTCAAATATATGTTGATGATATCATATTTGGCGGAACTGATCTTGATCTTTGCAAGGAGTTTAGTTCTCTTATGCATAGTGAATTTGATATGAGCATGATGGGGGATCTAACTTTATTCCTTGGATTCCAAATCAAACTAACAAAGGGAGGCAACTACATCAACCAAGGCAAGTATACAAGTGAACTCTTAAAGAACTTTGGGATGGAGAACATCAAGTCGACGTATACTCCCATGTCAAACACCGCCAAACTTGATAGAGATGAGGAAGGTGAGATGGTAGACAAGAATCTCTATAGAGGTATGATTGGTAGCATGTTATATTTAACTACTTCTAGACCTAATATTATATTTAGTGTTGGCTTGTGTGCTAGATATATATCAAGCCCTGAAAAATTCCATCTTATAGCGGTTAAGAGGATTCTAAGGTATCTAGACAAAATACACAATTTTAGACTATGGTATACCAAGTCAAGGGGCTTTACTCTTACTGCTTATAGTGGTGCGGATTATGCAAGATGCTTAATCGATAGAAAGTGCACAAGTGGCACTTACTTCCTCGTAGGACCTTGCTTAGTTTCTTGGTTCTATAAGAAACAAAGCATAGTGTCTCTTTCAACTATTGAGGTTGAGTACATTGCAACAGGGAGTTGTTGTGCACAAGTCCTATGGATGAAGCAAATGCTCCAAGATTTTAATGCTCATTATGATGCTTCTCCTATCTTTTGTGATAATACTTGTGCAATTAAACTTTCTTGCGGCCCTATATTGCATAGTAGATCCAAACATATATAGGTCTGCCATCACTTCCTTTGTGACCACATTGATAAGAAAGATATCTGTATCACTCATGTGGACACGGAAAACCAACTTGCAAACATTTTAACCAAACTCTAGCTAGCGATCAATTTACTTTAGATTAAAATTTCTTATTACTACTCTTGATAATAATGATATGCCTTATAGATAGATGTTCTCTTACCTATATGATCTTGATCATAAATTATTCATCTTATGATTGATAGTGCTACATATGCCTCGTTTTAATGCCTTATTTTTCTTTTTTTGGCTATTTTCAAAAACCCTTGTTTTATCATAGAATAGTAGCCAATGATGAGTGGAACATGCCTTAATATGTTCAAAATGCATGATAGGCTAGAAAAATAAATTTATATAGCACCCTAGTGACCTAGAATTAAATTACAAATCTTTTTAACTGGATTCTTTGTCGTCCGTGTTTGTCTGGGGAAAGACAACTGACCCAAGGACTAAACACGTAGTAGTGTCGACTGAGTTTCTCAAATCTCAAACTCGACTGACAACACTGTTGTACAGAAATATATATCGATTTTTCGGCCAATTTTCTCCCTCTCAACTAAAGAAAACTCGACTGATTCATCACCCTTCCGTTTGTCCTTGAACCCTAGGTCACCCAATCCCCTTTCCTACCCTATCCAGCCATATTTGACCTTTGCCAACCTCTAAACCTAGCTTGGGCAATAGACTTCTTGAATTTCTCTTCCTTGTTTGGCGCCATATTCAGCTGATTTCCTCTCCATGGCATCCAATAGGCGTAAGAGAACTGGTCCATCAAGTGTACCTTCATCTTCCATGGCCATTGGGTATATCTCTTTTTGCATGGTACCTCCTTTTTCTCCATTCAAGCAATAAATCAGTACATGGAACTTTTTCCTAGGAACCCTTATAATTTTCGACCCTTGTTGATTCCTAGAAATGAGCTACGAAAAGAGGTTAAGAAAATATTTTCTAACCAAGAACTTGATGCTCTTTGTGACGAATGCATGACCTATAAAAACTTCCTATCGAGCAAGAAGGTGACACATGAGTTGCAAACAAATCTTACCTGGAACTAGGCCACCTTGGTGCCTCATCCTAACACCCAAGTTGTTCTATCATCCATAATTGGGGGAGTCAAGTTTACTATTTTCAACCAATCTTTGAATAATTATTAATGTTTCTCCTCACCTAGTTGGATGACTTCCTATCCTAACTGTTGAGACCTCCTTGACCTAGAAGCCTTCTACAAGAGCTTTGGCCCTGAGTTATCTCTTTTGGATATCCAAAAAACTATTAAGAAGCCCGAGTTACAATATAGGAAGAAAGCCATCCTTTCATCTTCTTCTCTGGATATTAAGACACACTTGGTTGCTCTCCTAGTTAACTGCAACATCCATACAAAAAAGAATCAGATGAATATTGCAGAAAGCTTGGCTATGATCTTGTATTTTCTTCTACAAAATATCCATGTCAAATGGGCAAGATACATTCTCCACGACATGACTTTCTTTGACACAAAGAAGAATATTAGAGACTCCCACCCTCCCTACCCTAACCTGATCTGTACTATTTTTCACAATCCCACTGGTCAATCCCTTTACAAAGACCTTGGATACAAAGTTAATTGAAAAGAAGTTATATCAGTGACACCATAGTTAAGAAATCCTTTCACCCTACCTCCTCTATGATTAGTGCTTCAACCTCCTCCTAGGCCTAACCATGCCTCCTTTTTAGTGTCTAATGAAACCCTCATGGGCTACATGATTCACCAATAGGCATACAACCTACAGGTTTAGGAGCATCTCTACCAATATCTTGTTTAAATAATGTCAAACATGAACTTATCCTGCACCATTCCTATCCCACCTACCAGCCCTACTCTGCTGCTAACTATGCTTCCTATGCATACAATCAGTTCCACCCAGCTTACCAACCTACTGCTTTCGTTGTACCCCCTACCTCTGATGGTGGACCTGCCTCTGCTCAACCATGTGCTTCTCAACTTCTTTCTCTTCCTCCTGGCCCCACCTCCACCCCGCTTGCCGGTTTTGACAAGGTTTCTACACCCAACTTTGAGCAAGCAAATGCACTCCATGCATTTGGTATGGCTTGGGCGAAGCAACACGCCAAGTGTCCTTCTACTCACTCCTTTGGATCTCTTGAGGATGAGGACATGGCTGATGAGGATGTTGAGGATGATTTTGATGGTGGTGATGATGAGGATGAGGATGAGGATGATGAGGATGGTGATGATGGATCTGATGATGATGGAGATGGTGGTGAGGCTACACCTGCTTCCCATGATGCACCCTCTGATGAAGCTGAAGACTACTAGCCTAATGATGATGAGGTCGTTGACATAGATGCCCTTGATAATTGGTTCTTTATCCCTATAGTGCTCATCTATATATATTTTTGTAGACTTTCATGTACTGAACATTTAGGAACTGTATATGAGGTTTAGTATTTTTCATATCTCATTGTTTTCTTTGTTATTTTGTAGTTTTCATCTAGAGAGGACATAAATTTTGTTGTAATATGATTATATGTACCTTAACCCTATGCTTGGCTTTATCTCATGATTTACTTGGAATGTGCTTCCATATTTTGATTACGACTCTAGTATGTTTTGTTCTCTCTAGTTTTTGGTTGGTGCTTGCATCTGGTGGTTGCTTGTGTAGTTTGTTCCTTGGATAAGACCTGTGTGTTTTTGCTCTTCTAGACCTCCCTTTTTGATGTGACAAAGGGGGAGACATGAGCTTAGTACATATTGAAATGTGATCCTTTTCTAGTTAATTCTCTAAAATATCATGTGACTATATAAAAGGAATCCAATAGTATATATGTGCTATGCTTTTTGGAGAAAATAACCATACAGGAAAAGGTAAGCATGAATGGAGGGGGAGCAATTGCTATTGTTCATTCATGTATCCCCTTACAATTCACAAGGTAAAAGTTTAAACTTTAAGTCCTCTTCAATATGTTGAGGAATGGTGTGTCATCTTCCAAAATGGGAGAGAATGTTGACTAATAGTTATACATTTTCCATATTTTGATGATGACTTAACCATTCTATTTATATGTATCTAATATGTCTATTTGAGATTGATTTCAGGTATTAGGTACATGAAAATGATAAATTCAATCAAGCCCTAGCTTGATCAAATACAAGCCAAAGTCATTGCAAATGCACTTTTGTGGAAAATCTCTTAAACCCTAAGGACAATTTTTGTGATAATTTGTATTGGTGCTATGACTTGTAATTAAGATGAAAAAAATCAGGAGCACTTAAAACGAATATTTAAGCAGTCAAATGACAATTTATAAAATTCATTATAGGGTATTTTGTCACTCAAGTTTCATACTTGATAATCTCGACTGACATGCTTAATGGATTTTGGGAACTACTAGCATCGGTCGAGTTTCCTCAGGATAAACTCGACCGACACTTTGAATTTCCCAAAACTAATTGAAGTCATTGGCCGAGTTTCATCTAGGATAAAATCAACTGACACTTCAAATTTTCTTTGTCGCATAGTGATGTGGGTGGAGTTTGCTTTATTGAAATTCGACTGACTGCACTATACAAAAAGTGCAGAAGAAGTATTTCTAGCTGTTGGAGTGTTACAAACATCAGAAAAAGATATGTTGCAAAAACCAAACGACTAGAATTCATCTCCAAGTGCTTCTAGTGGCTAGTAGACATCCCCAAATATAAATAGAGACCATCGGGCTTCATCCCAGGTTTGCTTCTTATGCTCCTAGCTATACTTTAGTGAATTTGTCTACTAAGAGCCCCTCTATCCTCTTTCTTACTAATTAAAACGTCAATCTGAGTGAGATAGGTTATTTGTTAGAGTGCTACTTTCTTGTAATTATTGTAAAGATATCAAATCTTTCCTTTCCCAATCCCTTTCTTCAAGTAAAGTTGGTGAAAGCATCTCCTTTGTGAAGGAGAAGGTGAAGGCTGAATATCCTTGAGAAGAGTGGGTAATTCCTTCAAGGAGGAAGACTTGTTGCAAGAGGGTATTTGTTCCTTTTGATCCTTAAAAAGGAAGACTAGGCATCCCTACCTTGCAAAAATAAAGGTCTTATTGAATGTCTAATAATGGAATATAAGTATGCAAACCTTGTAAAATCCTAGAGGTTGGCCTCTCTAGGTAGTGGATGTACACTCTCCTAGTTTGGAGTTTGGAACCACTGTACATAGCTTGTTCTTGATCTCATTCAATATCTCTCATCCTTTCTATGTATGTTTAGTTGCACATCAAATTCCAAATTTTCAATCTTATCTCTTGAAGTAAAGGTCTAAAGAATCTTGTTTAAGTGTTTAAGCTTTGTTCACCCCCTTCTAGAGCCCATTGATCCAACAATACCTTCATCTCTCCCGCAAGAAACCAACACACCACAACACTACTTACTAGAACCAATCAAGGACCCCTACAACTTCCTCGTGGTTCACCAATATCAAAGAACCCAAGAACATGACTGGACGATAAAAAAAAGCTAATGGATGCTCTTGCCATTTCTAGGCAGGTGAAGGAGTACACAACTCTCTAGAATTACATAGCTAGTGCCCAAAGACACCCTCAAAGAGTCCGCAAAGGGACTGGATTAAGCACAGTGATGAGAAAATATAAAAACAAATGTTATTTCACCTAGATTGAATACATATCTCAATTGTGAAGCAGCTTGCTGAAAAAGAGGGAAAATGAAGATACCATGTAAAAGATGAAATAGAAGGTTCCAAAAGCTCCATGGGGTTGCGGGAGGACCAGTTGTGTGAGATCCAGGCCACACAGTCACCAAACCCTTACCGTCAAAACCTTAGAGACGCCAGAAGGTAGATGGAGTCTAGAGGTGATGGGGAAAGTGAATCCATGGTGCTCTAAGTGCTAGTATGGATTACTAGGGCACCGAGGATGATCATGATACTATTTTGTAGGTGTGCTAAGGTCTTGGATCTGAGGGAAAATGAGGAGAGGGAAAAAACAAGGCAGGAACAGAGGGAGGGGAAACTACAATGAAGAAATGATAACATGGCTGTAAAACCCTAGGTCTTATAGGGTCCTTTGATCCACGAGGAAGAAAGGAACGTTTTGGGGGAAGAAATCAGAAGATAAGATGAAGGGAGAGGAAGAGAGAAGAGAGAAAGAATCAGAGGAGAAAAATAAAGATGGAAGTGTGTGAATACAGTACAAGAGCCGAAAGTGGAAGGTAGGAGATACAAAGCCAACCCTACGATTAGAAATCAATGGTGTGAATCGAGCCTGAGAGAAACAAAGTCACAAAGCCTAGCATGACATGGAAATCAGAGAAACTACAAAAAAGGAGATTTATCAATTGAATACATTTATTATTAAGTATTTAAAATCCATTTTTCTTTCCTTATTTATTTGAGTGATAAAAAATGATTCAATTAAAGTCAAATTTTCCTTGGCTAATTAGGACATGTAGAATTAATTTTTGACCCCAGTTAGCATTTTGGGGGTTGTTTACTAGTGTTTTTAATGTTTTTGTTTTAAAGTTGTATTCTCTCTCTTAAATAAAACTAGGATAGATGTTGTTCAATTAATGTAAAAAAATCACCTATAGAACAATTTTTGTATGTAAAATCCGAATTTGGAATATGTTTCCACCTTTGAAGACATTTGATAATTTATTTAATATTTTTGGCCTTATCTCATATTTTCTTTTCTTAATGAAATTAGGATAGTTATGGTTCTTCAAATAATATGAAACTTGGCACCCTAGCTGACTGGGACCAAAGGAACACAATTTTGCCATTATATTTAACTTTTCAGATTTCCTTTTATGAGTTCTAATATAACTATGGTTTTAGGGTCAACACCATTATATAACATTATATCATTACTATTATTATTTATTATTTAAAGTCCTATTATCTTCATATTGCTTCAAAAAAAGTTGCCTTTTATTATTATGCATGAAATTCTGTATTGTACTTATTTAACACATTTAGTCCATGAATTCCTCTTTAACTTAGATGTTTGCACATGAAGATTATAATTGTTATTATAATACATGTATTAAGCACATTATACCTAGCTCTTATTTAGCCATTAAGTGAATATTAGTTAGCAAAGAAAATAATTTGACACATTTCATGGACTTACCTACATGTTGGCACTTATCGAAGTTATTATGTTAATATGAGTGTATTAGGATATGTGATGTTGATCATAGAACCTATTTCCACATAATTATATTATATGCATTAAAAATGTTCATTAAGGTATAAATTCTTGTTTGGTCAAATCTATAGAACCAAACATACCAATCTCTTACCCATATGATTGGGTTTTGTAGAGTCAAAAGTTAGGTTTTAGTATGGTACACAGAGAGTACACTAGCTGTGATGATCCATGATTTTAGGGTTTGAGACTCATTATAGTATTTGACGTCCATGAACGTTTGTTGTCATTATTTTGGAGTCGATTTGACTTCTATCGAAGCATGGATTCTTTGACCCTCAAGTATGACCATAATGCCATGAGAGGATCAATTATATATACAAAAGGACATTCATGTAGATGGAGATGATTTATAGTAGTTATAAGTCTATATTGAGGACATATGGATTTAAGTATCCAATGAAATATACATGGATTCATATGATTGAATATTACTATTGGATACTATTAAGATTTGGAACAAAGAAGCAAATTAATTAAATGATGCTTTATGAACCTAGGTCAGTATAATATCTGACGCGTGCAGAGATTTAGGCATGTGTGATGCAGATATTGTTTTTGCCTCGTTGCTTGATGTTTCAATTCAACCCATGTTATGTTTCGGATTTAACAATAGGATACATGGAGCCTTGAAAGCAGTAGATTATCATCTAAGAAGTTAATTACTCAGCTACCACCTCCGTTTCTCACGGAGAGACTCGTATACTTTGGACCAAGTCCCTGGCACCACGCCTCCGAAGTACAGGGATAATTGATCAAGAAATTGAACGAGCCATAAGCTGCGCCATGCTCGGATCTATGTAACGACCTGACTTGTGGGATATGGGTGTGGTGAGGCAGTTCAGCCCGGAATCCTCGTCACCCTCCATCTCCTTTTTCCCCTCACTAAATCTGCATGGGCGCTATGTGCCTCGACCAACCGAGCAACCCACAAGGACCTTGTGCCATCAGACGTATCATTTAGCTTACTACAGATCTCGCCAAGGCCCATGACCACAGGAAGATAGACCTGCAACTCGGCTAGTGC
Organism: Alisma plantago-aquatica; assembly: GCA_963693085.1. Lineage (NCBI taxonomy): Eukaryota > Viridiplantae > Streptophyta > Magnoliopsida > Alismatales > Alismataceae > Alisma > Alisma plantago-aquatica. Next base: position 272,647,634 of record OY856412.1, read on the forward strand.
AGGCCCTTCCATGGTGCAGAGCAACACCCCCACCATCATCTCCGATCACTACCACCACTTCTTCTTCCCTGCGGCCAAACACCACCTCAAGTCACTGCCGACTACCACTTTAACCACCGGCATCACCGCCCATAGAGATCACAACAAGGATCACCTTGCACCCACTTTGGACTGGCGCTGACGGTAGCAAAACCTGCAAATAGCAAGCGTCACCGCCTACCTATGGATCCTCATCCTCACCTCACCAGCAACAACCTGCATCAGTTAATGACACTGCTCCTCCTACGTCCTACCAGCCCTTTCCGCAACACTTCACGGCGGCGTCAGGAAACGAGGAGGAGACGATGCTGCTCAATTTCACGTCGGGATCAGCAGTGGCAACAGTAGACCACGTGCATCGTGGAGCACAGAAGAATATGACGAGTAGGATTGCATACAAGAAGGGCTGTGCTGAGAAGAGGCCGACCATCGATTCCTCATCATCTCCTGGCTGTGGAGACACAATATTGACGAGATCACGGCCACACTAGTCCTCGCCTTCCTGACCTAGAAGGAATGACCGACGACGTGCTCATATACCTAGGAAACCCACTAACGCAAGGATGTGCAACTTGGAGGCCTGTCCGGATCGTGATCCATCGCCGAAGCTCCTGTGAGCGGAGATGCTCACACGGAGCAGAGATTTAAGCCGCAGTTCGCGTGAGAAAATGCAAACACGAGGGGTAGGAATCGAGATCGACGGTCCAGACTTCCAATTAAATAGAACCAACCGGTCCATCTGGAGCAAGCTTGGGATCGGCTGGCCCAGTGCAATCCAGGATACAAGGGCTCCTGACGTGATCTGGAGACGGACCTGAAGGATCCAACGTCTCATATAAGTAAATCCCTTTTAAAATATTCATATATTATCAGAATTATGAATAATGCATTAAAAATAGCTCCCTTGGCCAATAAATTTACCAAAAACATCTATAGATTAAAAAAATGTCATCTTTATTATGAAACCCTTATATCCGACCTGTGAAACGGTATTGTTGCTGGTTTCTAGTTTAGATGTTAATGCTTCTTATTATGGTTAGTAAATTAAAATAATTAGCAAACGATGTGTATTAAATATGAAAAAAATATTTCATAACCCTAATAGCATGTGTAAACTAAGTATGGACTCTGATCTAATAATTATGCCAAAATGTTGGATCTTTCCTAATAAATGACTAATTAGATGTTTTACCCTCATATTAATTCTAGAAAATAGGAAAAGTATCAGAAAATTATGACAATCGAACCAGCCCTGAATTATGACATATAAGTCAGTATAAAAATACCAAAGACTAGTTTAAGATCCAATTTAACCCAGGTTTGACCGAAATTCTAATTGGACCTAAAATAACATCAATAATGGTGAACCTTGTTTTAATGATGATTAATTTGTTAATAATCATGTGATGACTAGAGATGTAGATGGTCCAGAACATAAATAGAAATCTCTGAACTTAGGTATGTGGGTTTATTTCAAGTATATGACTATGGTTTTCTTAGTTGCAATCATGATATGTATGTATGCTCTCTTCTATTTGCAAATATTGGATGTAGTATCACTATATAGTACTCGATGTTTTATCACTTAAAAACATAAATGATGAGTAGATGTTTTGTATTTATTTAAGGAGTTCATTATCCCCCTTATGAGGGAATGGATTAATATTGACTAGTACAACTCCCTAGAGCACACAATGTACGGGGAATTTCCCTAGAGTACTCGGTACACGGGGATGGGCCCAATATATATGTTTTGGTACTAGTCTACCTTGATAATGCAACTCATCTAGAAAAATGACAAAAATTGACGTATTTCTCTTAATGAAAAAATATTTTCTATGATCTTCCTTCTTTTTTTTTTTGCAAATCTTTTCAAATTATGAAAACCATAAATATATGTATCTTTCTACCCATGTACATAACGCATTGTGTGGATTCATTATTTCACGTATGTTTTAGGTTCAGAGCTAGCATGAGATAAAAGAACAAGAAGTGAGAAAGTTGTACAGGTTGTACCTATTTTGTAGATCCTGATCAGCATACATGTTTATAGACTTGTAAAACTTTCGTTTAAATTATGTAATGTAAGTTGTAATAATTCATGTTATAAATGTACATGTTGAATGTTGAGATTTAATGTATGGTGTATGTTATGTTGAATGTTCATGTATGCGTATTATGATTCCGCATCACTCTATGAAACAATTAGCTAACATTTTGAGTTTGTCCTCTCGTGCCTTCCAAGTCTAGAGACGGCAGAATCCAGGGACGTTACACCAACAGATCCAGAAGAATAGCTACATGGTGTGTCTAGTTGCAACATGTTGTGTAATCTTTAGGCAGTGAACAAGATAGGGAATCAGGAGCAGGGCAGTGACACCACATGTTAGGAAAGTAACACGTTGTGTTAAGTTTTCATGGAACTGTTCCTACCCCAATCTCAATACCACTTTCTAGACAGTGGTAAAAGGATTTAAGTGCCTGTCCCTAGGTTGCTCAAATGGATCTCACACATTGGGATATACAATAAGAAATAATAACTCATAAAGTAAAAGATTTAAAGAACTAACCAAGCCAATTATGATTTTGTAGATTTGTCCTTGTCATTAGAGTTTGTCAAGAACAGAAGTGATTTAGTCAATTCTTCATAATGATCCGTCATGTTTGCCTAAATAAAAAATCATGACAAATGTCAATGTAAAAACATTGGGTATGGTTATGGAAAAACAAGAAACAATATATGTATATTTGATGGAAAATAACCACTTGGAATATTTTTAACAAACAAAAGTTAACAAACTCCTCCTATGTTTTCAAATTTTGTGCAAATGTAGCCGGTCCCAAGCACGGGTAAAGGAGGAGGGTTGGTGGTAGGTTGACATCCAACCATAAAAACTTTATCACTCTTTCTATGACATGGATCCTTATAAAAATTTCATTGGAGCATCCCTACCTAGCGATGCGCTGCATCGACACCCGGATGCAGTGATAAATATGCAAGGGGTTTTGACACAATGACACCTGATTGTGTTGAAGGACAAGCAAGGGTTTCCACATCTTGGACGGGTGTGGGTAAAGAAGCTAGTCCCACTGCATCATCACTCAGATGTAGTGAAAAATGTGTAAGATTTCCACATCTTAGACAGGTGTGGGTAAAAAATCTAGTCCTGCAACATCATTGCCCGGATGTAGTGAAAAATGTGCAAGGGCAACATTTTCGACGAAGGTAGGTAAAGAAGCAAGTCCAAGAAAAAAAGGTTTAGAGCTGGATCTTAGAATATTGGCTCTTTGACAGAAAAATATTTGGAGATAGTAGATACCATGATGAGAAGAAAAATCAATATAGCTTGCTTACAGGAAACTAAGTGGACAGGGGAATGTTGTAGAGTGATTGGAGACACATGATACAAAATCTGGTATACATGCATTGATAAAGATAGAAATGGCGTAGGTATTATTGTTGATAAGATATTGAAGGATGATGTTGTCAAGATCACTAGGATGGGTGATAGAATCATAACTATCAAGGTCATTCTTGGGGGAAAGATTTTTAACATTATTAGCGCTTATGCCCCCCCAAGTTGGCCTTAGTGAAGATTTTTGGGATAACATGGATGAATTGATGCAAGGAATACTGACAGAGGAGAAGATCATTATTGGGAGTGATTTAAATTGCCATGTAGGGAGTAGCAATGATGGATATGAGAGAGTTCATGGTGGTTTTGGATATGGCAGCAGAAATAGAGAAGGAGAGAGGACATTAGATTTTTCAGTTGCATATGATATGATTTTGGCAAACACCCATTTCAAGAAAAGAGAATCTCATAAGATTACTTTCAAGAGTGGGCACAATTGTAGCCAAATTGATTACCTCCTTACAAGGTGGGAGGATCGTAAAGTATGCAAGGACTGTAAAGTGATTCCTGGCGAAGAACTCACGACCCAACATAGGTTGGTGGTTTTGGATATTAACATGAAGATCAATAAAGGCAAGCATAACAAAAATCAAGATCGTAGGATCAAGTGGTGGAATCTTAAAGGAGAAAAGAAATTGACCTTTCATGATAAACTCATCAAGGAGGGAACTTGGAACTTAGAGTCTAATGTAAACACTATGTGGCATAACATGAGCACCCGCATAACAAAAATTTCCGAAGAGGTTTTGAGGGAGTCCAAAGGTTGTGGGCCTCCACAAAAAGAGACTTGGTGGTGGAATGATGAAGTATAGAAGTAGTAAACTAAAAGGGAGATCTATAGGATCTTGCCCAAATCTTGAGATGATGCAACATTCCAGAGATACAAGCAAGAAAAGAAAGAAGCAAAAAAGGTTGTTCAAGATGTAAGGTCTCGATACTTTGATGATATTTATAAGAAGCTGGACACTAGAGAAGGGGAAATATATATATATATATATATATATATATATATATAAATGGCTCGTATAAGAGAAAGGAAAGGAAGAAACTTGAGTCAAGTAAAATGCATCAAGAATGAAGATGGTAGAGTGCTGATAAAGGATGATGATATCAAGAACCAATGGAGAAATTACTTCCATAAGCTTTTCAAATGAGATACTGTAAATAATGTTAGAGACTCGTGTGACAGGGATACAAGAGATATCATTTACACATGACAAGTTTCACATTTTGAGGTCAAGAATTCCTTAAAAAAGATGACAATGAGAAAGGCATGTGGACCAGATGGTATTCCCATTGATGTATGGAAGAGTATAGGGGATGAAGGAGTTATGTGGTTAAAAACTTTATTTAATAAGATTATACAGACAAAGAAGATGCCAGATGAATGGAGAAATAGTACTATAGTCCCCATCTACAAGAACAAAGGTGATGTTTAGAGCTGCACAAACTACAAAGGTATCAAGTTCATGAGTCACACAATGAAGCTTTGGGAGAGGATTATTAAGCAGAGGCTAAGATCTATAACGCATATATCAAACAACCAATTTGGTTTCATGACTGGTAGATCAACAACAGATGCTATTTTTATGATAAGGAGGCTTATAGAAAAGTATAGGGAAATAAAAAGAGATCTTCACATGGTTTTTATCAATTTGGAAATGACTTATGATCGTGTACCCAGAGAAGTGTTATGGATGGTTTTGGGGAAAAAGGGCGTGCCAATCCAATACATTGACTTAATTAAAGACATGTATAGTAGCTCAAATACAAGTGTGAAGACTCCTAGAGGTGAGACACCAACTTTTTCCATCACAGTTGGGGTACACCAAGGATCCACACTCAGCCCATATCTATTCATTCTTGTTATGGATGAATTGATAAAGAATGTTCAGGATGATGTTCCTTGGTGTATGTTATTTGCTGATGATATTGTATTGATTGATGAAACTAAAGATGGTTTCAATGATAAAGTCGAATTTTGGAGAAAGGCATTGGAATCAAATGCATTGATGATTAGTAGGAGCAAAACTAAGTATATGCATTGCAATTTCAGCCAATCTCGTAGTGTGAATGGTGGATCCAAGTCAGACGGAGTAGATATACCAAAATGTGATAAATTTTGTTACTTGGTCTCTATAATTCAAACAGATGGCGATGTCCAAAATGACGTTTGTCATAGGATCACTACAGGATGGTTGAAATGGAGGAGTGTAACTGGAGTATTATGTGATTGGAAGATCCCTCTCAGACTGAAAAGCAAGTTTTATAAAACTGCTATTCGGCCAACCATGCTCTATGGGAGTGAATGTTGGGCGGTGAAGAAACAAGGACTCAACAAGATGAACGTGGCTGAAATGCATATGTTGTGATGGATGTGTGGGAAGACAAGAAAAGATCACTTAAGAAATGACTATATCGGGAATAAAGTGGGGGTGGCAAGCATTGGGGACAAGTTGCGTGGGGTCCGACTCATATGGTATGGACATGTGCAATGCATACAAACTAATGCACCTATACGAAGCAATACTATTAAGGCAAGCATAATTAATAGAAGAAGAGGAGGGCCTAAATTAACATGGGAAGAGCTTATAAAGAGAGATTTTAAATCTCTACATATCAACTAGAATATGACCCATGATAGAGCTAAATGGAAAAGAAGGATCCATGTAGTCAACCCCAACATAGTTGGGATTGAGGCTTAGTTGATGATGATGATGATGAAAAGTTAACAAATACAAAACAAACACAATATACTACGTAACAAGAGTCAATCACCTCACATAATGAGAGTGGGTGAAAAGTCTAACAAGGTGCCACTTAATCCCAAAGGAAAGGGTAATGTCCACTTAACCCTAAGGGAGAGGCAAAAGGTTTCCACTTGACCCATAACAACAATAAGTGGAAAGTCTCAAGCAAGGAAATGAGGGGAGTATATTGCAAGTCCATGTATCGAATAAAAGAACGATCAATATACATATATAAATTTGAAACTCTAGTCAAAGAGAATGAGGTATCTCAATCATGTATGTAGACACGTGTTTTTATCCATAGGTACATAATCATACCCTACATCACAACATCCAATTTCAAGAGGGTAGAGTATAGGTACCTTTCACCGAATATTAGTGTAAGAAGAGCCTTGAGGGTCAAGATAGGTCAACGTCAAGCCCTGGTACAATAATGGGTATTCATGCATTAACATTATAGTAAAAAATATGGAGGGATCACAAGGACCAAATAGGGTTTCTTAAGCCTCATTATGATCATTATTTCATGTTTATCAAGATTATAAAGATTATTATCAAGATCCATAATTAATTACTAGTAGGACCTTACCCAAAGTCAAGGTCATTGGTCAACTTCTAGATCAATTTTAAGATAGAGATTTCCGCAAAATAGTATTTTACAATCTTAGAAAGATTGGATCAGAAGGTTTGATCTTTATTAGGTTCAATAATCACAAGATCAAGATTGGAAATTAATGTTAAGATTTCATGAGCAAGAGTATCACATAGAGATAAGAGTGAGTCTATATATCATTTTTGACTAGATCTAGGCTTCAAGGAATCAAAAGTTAATAAAAATGACCAGTGCATAGATCGAGAATCATAATCTTGATGTTAGAACAATTAAGCATTGTAAAAAGTGGAACAAATATGATTTAGAATTTTCATTGGGTTAGGGTTAGAATGAGATTTCTAAACCAGTCCCATTAGATTCCTTTTAATTTTCTAATGAAAATTGACTACTTGTTTGCCATATTAGGATCATCCTAGCATTACATATGATCAAAGCAACAACAAATTTAATTTACATCAAAAATCAACTTGTTAGTGGGACACTAACTTAATTATAGGGCTTGGGCCCATCTAGTGATCGACTGGGTTAGGCGGTTAGTAGCATTGTTGGGCCCGTGGTAGTTTACTTCTTGGCCTTGATCAGCATCAGTCTCAATGGTCATGAATGGGGCACAAGAGTCCCATTCCTGCATGTGCTCTGGTTGGTTCAACACAAGGAGGCAATGGACTTGCAGCTAAAGTCCTCACCAGAGAACATGAAAAGTAAGGAATGGATGATTGAGAGGCACGAGAAGTGGATGGTGCAGTCCCCTTAGTTCGAAGGGCTCAACTAGGGTCTCTGACTGGCTTAAATCACAATCCCATTAAGGAATGATGTTACTTCAACTAACAAATAAAGCAAACTAAGAAAAATGAAGTAAGAAAACAAATAAGAGAACAAGTAAAAACAAAGAACGATATAACAAGTATGGATGGGTACTTGGATAGGGTTTCACCATCTAAGGTCTCTCACCAACATGCAATACTTACACCCATAGTATACCCTTAGCAAGATTACAAGCAATCATGATATATGTCTATTCCCTCCTATCTCGAGCTTAGGATAGATCTAGATTATGATGTTGTATCTCTCTGGCGATGACAAACAAACAATCACAAATGTAACCATATGACCATTTAGCTTAAGCATGTTGGATCTAGGGATCTATAGGGGGGTGGTAGTGAATAGGGCTTCAAAACTTGCACAAGAATAGTTAGACCTTCAAATTATATCAATTAGAACCAAATGCTAAAAGTGAATTTGAAGTCTTATCTAAACAAGAATGGCAAGGGAGAGAGAGATTGAAAAATACACTTGGATAATGTGTTTAGAGTGGTTCCAATCTCCAAACTAGGAGACCGTTAGTCTACTACCTAGAGAGGTCAATGTCTAGGACTTTGCAACCCATGTATACTTATAATCTATTATAAGATATACATGATGACCGCCTTACACCCAAGGGATTACCTATCTAAAAGCGTCTTACCCACTCTTACAAGTAGCTCAATTCCTTCTCCTAGGACATCTCCTCCTTGCAACAAGTCTTCAGCCTTGATGATTTACCCACTCAACTCTTTGGATCTTCTGCCTTGTCCTTCTCCTTCACTTGAAGAAGATCTTTACACCTTCTTCAACCTTGAAGAAGAAAAACAACTCCTCCTTCACTCGGATAAGATCACTTCAGCTTTGTTCATTGATAAAGGGGATCAGGAAGTAGAGAAATGGAGAGATTTACAAAGTAACAATGGGGTAGCTCTCTTACAACATGCCTAACTCATTCATAATCACAAAATGCTTTATACATGAGAGAGAGAAAGGGGCTCAAAGGAGTTCAACACTCAACTATAGAAAGGACAAAGGATAGCATGAACAAACAACATTGGAATGAACTCCTAGAGGTCCTATATATAGCTGAGGGTGTTCCTTTGAGTGTGTGATCACTTAAGAATGAAAACTAGCCATTTTGCAACTTGCAACAAACATATTTTCGATTCTAACAACTCTCCAATGGTTGGAATCACTTTTTTTGCATTTTCTATATAGTGTATTCGATCGAGTTTCAATAAAGGTAACTCAACTGATCCACTATCTGAATGATTCATTTTTCTAATGATCGGTCAAGTTTGTCCTGGGGTAACTCGATCGATTCACCAAAATCAACTTTGGACAGAAAGTTGGTCGGTCGAGTTCTATGAGTGTACAACTCCATTGATCCAAATCATTCCCAAAATCCATCATGAGTTGGTCAAGTTTCAAACTCGAGTGATAAAGTTGTTGTGATGAATTTTTCAAAATAATTTTTAGGTGATCAAATGATGGTATTAAGTGTCCCTGATTTTTTTTTCTCATTTTAGTTACAAGTCATATAATCCACATAGATGATTTAAAAATGTTCTAAGGTGATTTGGACTGTTTTCCAAAATTGCACATTTGCATTGCTTTTGACTTGAACTTTGACAAGCTCGGTCTTGATGAATTCGATCCTTTTCATGTACCTAATACCTGAAACTATCTTAAACAAACATATTAGATACATATCAATGGAATGGTTAATTCATTATCAAAGTATTAATAATGTATAACTCTCAAGTAAAAATTCTCCCCTTTTTGATAATGACAAACTATTCCTCAACATATTGAAAAGGATATGTAAAATTATACCTTAGCCTTGTGAATTGCAAGGGAATTCAAAATGTGAACAATGTGAATTGCTCCCCCTCAATCTATTCTCACTTACCTGCATAGTTAGTCTTTGTACACAAAACTATATAACATATATACTACATAGTCCTTTAGCAAGTAACATGAGAAGGCATATACTTAGACAATAAAATGATCATATAGGCAGTGAAAAAAATATGGTTGAGCTTCAAAAACATCTCAAACTTCTCTTCCCCTTTTAACATTATTAAAAAGTAAGGGGGGGGTAGAAGAGCATAAAACCATGTCTTCTCCAAGAACAACCAAAGACATGTAACCACAAGAAGCACAAACCAAAAAACAAAGACGAGAATAGAGAAAAGCAGACAACCTCTATCATAATAAAAATAAGAATTAGTATACTAAAAACTCATATGATAGAGCACAGAAAGAGTTATGATACATATTATTAAGATTACAACACATAATCCTATTCTTGAAACAAGTACAAACCAGTGATGATAACAACATGATGATAGAAATAGTATAACTCAGATAATGTGCCCAAGTGTCTTTAGTACAAAGTAGTCTAGAAATATATATAGATCAACATCTAAAGACTAAAAACTAAAACATCTAGACATCTAAGCTATCTATGTCCAATGGGTCATCATCATCATCATCATCATCATCATCATCATCATCATCATCATCATCATCATCATCATCATCATCATCATCATCATCATCATCATCATCATCATCATCATCATCATCATCATCATCATCATCATCATCATCATCATCATCATCATCATCATCATCATCATCATCATCATCATCATCATCATCATCATCATCATCATCATCATCATCATCATCATCATCATCATCATCATCATCATCATCATCATCATCATCATCATCATCATCATCATCATCATCATCATCATCATCATCATCATCATCATCATCATCATCATCATCATCATCATCATCATCATCATCATCATCAGGCTCGTAGTCCTCGTCATCATCAAAAGGTGTAGTAGAGACAGCTGTAGCTTCATCAACAGAGGCATAAAAAAAGCCATCATTAGAACCATCATCAGGGCCATACTCCTCAGTGGCTCCTCATCATCAATAGGAGCTTCCTCATCAGCCTAGTCGGGCATCTCCTCATCGGCATAAGGACAAAAAATGTGACTATGCTACAAGTCATTCTGCTCATCCCAAGACATGCCAAGATCATGTAGCTCCTTGGCTTGAGGGAAAGACGGAGTAGAAGTTCCAATTCTAGCAAGCATGGTAGCAAGGGGGCTAGCAAGCAAAGGAAGCACTCTAGGGGTAGGTGTAGAGGCGGGTCTACCAGCAATAGAGGAACTGACAATGGAAGCAGTAGGAGGAGGGGCTAGGTAGAAGTGACTATATGCATATGAAGCATAGTCATTGTCTGGATAGGGCTGGTAGGTAGGGTAAGGATGGGTACATGATAGGTTCATGGTCGATATGATTTGGAAGAGGTCCTGATGAAGGTGCTCATGAACCTGTAGGTTGTACGCTTGCTGATGCACCATGTAACCCATTAGAGCTTCATTGGATACATGGAACGAGGCGTGGGCAGGTCGGGATGGTGGTGGAGATGGAGGTGTCTGGGTAGAGGTAGAGGCTCCAGGTGTGGTGGAAGAGGATGTAGGCAAAAAGGTTTTCTTGATTGTGGGCTCACTGACACAAGCTCCTTTTCTAGAGGGTTTGTAATGAAGATCATGAAAAAGGGACTTCTCAGTTGTAAAGGTGAAAAGACCACAAATTAGGGTTGGGTAGGGTGGGTGGATACCTTGGGTATTCTTCCTGGAGTCAAAGTAGGTCATGTGGTGGAGAATGTATCTAGACCACTTGACTCCTATCTTCTTCAAATTACAATACAAAATCACTATGGTATTCTCTGCAATTTCAGTTTGATTCTTTTTGGGGTGAATATTGTAGTTAACTACCAGAGCAAGTATGCAGTTTTTGATATATAAGGAAGAGGATGGTATGGTGGAATTCTTCCTATAGTGTGCATAAGGATTCTTTAAGAACTTATGAATATCAGGGAGAGTAAAACCACAGTTCTTGTAGAGAGACTCAGGGTCAAGTAGGTCAAAATACTCAGGATAATCTTTCCTCCATGTGTCGGTGACCTCAGTACCATTGAGAAAGATGTTCAAGGTATCTTCTGAGATAGTGAATTTCTTACTGACAATAATAGAAGTTAGAATAACTTGAGTATTAGGAGCGGGTACAAGAGAGTCATAGTTCCATGAAAGATTGGCATAAAATTCATGGACCTTCTTTGGTGCTTGTAATGGAATTATGAAAGCACCGACGTTCTACACTCAGGGAGGCTATGTGATGGTAGTAAAGCAACTCAACTACCTCATGTATGACCTTTTGATTACAAGGATGAGGCTCAAACAAGGCATGGAATGGAAAAGGGTTCCTTGGAAGGAGCTCCTCACACATGTTTAGATATTCAGTTGAAACAAAGATGGTGTCATCAAAAGGAATGAGGCGTGAGTTGGAGGTTGATGATGGAGTTCCAATAGGTGCAACCCTATTTCTTCTATTTGAGGCCATGAAGGAGAAATCGAGCAGATTGAGTGGACAAAAAAGAGAGGAAACACCACCAAGGGTTGTCTAACCACCTAAGATAGAGAGGTTTGAGGCTAGGGCTAGGAAAGGGAAGGTCGAGCCTAGGGTTGAGGGTTTTGGGAGTTGGAGTAAGAATCTATCAACTTTTCTCTAGTTGAGAGGGAGAATAGTCGGCCGAAACTTATTTAAGATTTGGTCCAGCTCGACCATCGGTCGAGTTCTAAGAGTGAGAAACTCGACCAAATGACTTTTTGCATAAGCCTTCAGCCATGGATTGGTCGAGTTGGCAACTCGATCGATAGACAGTCTGTCCCAAACATAAAATTTTTAGATTCTATCCATACATATGCTAATTAAATGCATTTTTCTATGCCATTTTGCATTTTAGACATATTAAGGCACATGTCACTCATCATAGGGTACTATTTTGTGATAAAACATTTGCTTGTGAAAGATATCCAAAACAAGCAAAAAACAAGGCATAAGAACATGAAAATTTAGCACTTTAGCAAGAAAAGGTGGTCAAAACATGATCAAAGCATATATGATAGATAACAACTAGATAGATGGCATATAAATATCACCAAAAGTAGTTATGAGCAGTTTAGATCTATTAAAATTAAATTTCTCTCTAGCTAGAGGTTTAGTAAAAATGTCAGCCAACTGATTTTTCGTGTCCACATGTGTGATATAAATATACTTCTTGGCAATGTGATCATGAAGAAAATGATGATGAACCTCTATATGATTGGCTCTACTATGAAATATAGGATTATAAGATAAATTAATTACACTACTATTGTCACAATAGATGGGAGAAGCATCAAAATAAATGTTAAAGTCTTGGAGAATTTTCTTCATCCATAGAACTTGGGCACAACAACTCCCGAACACAATGTATTCAACCTTGGTAGTTGATAGAGACACTGTGCTCTATTTCTTGGAAACCAAGACACCAAGCATGGTCCTAAGAGGAAACAAGTGCCACTTGTGCACTCTGTATCAATCAAACATCCTACGTAATCAACATCACTATAAGCAGTAAGAGTAAAGTCCCATGACTTAGGATACCATAGTCCAAAATTTTGAGTTTGGGCTAAATACCTCAAAATCTTCTTAACATCTATAAGATGTGGTTTCCTAGGACTTGATTCAAAGTGAGCACACAAGCCAATACTAAACAATATGTCAGGTCTAGAGGTAGTTAAATAAAGTAAACTTCCAATCATACCTCTATAGAGCTTGTCATCTACCTTTTCACCTTCTTCATCTTTATCAAGCTTGATGATGTTTGACATGGGGGTGTCCATTGGCTTGGTGTTCTGCATCCCAAAGTGCTTCAGTAGCTCACTTTTGTACTTGCCTTGGTTAACGAAATTTCCATTCTTTGTTTGCTTGATTTGAAATCCAAGGAAAAAAGTAAACTCCCCCATCATGCTCATCTCGAACTCACTCTGCATAAGATCACTAAACTCATTGCAAAGATCACGATTAGTTCCTCTAAAAATGATATCATCAACATAAATTTAAATGATAAGAAAATTATCAGTAATGTATATAAGGAACAAGGTAGAATCAACTTTTCCCATGATATAACCATCATTTAGCATCCATTTGATATAACAATTTTTTTTGTAGCTAGCAAAAGCAAGTAGCATTCTAATAGACTCAAGCCTAGCAACAAAATAATATGTTTCATGAAAGTCAATACCTTCCTGTTGATTGTATCCTTGAGCCACTAACCTTGGTTTGTTTCTTATCACCTTGCCATTTTCATCCAACTTATTGTAGTAGATTCCACTTGGTGCCAATGATCTTTCTATCACATGGTCTTGGCACGAGAGTCCACACTTTGTTCTGATCAAATTGCTCCAATTATTCCTGCATGGCTAGGATCCACTCATCATCCGTAAGAGCTTCTTTGACATTCTTTGGATCAAGTTGTGAGATGAAGGCACTGTTGGCTTGTTCTTTATTGTAGGTGTAGGGAAATACGACATCAGATAGGCAGCAAAAACAAAAAAAATTACTGACATATTTCCCATTAACTAGCAGATCGCATCAATAATATGGCACCGAAAGGATGGTTTCACAAAGATATACCTGATCCTGGAGCAAGTATAATGACAATCCTCATCGATGTAGATGCACACTTTGTCTTGGATGGTGTATGTGAAACTCATGGTTGCACTGCGACTCATTTGACTGCTCCTCCATGTACAGTAGACTAGGACAACTGCTGTAGCGGCTCCTCTGATCTCGTCACATACTGCGAGTTGATGTTTCCCTCCTAGCATTAGCAAAAGGACTCCTGCCTCTAGAGTAGTCCACATGGACCAACTATAACTCATGTTGTCCTGCTAGAATGGATAGGAAGGAGTTGTTCCTCCTGTTGGTGTACTAGTCACCAACCTTCTCTCCCACAATAATGATCACTAGTTGTTTCTCTCCCTTGGATATCCCTCCCTAGTCAGGGAGGACTTGCCTGGGATCTTGTGGTTACCACAACCAGAGAGGACAACAATTGTCAGAGCATCTAATTCTTAATTGTCTGTGTTGTGTTATATGAAGCGCCCTATACCCCTCTATTTATAGTAGAGGCCAGGGCCAAGGTTACCAGTTTGTGCAGGAGTGGAAAGGACTGAAAGATCTCAAATTTTCACAACAATTCTAGAAGTTTCACAACCTGTGATAGCCGATACAGTCATCTCACCTAGTGAGATGCTTGTCTGGGAGTGAGAGGGTCGTCTTACTGAGCGAGACGGTTGTTTTGCACTTTCTAGTTTTTACACAAATCGACAATTCAATTCCTATTAATGTTGGACATTGATTTCCTTGCACAACAAGTAATGTACAAGCGAAACAAATAGGGAAATGTCTATAACCTTCCCTTGACCAAACTGGACCTTCTTGCCCATGTGAGAAGGCCGTCTCAGTCACTGAGATGGTCATCTGGTGGCCCGAGTCGATCCAGCCGGTTGGGTCAGTTAGCTTCTTAGACAATTTTACTCAAATCAACCTTGACTCTCCAGACGCCCATCTCAACACTTGAGATGGCCATTTGGCACTCTCTAGATGCCTGTGTCAACCTTTGATATGGTCATTTGGCAGTGTTATCATGCTTTTTATTGCATGAATCAAATACATAAACACTTTAGTACTTTCAATATCTGAACTTATCTTTTAAATGAGTTCCTATGTGTGTGACCCTATAGGTCCCATATCACATTGGCAGTGAATGTCCATAACAACTTATGACATCACAAGTGATGAGAAATGCCTAGTCACACATAATTACTACCCAAGTGAATGGAAAGTTGGGGAGAAACTTCAACCTATAACCTGTGTATGGTGTTATAGTGTTTGTATAATTTCTTTGTCACTTATATCTGGATTGAACTAGAGGCATGGAGAAATCATCCTCATTATTATTCAATCTTGTTTCTTGAACCAAAGCAGACTGCATGTGATAAATATGTAAGCTCAATATCATATATTGACTCACATGTGTATTGCCATTCTTTTCTCAGTCTCACTAATGAAGAGGCCTTAGATATCATACTCCTGTAGGAGGGACAAATCCCATCTCTATCACTCACAGTCAATCCCCATGTGTCAAAGTCACCCAATCATCACCTTTTTAACAACCCATGATTTAGGATTGTGTTTGATGATTTCAAAGTGTACCCAATGACATGTGATGTGTGTAATGATTTTAGGTCTAAGAAACACAACCACCACCATCACTGTGATAGTTGACTATGGCTTCCATGATGATGGCTTTCATGTGTCAGTCTTACAGTGGGTCTATCCGATACACTATTCTCTAACATGTATCTGTGTGCTTTTTTTCATATTACCATATCATGACTAATGAGACTCTGTAATCAACCAACTCACACTCCAATCTTATGTGTTATTGCTGTCTATCAAACTTCCACAAAAAAAACCGATCATAGACATAATGAGAATGCATATACTCTTAACATTCACATGATTTCATTCTCTAAGTCCTCAACCTGAAGACATACATCATTGAGTAATATCATTCTCTAGACATTTATTATGTTATTCATTATCTCATAACTGAATATACAAAAAAAATGGAAGCTTGACTTTATGATTAATCAAATCATTTACATGTTATGCCATTACAATCATCATATGATTGGCTCTTTGGGCATACATACCAACAGACTCCCATTTTCACTTAGAGCTAATCACCCATGGATCTCATCCTTAGTGACTTAACATGACCATCATACATTTGCTGCAAAAGTACTTTTATAGCGGGTTTATCAATGTTTTCTCTAAGTTGGTATCTTGCAATTGTCACATCTCTTTGATGTACAACTACTCATATGATATGGAAGTGCCATAGTATGCTATCTGAGATTCCTAGCCTAACTAGTTGCTCCATTGTTGTCATCAATATTTCTACGGTGTCATCAATGTTTTGAACCTCACATAAGTTCACCCATATGAACTTCTTGATCCATACAATATCCTCTACTATTCTTGTGATACAGAGATACTCGACTTCTTTTTGTAGTTTCGAATAACTGTCATTAGCTTAGAACCCTCTTTAGCTTATAGTTCTCATTTGTCATCAAACATAAATTTAGATTGTGATCATTTTGTCAGTTTGGAAGCTTGCATGGATGTAACCCTTTACATACAACTCTTCCTTATTAATATAACCAAGAAATCAATCCTTTGATTTCTTCACAAGAATCTAGCAATGTTCTTTATGGTAGTCCAGTAACTCTTACTGGTATCTGACATATACCTTCTCTTCATGTCTAATACATATGAGATTGCTAGGCTGGTATATATATGTCTTCTCATCATGTCAAATACACATGAGATGACTGAATATCCTCTAGTCATGTCCAATACATACAATATTACTATATATCTTCTCATCATGTCCAATACATATGAGATAACGAGATAAGTACAAACATTGCATTCAAGATAGATCCGATTGCAAATGCATATGGCATCTATCCATGTGTTCCTATTCTTGATAAGAATTGGGACACTAGGCTCCTAAGAGACTAACTCCATGGATCATGGACACATTTTCTCTCATTGAGTCTTGCATGCTAAACCCTTCAACATGATACCAATGTATCATGTATGTGCTGTTACTTGGGTCAAGAAGCTTTCTAGATCTATCTCTATAGACCTTGATCCCTATCTCATAAGATGCTTCTCTTAAACCCTTCATATAGATGATACTTTCCTTGCCATGTTTTTAACATTTATAGGATAAGGAAACTATTCCCATCATTATGTGGAATATTAATATGCTCCCACGAAATCTTTTATAATCATTGATTCCATCTTCATTCTGACTCAAGTCAAACCCTTTGACTATCTTGTCAAAAAAGAAGATTCCAATTATGAGATGCTTGCTTCAATCCACATATTGACCTTTATAGCTTATAGACTTTACTTGCATTCTTGGATTCATAAAACCATTAGGCTATGCCACTTACACATCCTCTTTATTATTCCAATTAAGGAATGTAGTTTTACCATCCATGTGCAAAATCTCATAGTCATACTAAGCTGCAACAACAAGCATGATCCAAATAGATTTAACCATGGTAACTAGTGAAAAGACTTCATCATGTTCAACAATTTGAACTAGTTTGAAGCTCTTTGCAAGCAATTTACCTTTCCATATTAGTCTTCATACAAAAACCCAAATGCACCCAATGGGTTATACCCCTTCAGGTGGATCCAACAAGGTCATACTTTGTTGGTGTACACAGAGTCCATCTTTGATCCCATGTCCTAAAGACATTTCTCAAATTTTGGTCCCTCAATAGTTTCTAGGTAGGTTGTTGACTCATCTCTATGATCAATTCACCACCTTCTTTGAGTTATAAGATAATAATCTTTCAAACTCAAGGCATGTTCGAATAGAACTATGAGTTTTGTGTTTACATAAGGAACTTGAGTTTCCACAACAACTTGTGATTCTTCTTGTTCCTATTATACCTCTTTAGGTTCTATGTTTTCTTGTTTGTATCAAACATTTCGAGTTCTACTTTTACTCCCACTGATTCCTTTAGAACTAATATCCATTTAGGAATTCAACCATCCTAGTAACAAACACTTTGTTGTCGGGTTGGAATATAAGTAGTATTAAAAAAGATAACATTCTTGTGATTTGTGGATATATCCTTTTAAGAAACTATTTTCTAATATAAGCTTTCAATCCCAATCATTATAAAAGACATATCGGGTCACTTCCCATGCCATATCTCATATGGTGTCTTTTGAACCAATTTTAGACAGTACATT
Organism: Alisma plantago-aquatica; assembly: GCA_963693085.1. Lineage (NCBI taxonomy): Eukaryota > Viridiplantae > Streptophyta > Magnoliopsida > Alismatales > Alismataceae > Alisma > Alisma plantago-aquatica. The sequence goes on from OY856412.1 coordinate 272,666,023, forward strand.
ATTTAGTGTTTAAGCATGTGCCCAAAAGAAATTGGAAGATTAGATAGATATTATTGATTAACCTGACCATGTTTTAACAAGGTGTGATACTTTCTTTTTGAGACATCAGTATGTTTTAGGTGGAGTTCATTGTGATACACTATCACGGTCTCTCCAGAAAGTCCTCAAACTTTTGGTTAAAATGTTTCAACATTGATCACATCAATGTATCTTAATAATTTACTAAGTGAGTTACGTACTTCATTCATAATCTTCTTGAACGCTTCAAGATATTCATACTTGTATTTCATTAAATACAAATTTCAATATCTACTGATCACATTTGTAAATATAATGAGGTACTTGTAACTACCTTTAACATTCATTCTAAAAGGTCTATGTACATCAATATGTATTAGTCCTAATGAAATAGTCAATCTCTCACTACATCTAGTGAAGATGCTTTTGTCATATTGCACAATAGATAAGACATGCATGTATCTATTGGTTCAATAACCAAATGAGTCCAGATAATCATCATATGGATTCTAGAAATGCATTTCTCATTTATGCGCTCTAGATGACAGTGCTATAGGTATTCAGTTTGTTTGAGTAATCAAGTCATTCAGTATATGTGTCATACACATTTGTCTTTACAACTATGAAGTATAGTTTGTGAGACATAGGGCATTGCCATAAAAGATCATATCTTTTAAAGTGAAACATAATGTTATTGTCATACAAAACATATAATGTTTTCATTAATGAAAGTACATAATAACAACTCAAAAATTCTATCATGTGCCCATGAATGATAGCTCCTAACTGTAAAGGCAGCAACCCTTGCTCCAAAAAGTTCTAGTTTACTTCTTCTCAGGTCTTGATGTAGTGATCTCTATCTCCATTTTCTTCCTGAGATCATCTATAAGGAGGATAGTTCTTTCCAATGTCTAGACAAGTGACAATGGTGGCACTTTCTTTTCTTTATCCTTTAAATGAAGAGGACATATTCTTTTTACGCTTACCCTTATCTATAACTTGAGTGTAGAAGACTTGGACTTATGCTTAGCCTCAAAACATTTCTTAGACTTGCCTTTGCCCTAGGACTCACTTCCACTGAACACCATCATGGATTTGTCCTTCTTCTTCCTTGCTTTGGCATCAACATGTCAAATCATTTGATAAACTGACTATATGATTCATGCAACACTTGCATAATCTTGTTAATGGTCAAATCTTGACCAAGATAAATCCCTTTTATTCCACATGTCTAATCATATTGAGCACATGGGGTTTCACTGATCAGTTTGCACTCAATTAGCACTTTGGAGACATTATACCTTCTTTGATTTACATGATTCTCAAGATGTGTTACCATCTTGAGAATGTCCATGTTTTTATGTTTTTCATGCAACTCATAGTTCATACAATAGAACATTAGGTATTTAAATGTCTATGACATCATTGGCATGCTTCCAATAAGCATCCATTTAGCCTTGGGCACATTTGGAGCGGGTTCCTCTAGCATTGGTCTATCAAGGACATAGAGCTTCCACTCATTGATGAGAACTTTTCTCAAAGTCCTTAACCAATTGTGAAACTTTATCCCATTTTGTCCTTCTGAAGGACTAATCACAATATGAATGTGTTTTTTGTTTGACATTTGACTCTACAAAGAAATATTGCAACTTTTTCAAAACATTTTTGATTTGGTTTGATATGATAATTTTGATGATATTAATTAGGTATTCAATTATTATCATTCCCGCTATTTTATTCAAATTGATACCCCTCAATATCAATTCAGAATATTGCAACGTACAATATTGTAGTGGGACAAGATCCTAATTTCATCAAATCATAAGCCAGCTAGGGCTTTCACCCTCAACTTGATTCTATCAGGTAGGCAACTTTTGCTAATTGCATCATACGCAATTCTTGGATAGATGATATGCCCAACTCCTTGCCATTGATCATCTGTATGCTTCTAGATACTTAATCCAATTAAGATCACCTAGTTAATCTTGACCCATAAGACAACACGATAGACTATGCACCCTGCTTGTGCAGACTCACATATCTACCATCACACTTCCACAAGATAGACGACACACCATGCTAGGGCGTATCCACGCCTAGTCGATCAAGCTTTTCATGTTTTTTGCTTATGTAAAATCATCTAAGACTTTTATATAAATACATTTAATTTATCCAATCACCACATATATAGTACGTATCATATACATGCTATAACCACAAATGAGAACATGCAATAAATAAAACACACAAGCGATCGTTATGGCCATACTAATTTAATTCCTTTGAGCCATAAGGAATTACTACCACCTATGGTCCACATCATATGCAACCCATCACTGGTAAAGATATGTGCTCGAATTAATCTAGGTTAATCCGTTCAACTCTTGAACTGGTCGGCTTGCCTCCTGGTCACTCAGTTGGCCTCTTCTGAAACGATGGTCTAGTTCTTAGGTCCAAGTAGCGTCTGGACACCTCCATCTGATCGGTTGGACCACAAGTCAATCAATTAGTCCTCATGTCATCTGGCCTCCTCGATCCTCCAGTCAACTAGGTCGTCTCACGAGCCACCCACTTCGCCTTTGCATAGATCATCATCTCACGTCGAAACATAAATTAAAACTATCCCATTTCATATTACATATGTAGGGGAAAACCTCAAGTTACCTTTAAGGGGAAATAGGAATAAGAGCATTGATTTACATTTGGAATGGAGAGGGAGACTCAATACATAGACTGATTAACAATAGGAATAAATAACCACAACCATGCACACATAGATCTGGGGTTTCGACCATAACCATGCTTCACATCCACCATTAAAGCCGATTTTATGGCAAAACATGTAAATTGCATATATATCATATTGTATATATATTCGTTTGGGTTCTTTATGTGGTGATAAGATGGACGTGCACATCATCCCATTTAAATATTTGCATCACATGTAATAAATAAACTTGATAAAACTAAAAATCTGATCATATCAATTATCCCAATATATAATAAATTGACGTGGCTTGGATACCAATGTAGGAAAATACGACATCAGATAGGCAATAGATTTTTTTTACTGACATATTTCCCATTAACCAGCATATCGCGTCAATAACTTTACAATGGGAATGATGGTTTCACAAAGATATATCTGGTCCTGGAGCAAGTCCAACGGAAATTCTCGTCGATGTAGATGCACACTTTATCTTAGACGGTGTCTGTACAACTCATGGTTGCACTGGAACTCATCTTACTGCTCCTCCATAGACAATAGACTCGAACAACTGCTGCAGCGACTCCTCTGATCTCACCATATTCTGTGAGTTGATGTTGCCCTCATAGCAACAACCAAATGAGTCCTTCCTCTAGAGTAGTCTACACGGACCAACTAGAATTCCTGTCATCCTACTAGAATAGACAAGAATGATTTGTCCCTCCTGTTGGTGTACTAGTCACCAACCTAATCTCCCACAACAATGATCCTCAGTTATTTTTGACCCTTGTCTATCCCTCCCTAGTCAGGTAGGACTTGCCTGGGCTCTCATGTTTACCACAACCAGAGAGGAAAACAATTATGAGAGCAACTAGTTCTAAATTGTCTGTGTTGTATTCTAGGAAGTCCCTAATACCCCTCTATTTATAGTAGAGACTAGAGTAAGGGTTCCAAGTCTGTGCGAGAGTGGAAAGGACCGAAAGATATTGAATTTTTGCAACAATTATGGAAGTTTCACAACATGTGACAGCTGAGATGGTCATTTCGCCCGACAAGACGGTTGTCTGGGACATGAGGCAGTCATTTTATACTTTCCATTTTTTTACACAAAATCGGCAATTAAATTCCCATCAATGTTGGACATTGATTTCCTTGCACAACAAGTAACGTACAAGAAAAACAAATAGGGAATTGTCTAGAACCTTCCCTTTACCAAAATGGACCATCTTGCCCATGTGATATGGCCATCTTGGTCACCCAGACGGTCATCTGGTGACCCCTTAGTCGATCCAGCCAGTTGGGTCGGTTCACTTGTTAGCAAATTTCAACTCAAATCAACCCTGACTCTCCAGACGTCTGTCTCAACACTTGAAATGGCCATTTGGCACTCTCCAGATGCCCGTCTCAATCATGGAGATGATCATATGGCAATACTGTCAGGATTTTTGTTGCGTTAATCAAATACCTAAACACTTTAGTTCTTAATTCAATTGTCGTTCAAGATCTAAACTCCACTTCTAGATGAGTTCCTATGTGTGTGTATAGGTCCTGTATCACATTGGCAGTGAATGTCCGTAACAACTTATGACATCACAAGCCATGAGCGGTGCCTAGTGACACATCATTGCAACCCAAGTGAATGGAAAGTTGGAGAGCCACTTCAACCTACAATTTGTGTATGGTGTTGTAGTGTTTGTATAGTTCCTTTTTCACTGATATCCAGATTCAACTAGAGGCATGGAGCAGTCATCCTCATTATTATTCAGTCTTATTTCTTGAGCCAGAGCAGACTGCACAAGATATATGTAAGCTCAATATCATATATTGACTCACATGTGTATGGCCATACTTTTCTCAGTCTCTCTAATCAAGAGACCTTGGATATCATACTCTTGTAGGAGGGACAAATCCCATCTCTATCACTCACAGTCAATCCCCATGTGTCAAAGTCACCAAATCATCACCTTTATAACAACCCATGTTTCAAGACCACGTTTGATGATGTCAAAGTGTACCCAACGACATGTGATGAGCGTAGTGATTTCAGGTCTAAGAACCACAACCACCACCATCACTGTGAGAGCTGACTATGACTTCCATGATGATGGCTTTCATGTGTCAGTCTCACAGTGGGTCTGTTCAGTACACTGTTCTTTAACATGTATCTATGTGCTTGGTTTGATATTGCCATTTCATGACTAATGAGACTCTATCCTCAACCAACTCACACTCTTATCTTATGTGTTATTGTTGTCTATCAACCTTCCACAACAACAACTGATCAGGGACATAATGAGAATGTATATTCTCTTAACATCCGTATGATCTCATTGTTTAGGTCCTCAACCTGAAGACATACATCATTGAGTAATATCACTTTCTAGATATTTATTATGTTATTCATTATCTCATAACTGAATATACAAAATAAATTGTAATCTTGCCTTTATTATTAATCAAATCATTTACATATTATGCCATTACAATCATCATATGATTGCCAATTATTCCAAGCAGCTCTGCTCCGCTCTGGCGACTCCCTGAGGCGGCTAGGGCACGAAAGCTTCCCACGCTCGGGGGAGGGGGCAAGGTGGCATGGAGGCGCCTCCCCGCTCCCCTTGGGCCTCAGCTAGCTTGCTTCCTTGCGGAGGTGTCTTTAGCTGGTCAAGATCCTCTCAAATCGGGCCTCTCCTCCCTTTCATCAACGTGTTCTAGACCTGTGTCCGGAGCGCCGCATCGGTCGGTGAGGGTGACTCAAGGGCAATGGCGGATTCTTCACCTCTGACTTGGCCCCTAAGATGGCTTTGTCTTGTAGTCTCTCGCCAGTCGACAACTTCGTTAGGATCAAGTTTTCTTTTCCTTGCTTCTTCTGGTACGATTTCCTTTCTGCCGGGTCTTTTCCGCTCGCGTCTTGTTTTCTTTCCGTTGGGTTTGTTGGGGTAGGCTTCTGCCTTTATCCTCACCGGGCATCGGCATTTTTTTATCCCTCTTTTTGTGGGTCGTCTGTCCTTCCTTAGTGATGGTACTCCCTATGAGGAGGAGGTCGGAGTCTCTGGGGTTCCTCCAGTTGCTTCGGTTTTGGAAGGGGTTTTCTCCCTTTCTTTGGTCAGTGGTTATTGCCTTGTTCTCCATCTTTGCATCAGGGGATGGAGGTTGTATGGATCCTTCTTAGAAAATGATATTATTGACTTTGATCTTGGTGGTAGAGTTCCGCATTACATAGATGCTGCCCAGAATTGTGGTTTGATTCCGTTTGAAAGTTGCTTTTGCAAGCACGAAAGGGAGGAATCCAAGCTAAAGAGTCCTATTTGTATCCAATTCAATATGTTAAAAGTTGTTCTATCTAATGGGATCATGAGTTTGTTCACATCCTTTTTCTATGTAGATGCCGTATGGCTTTCATCAATTTAATGGCCACGTTTCTATCAAAAAAATCATCATATGATTGGCTCTCTGGGCATACATACCAATAGTAGGTATCCCACGTCTTTTCTCTTTCAAAGGGGTCACCTATGATGAGCTCTTTAGGATGATTCTTTGCAAAGCGGGTGGTTGGATCCTTCTTTTCTTCATCTATCTCCTCTTCTTGAGTGGCCACCTCTTTTCCCTTTTGAGTGATGTTGAGTTCTTTTAAAATAGGAATTACTTCATCTGCAACATCATTAGTAGAAATATCCTTGGAAACAAAGGGGTTAGTCTCAATAAATTTGACATTAATAGATTCTTCTACTTTATATAGATCAACATTATACACTCTATAAGCCTTGCTAGTAGTGTTATAGTTAAGAAAGAAAGCCTTGTACAATTTTAGTTCAAACTTGTCAAGAGAATCTTTTGTGTTCAAAACAAAATAAGGACATCCAAAAACATGAAAATACTTGACGGAAGGCTTCCTACCATGCCATAGCTCATAGGGGTTTTCTTCAAAGAGGGATGTGTGAAAGCCCAGTTTTGCACAAAACATGAAGTACTACCAGCTTCAGACCAAAACTTCTTTGGAGTATCATACTCTAGAAGCATGGTCCTAGCCATTTCATGTAGTGACATGTTATTCCTCTCTACAACCCCATTTTGTTGATGTGTTTGATGTGAAGAAAATATATATGCATATCCAGACTCTTCACAAAAACATTCAAAAATATCATTATCAAATTATCCCACATGATCACTACGGATAGAAAAAATACAGCAAGAAGCTTTGTTTTCAATTTGTTTGCAATAGATAGAGAAAACATCAAGAATATCACTCATAAAAATGAGAAAGAAAGTGCAAGTATATTGAAAAATCATCGACAATAACAAAATAAAACTTGGAACCACGAAGCGATTGAGTTCTCATAGGTCTAAATAGATCATTATGGAGAAGTTCAAGAGATCTCTTGGTAATATGTATTCCTTTGGATTTGAAGGAGGACTTGGTTTTCTTTCCTTGTGTACAAGGTTGGCATTCCTCTTCATTTTCAAAATACAATTTGGGAAGTCCCTTGACCAAGTCCTTTTTTTCTCAACTTCTTCAATGATGCATATTTACATGACCTAGCTGATGATGGCAAAGAAAAATATCATTCAAATTGACTACAAGGCATCTACCAATAGTAGGCTTAATAGAGTCAAGCACAATTACATAAAGAATACCCTTCCTAGTTCCCTTATATATGACATTGTAAGTGAGAGAATCTAGGAGCAAGCATTTAAAAGAAGTAAACAACATACGGTAATCATTATCACATAATTGACTAACACTTATGAAATTGTGATGTAGGCCATCTACAAAGAGAATATTCTTGATACACACATATTCACCTACATCACCCTCATCTTATACTTTACCTTTCTTGTTCTCCCCAAAAGTAATCAATCCCCCTTTCTTCTTTGTGAAATTGTTGAAATGGCTTACATCACCTGTCATGTGCTTTGAGCAGCCACTATCAGTAATCCATAATGGATATGGCATTATCTTGGGAACACACTTCATCTTTGGGTTGGTTCCCTTAGGCCTATATTTACAATAAGTAGAATAGTGATAATCACTCTTGCAGTGACAAAAAATCATATGGTTCTTTGATCTAGAAGACTCTCCATGGAAGAAAGGAGGTTCCTTACTCTTTTTGTTACCTTCCACCTTACTCTTGCCCTTAGGAGCCCCCCTACAAATCCCAAACCACTAGTACCACTTTTTTTGGTAGAGTGATCAAGAATTTCATTTAGAGAGTTCTTCCCTTTGAGGAATCTCTGCAAAGAGGCCCTATGTCTATGATTGTTATCAGTAAGAGAAATAATAGTAATAGACAAACTAGAAAGATCATCTTGAGTATGTAAAAGGTCGGCGTCTAGATAGAGGGGTTTAGTCAAATATAACCCTTTTCAAGATTAATACAAGCAACATCATTTCTAGGAAAAATAGGTCTAGAAGATAAATCATTCACTTGAGCAAGCAACCTAGCATTTTTCAATTTTAAGCAATTGAATTTCTTTGAGATAAACATCTATCTCTTCTCTACAAGCATCACTAATAAGCTTGAGTTCTAACTTTTCATTTTTAAGCAACTCAAGCTCATCAAGGCAATTTTTGTTCTCTTCCTTAAGACTAGTGATATTCTTAAGGTAGATACCATTCTCAACTTCAACCCCATTGAATTTAATCTCAAGATCAAGAAATTGGCCTTGCAAAGAGTCAATGCTCTCAAGATGAACTTTCTCATTTTGCTCAAGAATATCAAGCTTAGCATACAAATCATCAATAATTTTACCCAATCTCTTCTTTTTAGATTTACATTCAGAATAAGAAGAACGGGTAGCATTAAGTATGTCAATAAGAGTTTCTTATCTAACTCATGCAAACTTACCTCACTTACCTCACCAATGTCTTCACTTGTGGAGGCCATGAGGGCAAGGTGGCATTCTCCATCTTCATTGGAGCTTGATCCACTAGAGCATGATCCTTCCCATGCGGCATGAGCTGCATCTTTGTTCCTCGTCTCCTTCTTGTCCTTTCTCTTGTATTTGCTATCTTTCTTGTAGTCTTCCTTCGTCTTGGATCTTCTCTTGTGGTGTAACTTTCTAGCCTTAGGACATTCACTATTGTAGTGTCCTTTTTGACCACACTTGTAGCACCTTGAAGTAGATGAGGAAGATGGCTTCCCTTTGTAGTGCTTTCCATTGGAGAAGTTGGTTTCATGCTCACTAGGCCCATCATCTTTACTAGAGGAGGAGGGAGAGGTCCGGAAAGCAAGTTGTCATTGAAGAATGAGAGTCTCCACTTGAGATTTGAAGGCACTATCTTTGATCTTACTTGATTCTTTTTCTTCTTGCTTGTCAAGTCTTAGCTCATGAGCTTGTAGGTTTCCGATAAACTCTTCGGTTAGAAGATCACCAAGACTTCTAAATTCTTTAATGGATGCCACCTTTGACTCCCATCTCTTTGTAATAGACCTTAGAATCTTTGAGTTTATTGCTCCTCTATCCAAAGTATGTCCCAAAGCAACAAGGCCATTCATGATGATGTTGAGTCTTGAATACATCTCAACCACTCCTTCTTTCTTGCTCATCTTCAATTTCTCTAGGTGGCGTTCAACATGTAGATCTTTGCCTCCTTCACTTGCTTTGTGCCTTCATAAGTGATGTACAACTTGTCCCATATCTCATAGACTGTGTCCCATGAGAAGATGCGATTGAACTCAGAAGGAGTGAGGGTTGCGTCGAGGATTCTAATAGCTTTAGCATTGAGCTATGCCACCTTTAGAGCTTCTTTATCCCAAGTATCTATAGATCCATCTGGCTCCTTGTAGGGTGCAATCATCACTTTCCACATGTCAAAATTCATTCCTTGAATGTAGAGCTGCATCCACCACTTCTAATAGAGGAAGTTGGTGTCTTCAAAGATTGGGGGGCACATAGAGAAGACTCCCTCTAGGTTGAGGGAACCAAGTAGGTTCTCACCCATCTTCTTGTCTCATAGGAGAGTTGTTGGAGAAGCTCCTTGCTCTGATACCACTTGTTGGATCTATGGCTCTAGAGGGGGGGGTGAATAGAGCTTCAAAACTTGCACAAGAATACTTAGAACTTCAAATTATATTAATTAGAACCAAATGCTAAAAGTTAATTTGAAGTCTTATCGAAACAAGCATAGTGAGGGAGAGAGAGAGATTGAAACATACACTTGGGCAAGGTGTTTGGATTTGTTCCAATCTCCAAACTAGGAGACTGCCAGTCCACTACCTAGAGAGGTCAACCTGTAGGACTTTGCAACCCATGTATATTTATATTTCATTATAGGAGATACAAGATGAACACCTTGCACCCAAGGGCTAACCTATCCAAGAGCTAGTCTTCTACCTCACTATAGGTCTTATCCACTCTTACAAGCATCTCAATTCCTTCTCCTAGGACATCTCCTCCTTACAACAATCTTCATCCTTGAGGTTTTACCCACTCAACTCCTTGGATCTTCCACCTTGTACTTCTCATTCAGATGGAGAAGATCTTCATACATTCTTCAACCTTGAAGAAGAACAACAAATCCTCCTTCATTCAGAGAAGATCACTCCAGCCTTTTCTCATGGAGAAATAGGATTGGGAAGTAGAGAGATGGAGAGCTTTAAAAAATAACAATGAGGTAGCTTTCTTACAACATGCCTAACTCACTCATAATTATGAAATTCTTTGTAAATGAGGGATAGAAAGGGGATCAAAGGGGTTTAGTACACTCAACGATAATAAGGACAAAGGATAGCACGAATGAGTAACCTTGGAATGAACTCTAAAAGGTCCTATATATAGTTGGGGGTGTTGCTTTGAGTGTGAGATCACTTAAGAATGAAAATAGACATTTTGCAACTTGCAACAGACATATTTTGATTCTAACTACTCTCCAACAGTTGGAATCATTTTTTCTTCATTTTTTGTACAATGTATCCGGTCGAGTTTCAATAAAGGTAGATCGACCAATCCACTATCCAAAAAATCCAATTTTCAAATGATCGGTCGAGTTTGTCCTGGGGAAACTCGACCGATTCATCAAAATCAACTTTGGATAGAAAGTTGGTTGGCCGATTTCTATGTGTGTAGAACTCGAACGATCCAAATCATTCCTAAAATCAATCATGAATCGGTCGAGTTTCAAACTCGACCGATAAGGTTGCTGTGATGAATTTTCCAAAATGATTTTTAAGTGATCAAACAATGGAATTAAGTGTCCTTGATTTTTATCATCTTAGTTACAAGTCATATCATCAATACAAATGATTACAAAAATGTTCTAAGGTGATTTGGAATGTTTTCCCAAATTGCACATTTGCATTGCTTTTTACTTGAACTTCGACAACCTAGGGATCGATAACATTTGATCCTTTTCATGTACCTTATACCTGAAATTTATCTCAAACAAACATATTAGATGCATATGAATGGAATAGCTAAGTCATTATCAAAATATGGACAATCAATAACTCTCAAGTCAACAAAGCATTCCAACATTATCATGCATTCATGAAACTCCATAACACATAGATAAGATTAGTACTACTCTTTCAAGGAACTAACAATAAAACATCACAACATGGTAGCTAATCATACAAGTGAAGCATTAAGACAATAGTATGGAGATAACCTTTACTAAGTGCTTATGTTCAATGGATATAAATAATTAGATGTTGGGAGAGCCTTAGTGGCTACTCCCAACTCAAGTTAGATGTTTAGCCACTCATGTTCATGAGCAACATTATAGATATACAAATGTAGTGATACATGAGAGAGAATGACAAAAAGGATGAAGTAGATGGTGGTGGATGAATAGATCTAGAGGAGAAGAAGGGAGATACACCAACTGTGACACCAAATGACCAAGGATGATGCACTTCTCATCTCCTTCAGATCTAGAACTAGCATGGGAGTGAAGAAGTGACTAGTCCTTCTTTTAAAGAATAGGCCGATGGTGTTGGTAATGGTGTGAATCATCCCTCTCTTCTGGACTTCTATCTTCTGAGATCTAGGATCGATGAAATGACTGATGGATGGACGCTCTAGAATGCAAAAACACTTGGTCATCCCCCTCATTTCGCACCCCCTTCATGGATGAAGTGGGTGTCTTTTTTTAGTCACTGGTCCTTGAGGTAACCGAATTAAAGCCTCAGTGGTCATTGAGATGCCAAACCTTCATCAATCACTGAACTTGTTTTTAGACCAACAATCACTGATCTTTGATGCTAGAGATGTTGGTCATTGTAAGTGCTGCATGATCATCAGTCACTAAGGTGAGATGGTCTGGTGGTAATTGAGATCTCAAGGTCAGTGACCACTTGACTTGGTGCAATTCCCATCAGTCGCCAATGTGTTAGAATCTTTGCGACTGCATGATTTTAGGGTTGGCGACCGCCAAAATGTGTATTTTGTGTAATTAAAAAAAAGGGTTGATTTTACGTAGCTTATCAAAACTAATCAAAATCACTAGGTTTATCATGATAAAACAAAATCAAATGACAGTGTGATGGTAAAACATGAACTCAAATATGCAAAAAATCGAATGTTATCGACCCCCAAAATGAAGAGTCTAGTCTATCCTCAGGCTAACAAATAGAACTAAATCATTGAATGACTTCAAAGGGCTTTATTAGATTTTTATTTTTATGAGTGTGGAGAATGTCATAGTGTCATCCTTAAGTTGAGAAATATGTATCGCGACTACATGTTGTCGATCCCAAGACTCTCTACCTGAGATAGGGGGTTGCATCACTCATATTGTTTTTCGTGACCATCATTTATGAAAGGATTTCTCCTACATGATACAACCATGCTCTTTTTGTAGATTATACTTGTACAAGGTTTTAGTTGAGGTAGTTTTCACACCCAAATTCTATTTTTTTGATATCCTATCTATTTTGTAGGGGTAGTATAAGGTTGTAGTGTGCCCCACCCTTATTAGGTTTTCTCAACCATGTCTACTATTATAGAAACAACGTTACCCAGGTGGGTCCCGATGTAAAGTCAGATGGTTATGTGATGTTCCCTTCGAAAGTCAGGTGTGTAAAAGTTTGGCTTCCAGTCCCCACTTGATAACATCTCATTTTAGGCACCTTTTGTGTATGATTTATGATTTTCCTAGCATGCCTTTTATATACCTTTTCTACTTATTTTAGTACTTTATGCCAAAAATCCTAATCACACACCTCTTTCACCTTTGCAGGGTCATGCCAAGACATGGTTGCGGCTAACACCTCGACCACATCATCATCGTCCACTAAGGACCCCACCGTGGTCGAAGCCTCTCATCACCATCTCTATGCCTTGTGACCGCGACCTTCCCGCGACCGTGGTCCTGCCGCTACCGGGACTTCCCGTGACCATGGTCCTGCCGCGACCGAGACTTCCCCTCAACTGCGGCCTACAACCTGCACACCTCAATCACGTGGGAGTCTCGATCATGGCTTATATCCCTACCACGACTGAGGCCTTACCGTGACCGTGACCTACATCTAAGTCGTGACTGAGGCCCTACCTCAACCACGACCCATATGGCTAAGTCGGTGGGCATCACCTATAAATAGGCCACCCAACTCGACTTGTCACATGATCAGATCATCAAGGACCACAAAGTGCTGCCAAATTCCATAGTCACTCACATCCATCAGTCTGGGATCTCTAAAGGTAGAAGCTAGAGGAGAGAGAAGATTGACGACCTTCTTCTTCGAAGGAAGGAGAAGCCTCTACATTGCCCATACCAAATCTAGATTCAAAGGAGAGTATTGGTGTATCATCATCTTCTCTCTCTATCTAGATCTGTCATCCTCTTTACATTGTACCCCACTCCCTCTTCATGGTAGTTGATGTATCTATCATTTTGTAAGAATGTTATGGTACATGTCAACATGCATGGCTAAACATCTAATTTGGGTTGGGAGTAGCCACTAAGGCTCTCCCAACATGTATATTCTTGCTCTCCTTTGAATATATATATGCTCTTATCAAGATTATCTCCATACACTTGTTCTTAATGCTTCACTTGTATGCTTAGCTACCATCTTGTGATGTTTGATTGTTGGTACCTCGAAAGAGTAGTACCTTTCTTATCTAGTGTTATGGAGTAGTATGAATGCATGAAAGTGTTTGAATGCTAAAGCTTACAGTCATATGGCTTGTTTTGTGGTTATAGGGTGGTTATCTCGAGAGAGAGGCTACCTTAGATCCTAGATCTGTCCTTATCTTGAGAGAGAAGGGAATGGACATTTTTATGACTACTTGTAATCTTGATAGGAGCATACAAAGGGGTGTGAGTATTGCATGTTGGTGAGAGATCTTAGTATGTGAAACTTGATCCAAGTTTCCTTCCATATCTTTGTTTCCTACCATTCATAATCATTTTTCTCTTGCTATTATTCTTCTTTCCTTTACTTTCTTTATTTTGACTAGAGTACCATCATTCCTTAGGGAACACCATTTTTAAACCCATTTGTTCACCTGAAGTGTAGGAGTGTGAGACCCTACGTGCTTGACACCTTTCGACCTTGCCCCTGTGGTTCGACCCCGATTACTACATTAGACCCCGTATACTAGTTTCAGGGGATTGAGTGTCGGGTTATAGTCTTAAAAGTCTGACTACTCTGGATTCACACCATTTTGGACGTGTGATTTAGGCCGGTCACCACTACCGGGCATGACATATCTGCATTCTTGAGTGGAGAAATACACCTGTCGGGTGGATACCTTTGACATATTACCAAGCACAGATCTCATGATTTTATTCCACATGACTTTTATTCTTTCTCACACGATTGGAGTGATATGATTTTGTTTAAAGGGTGGTTTTGGTCCACCAAGCCTTTTTTGATCCCAAAGCAGGGATTTTTAGACTAGAAGGGGTAGTCATTTCTTCCCTATTGGGGTTATATGTCTTTTTACCTATACTTGGGAGAAGGGTGGTCAATCATGAGTGTATTAGACAGAGTCCACCTTACATTGAGGCTTCATCTTGGAAATATAAGCATCTTTGTGCATTTTACATTATCTTGAGGTAAGAATGACATTACAACATTGTCACACACAAATTTTTAGGTAAATTAAATAGCCCAAACTCTTTTTTCTTAAAATAATTATGCTAAAGGTTATCCTAAAGACAAGTTAGTCTAAGAACGAGAGTAATGACTGTCTTAGAAAATTGGATTCAAAATTTTGCATGTTGTATTCAATTCTAATTATTCAAAAAATTTATTTATTTTTTTCAAAAATTTTGCTCACTAGGGGTGTAAATTTCCCTCACAAGGGGTGTATGTTCAAGATCAAAATTAGGTCAAAATTATCAATACTACAAAATAAGGGGATTACAAAATCAGGAAGGTACTTTAAATGAGAAGAGGGTATGGGAGAGGTATCTTTCATGTCCATTTATAAGTCCCCCAAACTTATCATACACTTTGTCCTAGAGTGTCAAAGATAGAGGTTGGAAATAAATAGGCTAGTTTCACTCTTCATTTCTTGGTTCTTTGGTTGCCCATCTAGAACACAGAATCATGTTGGGATAAACACTTCAGAGTGCATGGTACCACTGTTGCTGTATACTTTTGATCTTTACTCCCCACCCTACCAAAGCTAACATCCAGTAGAGGTAGTGGAAACCAAAATTGTTAGATTATTGGATCTGTTGAGGGCTTCTATGGTAGAACTTTGGTTTCTTGAAGTCTTTAGTGAAGTTGTATTCATATCCTCTACCATGAAGTTGTATCGTTGCAATTATCACTTCTGCACAGGCTTGCGCTTCCTCTTCTGTGATGCTCTTTAGTATTGTTGCATTAATATACTTCTTCAAGAGAAGGCCACATCATATTTGTTGTAGAGGATTGCAGTCTTTGCCTTGGTGTTTATTGCCAGGAGCCTCCAGTGATTGTCATGTAGTATGTGAAGGAATATGAATTTTGGTAGTGAACTTATTAGGTGTTGTAGTAGTCGCTCCTTCTCACTAGAGTCCTTGTTGTGAATGATATCCTTCACCAGCAAGAAGTATGCCATGTGTTAATTAGGCATAGAATCTCCAAGAAGGGATTGGTATGCGGTCATTACACTCATGGTCATGTAACCATTTGGATGCAATGTGTCACAAAGATAATCCTTCAGAACACAAATGCCTTCCTGTTTCAAACACCACTTACCCCATCTCATCATCAACTCTCAAGCTATTCATTATTATTTGTGGTGACTCTAGAGATAGGTCTTGAAATGAAAATCTATCCAAACCTAGGAAGCTAACTTCTATTTTCCCTACTGGCCTTTAGGCCATGCTTATTGCAATTATTCTTCTTCTTTCTCTTCCTCCTCCTGTGTTTTTGTTTCTTGTTGTTTAGGAGTTTTGTAATGGTTTCTGGGGCTCGAGTCATTGAGACTGATTGGGTCTCGATTACATGTTCTTTATTTGTCTTCTCCTTGGGCTTACCCTCATCTTGAGCATGTTACTCTACTTTCCTTTCTGCCTTCCCTTTTACTGCCCGCTCAGTTTCAGAAGACTCCTTCCATAGGGTCTGCATCTCCTCGTGCCATGGCTACTTCTCAGGTAGTGGCACTTCTGTGTAGAGTCTACGAGGTACTGTAGTAGGGGGCATTGCTGGGTCATTGAAGAAGCGACGATCGCAGATGATTTTCATCACATATATACCTCAAAGTTCATGCAAGTCTTCATGAAATCGATCCTCAAAGGGGATGCCTTTATTAACTGCTTCAATCATATGTGGTACGATCAAAGAACAATCCCCTGACCCTTGGTCTTCTTGTAGAACCTTGGTATTGATTGTGAAATTTTTCATGTAAGAGACATGGTGGGTTCCTACCTTCTGGATGGCGCTTTGGAGGTGTATTAACACCTTCCATTTTTTATGTGCTTCTTTGTTTTAAAACACTAGAGAGGTGTTGGGCAACTCTACACTATAATAGTTGTAAATCATCATCTTTCAGTTGTACAAATATACTACTACCAGTGCCCAGTGTTTAACTATTCTATTTGGTAGGGTGACAAATCATGTTTCTTCTCTTATGAAAACATTTTGTATCCCCCAAACATGTTCCTAATCAAAGTTGTGTTCATAAATCCACCTTGTTAAAGCAATTTTACCATTGAAAACAGGCTGCACCATGTCAGCATGAAGGAATTCCTCTAGTAACATTGCACAAAGCACCTTGAATAGACTTTTGTGTACTCATACTCTTTTCAAGAACATTCCTCTGAAGTGTTGTCTAGTAAACACCCTCCCGTGATTTTGTATATAACATCTATCCCAAGAAGATTGTCATCTAAGATGTTCACCAACACATGAACACTTTTGCATGAAATGCGGGACACTGATGGCATGTCCATTCCTATTAGCTTATAGGGAGCGGCCGACGACATTGATCCTCATGCTGTCTCTTTTAGTGATGGAAGTTCCCTTGGTGGTGCACCCACAAAGAAGGATTCTAGCCTCATCCGATGTCCCATATCTAGCTTGCTTTGTCTTAGCTGTCAACACTTCATCTTGTGGATGTAGTGCTAGAATTTCTTCTGAGGGTGGTGATAAATGTGTTTTTATCCTATTTATTTACATCATTTTGATATCTCTTTAGGATTGTTTTGTTATTTTTGTTAGTTTTATAATTAATTGTACCAGTTTAGATTTTTCTCTTTGATTGGAATTTTAATTATATTTGCTTAGGTTTTTGTAGCAAAATGACATAAATCTCTTAGAACAAAATTTCACAATTTGCAACAATCCTAAAGTTCATGTATACCCGACACCAAAAGTGGCATAACTTTGTGTCCAAAATCCATATTAAGTGTACAAGTATTTATTAGAAGGAAATTAATTTCTTAAAAGAATATCTTATTATTTGGAATGCTATTGGGTGCCTTTAATCGAAGCAAAATCTGTTTGAATTTTCTGCTGTGGAAATCTGCATTAAAGAGAGTTACATGGTTAAGATAATTAAGGACAATCAACAGTTTCTATTGACTAGATCCAAAAAATTTAAACTACCAGATCCCCGCTTTTCCCCCTCTTTTGAGGGCAGCTTACCCCATCTCCTCCTATATAAGGAGGGGGTATCTTCTTATAGAGGCATCCAATCTTCATTCAATTTCATTCCAAATTTTGTTATTGTATAGAGCAAGTACTTCTTTCTAGCATTATAAATTCTTTAGATTCAATAAAGCAATTTCATTCAAGGTACTTGTTCTCTAAGTTGCGACGATTTCTTTAGATCATCCTGGGTTTAACTACGAAAACAAAGAAACTATGGAAAATGCACATCAACTGAGTAATTTGTCTAAACTTCCTCCCAGATTTGAGAAGAAAGGAGGGCCGACTCAATACACTAGGACTACTAACTATCAGACGAACAAAAGCAGCTACTAGAGTCAAAATAAAAATGTGAGTCGACAAGGCCAAGGGCCGAGCCAAGCCAAAGACAAAAACCCAACTGACATGATTGCTCAACTATTCGATTTCACAAAAAGGCAAGCTTTGGTAAACAACCAACTTGTTAAAAGTGCTATCACAAATTTAGTAGTGCTAACTACAATGCAAACTCAAATGGCAGACATACAAACTCACCAAAGGCAGATTGATCAATAGCTTGCACAACTGGCTGAACTTATGAAAAACTCTTCGGAAAAAATTCCATCAAATATGGAGACTGCAAAAATGGCCACTCTCCAATCTGGGAGAATGTTGGAAGATCCTAACACTAACAACACCAAAGAAGGAGGAAACTGTAGTAATCGACAATCTAAGAATGAGAAAGCAACAAAAGAATCCAAAGGGAAATAACCAACTGTAAGTGACAAAGAAGAAGGGAATCACGAAAAGAAGGAGGAAGAGGAAAAAAACTCAGATGATATAGGAGAAGTCCTTTCAAAGAGAAACCCCTATGCTCTAATAGTTCCTTTTCCCTACAAGCTGATCAAGGCACATTTGAAGAAGAGATACAAAAGTTTATGGAAGTCGTAAAAAAGCTACACTTGGATGTACCATTTCTCGATGCAATTGAAGAAATGCTGACATATGAAAAATTCTTTAAGGACCTGATCACAAAGAGAAGGAAAGAAGACCATATCGAGACCATGCAACTGAAAAAAATCTCAAGCACCTTTGTTTAAGCTGAGCTACCAACCAAGAAGAGAGACCCCGAGGAATTCAACATACCCTTATGTGTTTGAGACAATGTGGAGAGAAAGGGGCTAGCTGATTTGGGAGTGAGCATTAGTCTAATGCCCTTAAATCTAGTTTAAAGGCTCGAGCTAACAGATATGGTGAAGATAGGAATGAGAATTGAATTGTCCGACCACACCTTTACAAGACATATAGGAATAGTTGAAGATGTTTCGATACGGGTCGGGAAGTTCTTCATACCATGTGACATAGTAGTGATATACACGGCCGAGGACACTAAATGCCTAATGATATTTGGGAGACCTTTCCTCGCTACTGGAAGAGCCTTAATAGATGTAGCAGAAGGAATCATTACCTTACACATAGGGGATGATCACCTCGATTTTCGGGTACATGACACCATGAGGGAACCTTCTCTCTCTGAGTCTGTCTACTTCATAGATAGCTACAATCAATCTTGTGAAGAAGTGAAAGAGGACAAGGCAATTGTTGATCCCCTCATGCGGGCCTTGAACAATCA
Source organism: Alisma plantago-aquatica (assembly GCA_963693085.1). Lineage (NCBI taxonomy): Eukaryota > Viridiplantae > Streptophyta > Magnoliopsida > Alismatales > Alismataceae > Alisma > Alisma plantago-aquatica. The sequence continues at coordinate 272,685,389 of OY856412.1, forward strand.
AGACCCTACAATGGAAGACCGAGAAGTCATAGAGATCTTGGACTACCTGAATCAACCTGAAGAGGGATTCAACGATGATGAAGAGATAGTCAAGACTACGAAGTACGCTTCACTTAAGCAAACATTTGAGGAGAACAGAGTACCAAAACCAAAGCTAGAATTGAAACCACTTCTGGAGGGGCTGAAATATGAATTCTTAGACAACGAAGAGAGGAATCTAGTGATTGTTAATTGCAACTTAATGGATGACCAGCTGGAAAGGTTGCTAATGGAGCTCAAGATGCATAGAAAGAATATATGATATTCTATAGAAGACATAAGAGGCCTCAACCCTACCCTATGCATGAACGGAATTCGTCTCAAAGAAATATCTAAGCCTTTAGCTCGACTATAGAGGAAACTAAACCAAATGCTAAACGAAGTCGTAAAGAAGGAAGTTATAAAGCTGTGAGATGCTGAGATCATCTACCTGATAAGTGACAACAACTGGGCTAGCCCCATCCATGTGGTACCTAAGAAGGGTGGAATGACAGTGATACGAGGAGAGGACAGAGATGAAGTGGCCACGAGGATGGTAACAGGCATGCGTATGTGCATTGACTATCGCAAGCTGAATATTGCTACCAAAAAGGATCATTTCCCTCTTCCATTTATAGACCAAGTCCTAGAAAGACTAGCTCACCATGACTACTTCTGTTTTCTGGATGAGTATTTTGGATTTTATCAAGTACCGATTCATCCTGATGACCAAGAAAAGACAACTTTCACCTGCATCTATGGCACTCATGCCTTCAGAAGGATGACGTTCGAGTTGTGTAACCCACCAATGACTTTCCAGCGCTGTATGATATCTAAGTTTTCAGACATCCTAGAAGAAATAGTAGAAGTCTTCATGGACAACTTCTTTTTATATGGAACATATTTTGAAGCCTGCCTAAGAAATCTGTGTTTAGTGCTGTAGCACTGTGAAGAAAAACATCTTGTCTTGAATGGGGAGAAATGCCATTTTGTGGTCCAAGATGGTATTGTCTTAGGCCATAAGGTTTCCAAGAAAGGAATTAAAGTGGACTTAAGTAAGATTGAAGCCATATCCAAAGTCCCACCACCAAAGTCGGTCATAGGAGTACATAGTTTCTTAGGGCATGTAGGATATTATAGAAGATTCATAAAAGATTTCTCCAAGATCGCCAAACTCCTTTCAAATATCTTGATTAAAGATGTTGAGTTTGAATTCACCAGCGAATGTCTAGATGCCTTCAATACCCTTAAAAGGGCGTTAACGACAACACCAATTCTACAAGCACCAGTTTGGGAGCTACCTTTCGAAATCATGTGTGATGCCAGTGATTTCACCATCGAGGTTGTCCTTGGACAAAAGAAAGATAAGAGACACCATGTGATTTGCTATGCAAGCATAACCTTGAACAAAGCCCAAGTAAACTATTCCACAACTAAAAAAGAGATGCTGGCTATTGTGTTTGCTTTTGATAAGTTTAGATCATATATGGTAAGATCAAAGGTAAAAGTGTACATTGATCATGGGGCGATAAAATATCTTATGCAGAAGAAGGACACAAAGCCGAGACTTTTGTGACGAGCTTTGTTACTATAAGAGTTTGATCACGAGATCATTGACAAAAAGGGAAAAGAAGATGTGGTTGCATACCACCTGTCAAGAATAAATTTTTGATGAAGAAAGGCTGTGATTGGTTGAGGAGAATTAATTTTTATAAATTATTCCGTTGATAAAAAATAGTAAATAAATAGTGTTTTGAAATCAGGAAAACGAGATCTATTTAATAAAAATATTTTTGAGATCTGGTTTTGAGGTTTGCGAAAATGTATTTTTAAAATCGATTTAATTATCTTAAAATCACTAAAATTAACCCTAAGAACCTATATTTCCAAAATATACAATATTATATGTTATTTTGATCAAGAAAACCTAACTAAGATGGTTATGAGGTTTTTGAAGTCTGAATCGAGAGTTTGTGCAAAAAGTTAGTGAATTAGGGTTTTCAACCTTTTAAATGAATACATGTAATTCTAATTTATGAATCTAATGATGTATTAGGTAATTTGGGTTTATAATTTGTGTGAAGAGTTGAAAAGGGAAATTTAGGACACCTGAGGATAAGGTATGTGTTTAGTATGAGTTTTGATTGTGCATCTACCTATCAGTTGGGAAATCCTTAATCCATTACCTATATTTCTTTATGAGGTTTAACTTGATCTAAACCCTTGAATCTTGAAACCTAAATTGCTTATTTGCCTCAATGTAGATCTAGTGTTCTCTTGTTTGGGTATTCATACCCCACTGCCATGTTATATATATTCTTTTGCTTATTCTTGCCATAAATCTTTTGCAGCATGAAATTAAATGTTCTATTTAATTTTTAAGTAGTGGTACTTATGTACAACCACCCATAGAGGGCATGTATAAAATCGCCCTAGGGGAATGTTTATTATTCTCCCCATTAAAAATTGTAGGTGATTTGGAAATGTTTTTAATTCTTCCCTCACCTAAGGTTAGAGGTCCGGTAGGTGCCTCAACCCTACTTAGTTAGATAGACATATTAAATGACATGCTAAAACCTTTATTTATTTTGTTAATGGCAAGTTCTCTTATAAAAACCTCATACTCTTTGATATCTTTTTACACCATATATCTAGCCTAATTTACTTGTTACAAATTTCTTTGCCATTGTTAGAATAGTCTTGTAACACATACTTTTCTTTGTTTTACCTCTTGCTGGGTGTCTTCCCAACCACCCAGGTGTTGGTGCTGAGCAAGGTGAAAGAAGGGCTTGAAGAAAGATTCCTCTGCTGTTGATCGTTAGCTTGACAAGAAGGATGGCTAGGTTGCTATAGCTAGATCCTCTTATCTATCTTATCTTTTCTTTTAGAAAGCAATGATGTAATAAACAATAAAGCCATTAGAAGGCTTATTATTTCTTTCTTTCCGCTGCTATTGACATTTTATTATGTATCTGGAATCATGCTTATTTACTTGGAATATTATGCAATCATCCTCAAAGTCTTAATTTTTGTTAAAATTGTGGATGTTTGTATTTCCTTTAAATTTTAGTAAAGGGGTGATCTCACCTCTTTAAAACTACACCTTATAGATTGATATATGGAAAGTCTTGCCACCTGCCGACAGAACTGGAGCACAAGGCCTTTTGGGCCATAAAGTTCTTGAACATGGACCCATACTTAGCAAGAAATAAAACATTTTTACAACTGCAAGAGTTGGAGGAGCTTAGGTTGTGTGCCTATGAAAATGCTAGAATCTACAAGCAAAGGACCAAGGTGTGGCATGATGCCCATATGAAAAGCAAGGACGTGTTATGAGGAGATAAGGTCCTTTTATTTAACTCTAGCATTAGACTTTTTCCTGGAAAGCTCAGATTAAGATGTTAATGTCCGTTTACGGTATCCAATATATATCCATCATGGATGATGGATACTTGTAGTGAAAAGATAGAGACATTCAAGGTAAATGAACATCGTGTGAAAAGATACTATGAAGATGAAGCACATACCATAAGATATGAACTCTAGTTGGAAGAACCTCCGCCAACACCACCTGAAGATGTCTGAAGGAACAAATCAAGAAAGTCAAGCTAACAACTATAAACCATCTCTCTTGGTAGGCAACCCAATGATTACTTTGCTTTTCTTAATTTCTAGTCTGTCTTTTTCAATTATTAGACTCTTCATAATTTTCTACCATTAGTTTTATCAATAGCTTACAATATTTTGTTTTGTTTTGTAATATCTAGAGAACATAGAATAAAACTAAAGAACTCTTTATATGGTCCCTTAATTATAGTTGTTTACTAAATCCCTACATTTTTCATAATCTATTTGACTTCTCTTTCTCAAATTCTCTAGTGTAAAGTTGAAATGACATTTATGAATATGCCTTGATTCTAGAAGGTTTATTCAAACCAAGAGTCATTATAATGATCACATTTGTGTGTAATTGGTAAACTAGGGTTCACCTAAATGATTACATGATTGATTAGATTGAACATCATTTAGACTTGATTAATCATAGTATCTCAATTGTGATGTTTCAAACCTAATAAGAAGATCTAATTATGATTTTATTTTGAAGAATTAGGGTTTGACAAATGTAAACCCTAATCGACAAAAATTAGGGTTTTGATAGTACATGAATATGGAATTTGATCATGATACCAGTGTGGTAAATGATTTTCAGATTTTCTACGAATTTTGTATTTAATTTAATTTTGGATATGTTATGTATTACTCAATAATGCAAATTGGAGAAAAGTTCCATAATATTTGGGTGTTTTTTGAATGTGGTTCTCAATCGAACTATACTTCAACCGAAATGTTGACAGAGTGATGTTCGGTAGTGTAGTGTTTAATTTTTAATTATTTATTGGTAACTTCAAATGATCTGAAATTTATACTGGAGCTATTACGTTACATTTAAGGCATTACGATAAAGTTTCATAATTTTTGGAGGATGTTTGACCTCTTAAATCAACGAATTATAATAACTTTTTATAATAGAAAAATTTGCTGAAATAAGAAAAAGTATAGTGAGGGGTTAATGTGTAAATTACCCAAGCACCTAAATTTCTCTATATGAGCAAGATAGCACCCAAGTAGCTCTCATATTTCATCATCCATTCTAGAGAAACAAAATCCTAGAGAGAGAGGAAGAGTTAGGGTTTGAGAGAAGGAAGTGGTGGAATTGCTGATCTAGGGTATCCCTCACTAAGATATGATGAAATCAAGTAAGTTTAGCTTCTTTGCATAGACTTTCATGGTGTATCTTCTCTCACATGTCAATATTCCATCCATCCTCTAATTTTATTTGAAATGGTATAAATCTTCCCCTTTTCTCACTCTTTCTTCATATTCCCCTATTTCTATGGTTTCCGAGTTGAAAGGAAGAAGAATCTGGTGATTTACTAGGGTTTTGATATGAGTTCGAGATTTTCAGAGATGAGCTGCATTTTTAAGGTGTTTTAACACTTTAGGGTGAGTGGTTACTTCCTTTAAATAGTAGATTGCTTGAAAATGAGTTAAATGATCAATAATCTTTACTTGTTTTGTATGCGACTACAAACCCTAAACTGCCCTTTGACCTAGCTTTTGCAAGATGACATGAAATAGATTATTTCTCTATTGTGATGGATTATAGGTTATAAATCATACTAGAAATGCATACAAATTATATAAATTAGAATTTCTAAAGTAATTGCAGAGTTTATATGAAAATAGAAAAATCTAGGGTTTTCGGCTATGACTAAAATTGTTGTATACTTGAATAAAGAGGTTTGTCTAGTTGAATTTCCTTGGTTACAAGTGATTATTTTATTTGAATGTGTAGTACATATATGTCAGATAAGATCTTGTATTTCATTTGATGATATCAATGTTTGCTTGATATATCAGTAAAGAGGGTGAAATCCTAAATGAATGAAAAGTTGGAAGTTTGTGAATAGATTCATGAATTCAACTGATGTGATTATTTTATTGTTATAAATTCATATATTCAAGGTTATTCTTGATGCATGATATTTTAATGAATATCTTGGAAACCCTAGTTAAATTCATACCAGGGTTTCATATGCATGACTGATTGAAATAGTTATGTGATAATTTGAGTTTCTAGCTGAATATCATTTTATATGCATACACCTTTCGATTTGTGATGAAAAAAATCTCTAGCTGAGTTAATTGACATGAAATGCATAAGTTGATATGGTAATTTAAGAAAATAGAAAAGGCATTTCCCTAGATAGGGATGTCATTGATGCCATGCATGAATACGAGAAATGTTGAATGTAAATGTTTATATCATTAGACATGATATCTATTTGAACATATGAGAATTCTTCTATGTGCATGAGAAATGAGAAACCCTGAGAGAAGGGTAATCAGTATGTTAAGCATCTAAGAAATGAGAAACCCAAAGAAAAGGGTAACCAATATGTTATGCATTCAACTAATTATTATGAGTGAATTCAGTCCAATAGCTCAAGTAGTCAGTAAAACAACAATAGTAATAGTAGATGCCCTGAACACCGTAGAACCCTCCCTAGAGGTCTGTACCGGGATGGGTGAAATAGGATATGGACTATCATATATAGGAAGAAGTAGCCTAGAATTGAGTATCTAACATATACTAATTATATATCGGTGGTACTTCAATTGAGTAGCATAGTACTCAACAATAACCAGAGATCCTGGTGGTACTATTTCAGTAGTAGGGGTATCCAATAATAACTGGAGATCCAGTGGTACCCACCAATTCAAGTATACAACCCTTGTGGACCTACTTCTTCTGGTAGTTACTCCATTTTGTGTGTCATCCCTAGTGGAACCACATTACATAGAGTTGAGGCTTTTTAGCCTAGAGGCACCCCTCCTGAGTACCCAGGATAAGGGGCCATAGTTTACGGACGATGTTTAGATACCGTTAGGCCAGATGTGGCAACCTCGTTGCAGATCAAGGTAGTTAGTAGTAGTCTTAAGGTCCCGAGTTTACCTTAAGACTTGTACGGTAAGTCACGCATTAGTGTCTTCTTGGATGGTAAAATCCAAGTGAGTTCTGGAGCAAAGTCAAAAGAAAAGTTAATTGAGTTCAGATAAAGAGTATAGTAGTCAGATCAGTCGGTTATGTTTCATTAGCCAACATAGTAGTAGTCAGTTCAATAGTTAGTTCAAGTCAAGGTTAATGAAAGATTCCAAAGATAATAATGAGAAAAATGGTTAGATATTCGTATATTACTACTGATGAATTATAAGATGAATGAGAGGTTAACCAAGTGTGTGCAATTATTCAAATATTCTTTGTATGTTTCTTGATTATTAGTTTTCTTTGTGGTTAATCAAGCATGTTCATATATTAATTCATTCTTGTAGATGTCTAGAGTATTCTACCATATTTATGTTTGTGAATGATTAGTCTATTTAAACATTACTTCTTTTATAATTGATATCAGTTACAAAATAGTATATATGTAATTATATCAGTGCTTTAGACTATTTCTTTGAAGCAATCATTCATTGAACGAGTAGGATCACCCCTCTACTCACACTTTTTAGGGATAACTCGTGGACTGAAGATGTTATTGCATCATCATAGATCTGCCATAGGAGTTAAGTATGAGATTAGTTAAGTTTACTCGGTCTCTGTCACTCTAGGTCCTTGTATAGAGTTGAGAGAGAATTCTAAATGATGATTTGTATCTTTCTTTCCTTAATTATAGAGTATATACCTGGTTATCATGTTGTATGTACATGGAGGTGTGAGGAACAAAATGAATGTCTGGATGTGTTTCATGTTGAGATCATATTTGAGTAATCAAGGTTTAGTTCCTTTGTAAAGTTTGTTTATGTGATTGAATGCGAGAAAATAAAGAATTTGAAATAAAGGAAAAAGAAAGGGTTGGGAGTGAACTTTGTATTAAGTATAATCCTCAAACTTATGCCCTAATCTCATGATTAGTGGTAATTGTGGGATGTGGGTGTAATAGCCATAGGTCACCAAGAATTGTATTCTCAGCGATCGCTGAGATCAAAATCTTGGCAACCGTAGAACAGTCACCAATCTCCAATGATCGTTGAGGTGGATTTCTTGTGACCAAATCTCAGTGTTCAAACCTCAGAAAGACCATACATACTAGAATCTTGGTGACTACTAAGAATAAGTCTCATTGACCATTAAACCGAAGAGTATAAGACCCCTAGAGCCATTCTCACATCCTTCTCACTGACGCTAACGGCACTGAAGCGCTGAAGAAATTTGGAGATGACAAAATTACAACTGACACCCTATTGTCGGTGAACCCTCAATATCATTGGTGTCCTCAAAATAACCACAAAATCGGTTGTCTGATGCCAAACCTCCCCTCTACGACCCTTACTCAACAAGCAAAACCACTTCCAATGAATGGTAACCATATACCTTTAATCAATTTGATTCCTACCACCACCTTGGCGATACCCACAGTCACTTCTTACACTCTTAAGGTTATGTTGTTGATTGTTTTCCCTTTTCTTTCCTACCAATTATAAGTTAATCACCGATGTTTTAAGGTTTTGAACCCAAAATAACCACCAAGAGAGACGAACACATGTTTCATGAGTTTATCACGATCGTCGTTCACCATGAGTATCATAGGGGGCATCAACAAATTTTTCACACACCTTACTCTCTGAGTTATCAATGATCTTGGATTTTGCAACAGACCTTTTTAGTTCTTGGTGACCGTAGAGAATCCCCCCTCTACAAATTCCTCAGTGAGCACCTTTACCAAGTTTTTAGCGACATTGGGAGTCATAGTTCTCAGTGACCTCGTTCTTGCTAGATTCCCATTAACCTCCTGACATTCCAGAATCTTGGCAACCACTGAGATGAAATTCTAGAACTCGCCAAGTTTTCCTAGGTTGGTCTGTAATCTCAGTGATCACTACAATTATTGAAATTTTAGTTACCATCAACATGATTTCTCATTGACCGACCGCTTTTGACTTCTCTGTGACCACTGAGCATATTACTCAATGATCTCTAGTCCTAAAAAAATTTGATGACCTTTTCTTAATCTCTCTTCTCCCCTCACCCCTGCTCAGTACCAGTAACGAACCCATTCCCTATTTTGGTCAGTTGAGTGCAACTGATTTTCACAATATTGAGTGTACAAATTTTATTAGTCGGCATGATGTCATCAACAACATCTGATTCACTGGACATACATGACACTTCTCTAGTAGGGATAGATCAACAAATCCAACTAATCAACAAGGTGCTAGAGGAGAACTACAACATGCCCCAATACAAAAGGATACAACTACAATTGTGCAAGGAGCAATATGAAATCCTACTAGGGAATGAGTCCCGGAGTTTGAAGAGGAGTTGGATACATCTGTAGTGACCAACACATATGAATATGTCCCATTTAAAGAAGAAGAAAAGACAAAAGGAAAGAGAAAGGGGTCATAATCATCTATGGATGCCCCGACACCCAAGAAGAAGAGGGTAGATATAATGACTAAGCCACATACCAGGGGACAAAGTCAACAAGTATGCCAGCAAACACAGCAGCCAGTGAGGTATTAAAAATTAGCTGATGAAGGCAAAAAGCAACTATAAGCCACACTCTAACCTCGAGACCAAGAACAACATGCCAGATTTGAGATGTTCTTGAGGACAAAAACATTCAAGCTGACATGATATATAGATAGACAAGACTTCAAAGAATTGGGGCCCCATGAATGCATCGTGGAGTTCCTGAAGGCGGCAAACATATACGTCATATGTACTGAGGTCCAATATTCTTACACTGACCTCACTACCAATTTTATGTCTTCCATTATAAAGGTGCATGTCAAAGACCAAGAGAAAGATAAGGCAGGGGGATACATATTGTCAGTATGAATAGAAATCAAGGATTTCTTTGTAACAGAGAACATATTGAATGGGATATTTACTAAAACATGAGAAAACTAGGGCTAGCATGGCGGCAAGATATGATAGCGAAGAAATCGGATTCAGCTTGCACAAAATTTGGGAGAGGTTGACAGGCAAGTCCAACCACAAGACATGTATCTCTAAGGTGGCCTAGATGTCCTCCTGTTTCATCCAAGTGATCTAGAAAATATGAAACAAGAAATGTATCTAGAGGGGACCTCTTCCGAATCTGGTCTATGTTAGAAAAGTGACATGTCAACATAAGGAGACTTCTTATTGACAAACTATTCATATCCACAGGCTCAGACGGGAAAAAGACTTTTGCATGGGAGGTCAAATAGGTATTATTGCGTCTTACTTCATTGACCTAGAAGAAGTAAGAGGACATGAGGTGACTAAAGGAAATATCCAGATTGACATCAACTACCTTATCACAGTTGGGTTAATCAAATAAAAGAAGGAAAAGTGATTTTATAAGAAAGACAAATCAAACATCCTCCTTCCTCTCCCTGAAATCAGTTACTATGACGATCACAAACTGAGGCCAACCAGAGAAGATATAGACAAAATGTTATCTAGTACGATGAGAAGAGCTGCAGACCCACCTTCATCCACCATTATCTTACAAGAAGAAGAACAAGACCAAGCAAAGGAACCAAAAAGACTGGGAAAGAGGGAGAAACTATCGGTCAAAGTCCACACGAGGGTCTCCAAAGTGCTGACATTTACACCAAACCGATCCAGCAACAAATAAAGGATGCACCATGTATGGAGCAGTTGATCTTAATAGAATAGGGTGCATTTAATGAAGAAGGGGTCGATGTCAGTGCCATCACCCCTCCAACCTCACCTTTCGACAAAGGATCTCCAAAAATACGTGTCGCAAGGCTAAAGGGACAATTAAGGTATTCAGATGGTGTCTAGGAAAATGAAACAGAATTCGACAAGCTATAGAAGGCCTCATTACCACTATAAATTGCATGTGCAGATCATTGGAATATAGAGAAACCAACTCCATCTCAACATGCAGTCAAGAAAAAGGCACCACCACCATCAACTAGAACAACAAACGAAATCCCCAATACTCCCGTACAAACAATGGCGATCAACAAGTATTGCATAAGAATTAGGGTGTCAATTTGACACTATCTCTGAGCAAGTGCAAATCTCTTCTTCCAATACACTACTTATTTATTCTACACAGGTAGAACGCATAGATGAGAGGACTGGAACCCTCCCCTAGTTCATGCAGGACATCCTCACCAACCAAGAGAAATGATGCAAATAATACAAGAAATGGCAACAGAGATGGAGGAATTAAGGAGAAGGACAAGATGTGAAAGGACATGGAGGCCATGTGAAACCATCACAGAGAATACCTAAAGGAACTAGAAGAAGAACACAAATACATGGAGGAGTGGCGAGCCAGAAAAAGTCAAGGCAAATAACTAGCCCTTCACCTTCACAACCATCCTCGAGTAGTTCAAACCCAGACAAACACAAAGATGAAGACTTTACAAGCATACTTGTAATGCCAGTAGAGGAGTCAGTCCAGGAAGAGGTGCATCCACGAACTAAAAAAGCATTTGCAGCCGACACAAATCCACGATGCAAGAGTTCCATTTGAACTCTTCACCCAAAAAGGACAACCCTATCCTAGAAACCAACCTACAGAAGAAGTAGCTAGGCAGGGGGAGTTAGTGTCGGAAAGTCCATAACTTATGATGAGGCAACACTTACCAGGTACCTAGTTGAAATTAAGATAGGTATGGACATCTACGATGTCTAGCTACAAGACTCAAACTATAATGAACAGATTGATGTCATATTTGACGAAAAGATGGCTGACACTCTCACTACGATAGACGCAGCAATGCTAAAAACAATGCCAGAAGAGTCAACGGCACCAGTAGACACTGCAACAATAGCAACAATGCCATTTGATATGTGTCGTTTAGCATATTAATTCACTAAGATTATTATAGTAGAGTTTAATCCTTTTTTACATTCCAGTTAAGGCTTGTATAGAAGGGTTGATCCCACAAGATAACATTTTAAAGATTGTTCTCTTTTATCCAGATTGATTTTTGAAAATATTTCTTTTTGATATTTTCTGATAAAGAACAGAAAGTAAATTCCAGTTGGGGGTTGTTTGATTATGTTAGAATAAGAAATTAAAGTGCAAAAAAAGTAAAATATTAAACCTAAGGTAAAGAAAAGAAAATAATATTCTAAGACAAGAATGTAAAGAAAGAAGATTGTTAGCACACAAAATTATCTAAATAAGAAGTAAATTGTTGAAATTAAAAGAGGCGAATTGAAAACGAGCGTTGAAGAAATGACTAAAATAAAATGGGAGAAAGTATAGAGGCTTAGTAGTTTTCACCACCTTAGCCAAAGGGAAGACAAGATCAAAGAATGCATAATAAATCAAGATAGAAGTAGATATGCAAATCATTCATAAACAAAACACAAGAGACAAACTCTACATGAGCCCATTGGTCCGGGCGATCACGCTTCTTAGTTTTTCATCACAATGGGGATTTTTCCACAGTTGCATCCAAATCCCCATACAATTATTTTACTCGCACTAAATTATGGGTTCCACGGTCGCATTTGCCGAAATTAACTCAAGATGAAAACAATTAATCACTTCGTTTAAATTGACAATTTTCTAAACCAAAAGCCATATGTATAAAAAATCATATAAACTTAATCTGATCAGCACAATGGCCAAGGGGATATCCCCCTTGCCTCAATAAGGAGACTACTCACTAGACATAAGAGTGGAATCAAGAGAAAGAAGGAATGAATGCAGAGACCACATAAAGGAGATACTCCCAAGAGATCTAGGTGGTACCAGTTAAACAGTTTGAACCCTTAATCCTTCATTCGAAGAGAAAGGATAAGAAAAGCAAGAACCAAAATGAGATCTAGATTTAGAATGAAGAACAAGAAAAAGAACTAAGAGAATAAGTACCTTGAATAAAAAAAATTTATTGAATCTAAAGAAATTATAATGCCAGAAAGAAAGAAAGACTTGCTCTATAGAATAATAAAAATTCAGAATGAAATAGAATGAAGATTGAATTCCTTTACAAGAAGAGACCCCCTTATTTTGTAGGATGAGGAGGGGGTAGGCTTCCCTCAATAGAGGGGAAAAAGGAGGGAGCTGGCAGTTTGAATTCTCTAGATCTGGTCGATAGAAACTGTTGATTGTCTTTAATTATCTTGATCATGTAACTCTGTCTAATGCAGATTTCTGCAGCAACCGTTTCAAACAGATTCTTCTCCCGTCAAAGGTAAAAAAGCAGTCCAAACAATATGATATTCTTTTGGAAAATTCATTTTTCTTTCCAATGAATAATTATACACTAAATTTGGAGGTTGGACGCAAAAGTTATGGTGCTTTTTATTCTGGGTATAGATGAATTTCAGGACTGCTGCAAATTATACAATTATGTTCCAAGAGTATTTATGTCATTTTCCTACAAAAACCTAAGTAAATATAATTAAAACTCTAATTAAATAGAAAAATCAAAACTAGTACAACTAACTATAAAACTAAGAAAATAAAAACAATCCTAAAAGGATATCTAAAAGATGTAAATAAAAATGATAAATACACATTTATCAAAATACCCCGGACTTGAATCTTTGTTTGTCCTCAAGCAAATAAAATTACAAATAAATCCAATTTATACTAGAAACATGTCTATCCTCTCCCTTTTCACATCCCTTCATTCCTTACCTCTAATTTTGGTCAAGCATTCCTATCTCCTAGAACCGCATAGCACAAAGTTCTATATTCTCTATTAAACAATTATCTTGACTTGCTTCTAAATCAATATTTTGTAGAAAGAATGGGCTCCCTCTTAATTTTACTTTGACACTATCAATTTTTTTGTAAATTATTGCACAAGAACAAGACAAAGTGGGGTGTGAGGAAAAATATTGATACCTCATCTATTCGAGTTTGGGATTTAATTATGTGGAGTTGTGTCTACATTGATCATTTTTTAATGTACACTTTCAGCATCTTTTGATGGTATGCCCCTTTGTGGGGTATGGAATTTTAATATGTGAAGCATGCCATCCTGGACTTGATTTTTGTATGGTGGTGATTCTTTGCTTCTCTTTTTTAGATGAAAAATAGGAGGAAGGAAGAGGTGTTCTTGTGCTTCAACATTTCTTTTTCAGAGAGTGTCATTGCATAGGTAGAGTATTCCTAAAATTCATATCATACAAGTTTTAAAACAAGAAAATCCATTGTTAATATAGAGAGAAAATTATGCTTGGTTTTAATTGATTCCATACGACTTGCCAACTATTCCAAGGAGTGATGTTATTTTGTGTCCTAGGTGACATGGTGCTTTCAGACATGGCCATTTGTAAAATTGTTGCAAAAAATTTACTGATTTCAACGGGGGTACAATGATAGATATCTATTCAACTTGACGGACTAGATAATGGTCATTTTGCAACTAAAGAAAACTATAATAAAAGGGGCAAAAAGTAATGAAAGAAGGGAAAAATAGTGGGTGGAACAGAGACATACCACCCACCTACATCCCAGACTTAGATTTTTGCTCGTCCGGAGCAAAACCTAAATTGGATATGGAGGGAAGAAAATCACGAAGGTGGTAGATAGTAAAGCAATGAAGGAGTAGAGGAGGATGCAGGGTTGTGGTAGTGACTTCATTGATTTTCCTGGAACCACTCCATCATCTTTGTTTGCGTGTCTTGAAATGTATCCTGGATGACTTGGCGTACGTCGGTATACTAAGGAAAAAAATTGAAATCAAGATGGTTAGGTCCCCATGGTTTGACATGTGGTGGGGAGTAGTCACATTGAATCACATTTGCATAAGGATAATTATTAAAAGGAGCATTGTTTTGGTCGATTTGCATTTGTTCGGTCATATTTTGTCCACTAATGTCAATGGGGGTGGAGTGAAAGAATGATGGGTGGAGTATCTATCCATAACATTTGGTTGTACTATTTAGGTAGTGACATGTAGTGGTGGCTCATAAGGCATTTGGTGATTATCATTGAGAGGTGCCTCTAAGGGAGAGGGAGGAGAGGAAATGGATATGGTCATAGATGGGGGAAGGGTTGTGGGTACGCATACCCTACCATCTAAGGTACAACCGTAGTTGTCCTCCAATATCATCACATATACAATCACCGAGACATGACCACGTAGGCAAGGCCAGATGGGCCGAGCGGTGACGGGCGCTTGGCAGCGGCGATCCGCACCTCACGATCGCCCGCGACCGATCGAGCGGTGAAGTCAGGCGGACGAACAGAAAGTTGAAATCTCCCTCGCGCGAAAAACAGGAGAAGCAAGCGCGCAAGGGGCAAAATGGTAAAACGCCCACACGTCGTCATCTTCCTCGCCCAATCAACCTCACGCACGAGCAGCTTGCTCGGCCGATTTGGGCAAATTCGCGATACTTAACGAAAACTCGCGTTCAGGTAGTAGAAAGAAAGAGAAAGAGGAGACGAAGTTGGTAGTACCTTCAATTTGGGACGAGATCGACGGAGGAGGGAAGGAGAAGCGCCGCAAGCTTGGGACCTTCGGCGGCTCGTCGAGTGTCGAATCGTCCACGCAAATCCAAATTGAAGACACGAGCAGGTTGCTAAGGTGATGGTGGTCGCTGGGGTTGCGATATATATAGGCAACATGCCCTAGGTTAGGGTTTAGATCGGGGAAAGGAGAGACGTCCGACGGCCGATTTAGGCGTTTCACAAATACGCGTCAAAGCCCACAAATTTTGGGATAATCCTGTGCACAATCACGCAAGGAATCCAACAAAACAAAATTTAATGAAAATCATTGGGTGGATCTCAAGATATTGTGATTTAAAAAAAAACAAGAAGTCAAGCCTGTTGCCTAATCCGACTAAAGGTAGAAGATGACCGCGCGTCATTGTATCTGTGGACGTGGGTCCACTAAAGAACTTGGATCGTCCGATCTCGCGTAAGAGACAAGGAAAATCAAATTTCAAAGGAAATCGATTAAATTCATTTAAATCTTTAATGCTTTTCTCTCTCTTTATTTGGAGGCTCAAACGTTGCCCACAAATTACCAAATTTCATACTCAGACTTATTTCAACACGTAGAATCCAAATATGGAGTTAGTTTTGCATTTTGAGAAAGTTTGATAGGTGAAATAATTAATATGTTATTTTCTCTCTCCTCCTTCAAAAGAGGTGATAAAATTATCTAAAATTAGTGTAACTTTACCCATAAGTCTCCTTAAAGGTTGGGAATACGTTTTTGCAATTATCTTTACAAGTTGAAATTATCTTTATATTTATTAAATAAATAGAACATTCTACACACCTTCTCTCTCCTAGTTCACTCATTATTCATATATTATCCAAATTAGTTGCAAATTTGCACAGAGGCTTATTTTTATGTTTAGAATACGAATTCGAAGTTAGTTTCCTGTTTTGAGAGCATTAAGTATTTTATTTCTATTTATTGACATATTTCCTATATTCTTTTGATAATGTTATTAATATTTATATTTATGTTCCATTTTAATTGATACTTGGCCCTTAAGTTACTTTTTGCTCAAGGAAACGAATTAAATTATCAAATTATTATGATGGTTTCAGATTATAATATTTGTTGCAAAAATCTTTGTAATTATCTTCTTTACCCATAAATTCTCATATTACCATTAATTATTACATTTATCTTCTTCCTTTTATAAAATTCGGATTTTCTTCTTATCTCTCATATTCTAGGAAACACTAGAAGGTTCTAGGACGAATTATTTTATCCCTTTTTATTTATTAAGGTGAAATTGCATTTTAGACCCATTATCTAATTCTAACTGAGGCATTTGTGCATGCAACCTTGAAATAAGAATATATGGGAAACATTTATCCAATAACCATCTTAATTTCTTTTAAATCAAAACCAAGGACAGATGGAACGAAAATGAAGGTCAAAGCTTATAGAAAAGAGTACAAAGAGGTACAAAGGAGATTTCAGTATGTTACAGCACTCCACCCCTTAAAAAGGATTTCGTCCCCGAAATCTCATACAAAGAGGGAAGGGTGAGTACGTAACATCTCATCTCTCAACTCCCAAGTGGTTTCTTCTAAACCATGGTATCTCCACAAAACCTTTACTAACTCTATCTCCTTACTCTTCAGCTGCTTTACTCGGGAGTCAAGGATCTTCACAGGTAGTTCTTCATAAGTCAGATTCTCATTAATCTCCACAGGTTCGATGGTGAGTACATGAGACGGATCCTTAACGTACTTCCTCAACACAGAAACATGGAACACATTATGAATCTTATCATAAGAAGGAGGCAAAGCTAGATGATATGCACAATCCCCCACTTTATCTAAGATCTCAAATGGTCCAACATAGCGAGGACTCAACTTGCCTTTTACTTTAGATCTTGCAATAGAACGTATAGGCTTGATCTTTAGAAAAGCATAGTCTCCCACTAAGAAGCTTACATTAGACCTCTCCTTATCAGCATACATCTTCTGTCTATCTTGAGCAGCTTTCATCCGTTTCTTTATCAAGTGTACCTTCTCAAGCATCATCTGCATGTCATCAGTCTTCACTAGGGAACGTTCACCAACATCATCCCAGTGAAAAGGTGAACGACAAGGTCTACCATAGAGAGCTTCAAAAGGTGGCATACCAATACTGGCTTGGTAGCTATTGTTGTAAGCGAACTCTGCTAATGGTAGATACCGATCCCAAGCACCACCCCAATCCATCACACAAGCACGTAGCAAGTCCTCCAGAATCTGAACTGTTCTCTCGGACTGACCATCAGTTTGCGGGTGGTAAGCAGTGCTGAAACGCAGATCAATACCCATCTCTTCCTGAATCTGACCCCATAAATGAGAAGTGAATTTCGAGTCTCGATCAGAAACTATCACAGCAGGGACACCATGCAGACGAACTATCCACCCCACATACAACTGAGCCATCTTAGCAACTTTATACATGGTTTTGAAAGGCAAGAAATGAGCAGACTTTGTAAGCCGATCAATCACCACCCAAACAACATCATAACCTTTCTTGGACTTAGGGAAACCGATAACAAAGTCCATTGTGATCTTCTCCCGCTTCCATTCTGGAATCTCAAGAGGATGAAGAAGACCACCAGGTCGTTGATGTTCAATCTTGACTTGCTGACATGTCAAGCACTTCGCCACAAACAAAGCTATATCATTCTTCATGTTCTTCCACCAGAAGCTTCACTGTAAGTCCTTGTACATCTTGGTTGTGCCAGGGTGAATAGTGTACTTGGAACCATGAGCTTCACTCAGAACTTTATGTCTCAGATCACCAACATCGGGTATCCACAACCTTTGTCTGAAGCGGATAGTGCCATCCACTCCAATAGAGAAGTCAGATTGCGGTTTCTCAGATAAAGCTTTCAACTCTTCAAGCTCGGAACTCTCCAACTGTGCAGACACGACTTCTGAGATCCAGGTTGGTGTAACGGTCAAACTGGCCATATGAACACACAACTTATCTTCATCCACTGAATCGACAGGTTGAGGTTTCCAACTGGCCACATGTTCAAGGTTTTCCCACACAGAACATCTCAGAGCAGCACAAACAACATCCTTCTTGCGACTTAAAGCATCAGCTACGACATTTGCTTTACCAGGATGATATGTGATGGTGAAGTTGTAATCTTTAAGATATTCCATCCACCTACATTGTCGCAAGTTTAGATCCTTCTGAGTCAACAGATATCTCAAACTCTTGTGATCAGAAAAGACTTCAAACTTTTCTCCATAGATGTAGTGTCGCTAGATCTTCAAAGCATGAACTATGGCAGCCAGCTCCAAATCATGCGTAGGCCAATTAGCTTCATTAGGTTTCAACTGTCGAGAAGCATAGGCGATCACCTTTCCGTCTTGCATCAGAAGACACCCTAAGCCTTGTCGAGATGCATCGGTGTAGATGACATAGGGTATACCCTCAACAGGAAAAGCAAGCACGGGAGCAGAAGTCAGACTCATCTTCAACTTATGAAAAATGTCCTCACATTCAGGGGTCCATGAGAACTTGACCTCTTTCCGAGTCAGCTTGGTCAAAGGTAAAGCCAACTCAGAAAACCCTTTGATAAACTTCCGATAGTAACCAGCTAGACCAAGGAAACTACGGATTTCTGATGGGTTTCTCGGAGCATTCCACTTTGTCACAACTTCTACCTTTGCAGGATCAACCGCTATATGGCCGACAGAAATCACGTGACCAAGAAACATCACTTCCTTTATCCAGAACTCACATTTTGAGAATTTTGCATACAATTGATTTTCTCGCAATGTGTTGAGTACAATCCGCAGGTGTTCGCGATGTTGTTCCAATGTCTCAGAATAAACCAAAACGTCATCAATAAACACCACTACAAACTTGTCGAGGTATGGGCGGAATACTCGGTTCATCAGGTCCATGAACGCAGTAGGGGCATTCGTCAAACCAAAAGGCATGACCATAAATTCATAATGCCCATAGCGAGTTCTGAACGATGTCTTCGGAACATCATCATCCTTCACACGCATATGGTAGTAGCCACTTCGCAGATCCATTTTGGAGAACATGGTGGCTGACTTCAGCTGATCGAATAGGTCGTCGATGCGTGGCAATGGATAACGATTCTTCACTGTCACCTGGTTGAGCATGCGGTAATCCAGACACATCCGCAAAGAGCCATCTTTCTTCTTCACGAACAGGACAGGGGCTCCCCAAGGGGAAACACTGGGGTGAATGAAACCCATGTCAAGAAGCTCTTCAAGCTGTTTCTTCAACTCCGCCAGCTCAGCAGGAGCCAAGCGGTAAGGGGGCTTCGAGATCGGTGAAGTTCCAGGTATGAGCTCGATGGAGAATTCCACCTCGCGATTTGGTGGCAACCCGGGTAACTCCTCAAGAAAGACATCTGGGAAGTCCTTCACCACATCAACATGATCTAGGGTAGGAGGTGTAGCATCGAGAACTATGGAGGCTAGGAAGGCTCTACACCCTTGTGAGACGAGCTTTTCAGCTTTGATGGCAGAGATGACGAACTGTCGCTCTCCACGCTTCTTGCCCTTGACACACACTCTTCCTTCATCAGGATGAAACAGACTAACCTTGGATTCCTCATAGAACAGAACAACTTTATACTTCTTTAACCAATCCATACCCAGGATGATGTCAAAGACGGTCATATCAAGCAAGACAAAAACTATGGGAAACATTATTCCGGATATACAGAGGTTCAAGGTAGGAGTTTGGAGATACGAGGAGCAGATTTTTCCACTAGGAGTTTTTACATCTAACACATGATCCATAAACTCAGATTCGATTTCAAGCATAGAGGCAAACTGTCTAGATATGAAGGTATTGGAGGAACCAGAATCAAACAGAGCTTTTAAAGGATGCATATTGAGGTGTAGTGTACCTTCAATCACTTCATTTCCTTCACCATCTTCTTCAACATTGAGAGCAAACACTCTCCCATTCCGCCTCTCAGCTGGCGGACGCCTCAGGTTCTGCTTGTTGTTGTTATTGTTGTTGTTCCGCGGTGGAGGGTTCTGTCTCGGCTGTTGCGGCTGCTGAGCATTATTCTGCCCTTGCTGGAAATGGGGGCAGTTGGGTCGGATGTGCCCAACCTGGCCGCACTCATGGTAGGTTGGTGGAGGACGGTTGCCAACACGAGCAGGTGCATTGTTGGCGGGGCATCTTCCAGGAGGATGGTGGCGATTGCATCTGTTGCAGTGATCACGTCCACGGTTCTCATGTTGGTTCGGATTCTTCCTTTTGTTGTTGCTGAAGCCACTGGAAGCCTGAAATCCCAGATAAGACTCGATGGCGAGAGCCTTGTCCACCATTTGTTGAAATGTGAGTGGCAGCTGTGGAACGAGGCTTCGACCAACATGATAGTTCAGGCCCTCCAAGAATAAGGTCGCTCTTCTGTCAGCTCCAAGGTCGGTGGCGTAACGTTCTAATAGCAGAAACTTCTGAATGTAGTCGGCCATTCTCATGCTTCCTTGCTTGAGACTGTAAAACTCAGCCTCCTTCTTCCTCAGGAAAGTAGGGCAGATGTACTTCTCTCTGAACAACTTCAGGAACTGGGTCCACTCCATGGAGGAGGTGTCTCGAGTGCGAGCAACTCCGTTCCACCAAACACGCGCCGGTCCATCCAGCACGTACGTCGCGAACCGAACCTTCTGGTGAGGAGGGCATGCCATACCCTCAAAGGTCCGATCCAGGGCCAACACCCAGTCGTCGGCTTTGTCCACCATGTTAGGCTCACTCTCACCCTTGAAGTAGGGTGGCTGCATCTTGATGAAGTCAGTGAGGGTGAACTCCCTCGGCTTGGAGGCAACAACAACAATGGTGTTGAGTTGTCCCATCATGGTGGAGGACAACAACTGTCGCAACATCGCCAGTTCTTGCTCAGGTGTGAAGGCGGGAACACCAGAAGCTGGTTGGTTAACAACAGGAGTCGCAGGAGTGTCGGGGTTGTCAGTGGTGGACTCCTGGTTCGTGTTGTCAAACAAGTCACCTCTCCTGAAATTAGGGTTAACATATTAAATTTTCAGGAGTAAAGAATCATAGATGAGAGGGAAAAGAAATAGAGATGAGAAAAGGATAACTAGAATGCTATTGCCTAAAAGCATACTATTTCGGGCAGTTCGTTTCGGCGTAGGCCAGGCCGGATCATATGGGCACGGGAGTGCCCGTATGCCAAGCTAGTGGGTCGGAGGAAAATCTTGCCAGCCCCCATGCCCTGATCCTTTCTAGACACCCTTGCCTCAACTGCATGCCCTAATAGTCACCTAAAGGCTCTGATACCATGCTGTAAAGAGGAGAGATCACCCCTTTACTAAAATTTAAAGGAAATACAAACATCCACAATTTTAACAAAAAATTAGACTTTGAGGATGATTGCATAATATTCCAAGTAAATAAGCATGATTCCAGATACATAATAAAATGTCAATAGCAGCGGAAAGAAAGAAATAATAAGCCTTCTAATGGCTTTATTGTTTATTACATCATTGCTTTATAAAAGAAAAGATAAGATAGATAAGAGGATCTAGCTATAGCAACCTAGCCATCCTTCTTGTCAAGCTAACGATCAACAACAGAGGAATCTTTCTTCAAGCCCTTCTTTCACCTTGCTCAGCACCAACACCTGGGTGGTTGGGAAGACACCCAGCAAGAGGGAAAACAAAGAAAAGTATGTGTTACAAGACTATTCTAACAATGGCAATGAAAGTTGTAACAAGTAAATTAGGCTAGATATATGGTGTAAAAAGATATCAAAGAGTATGAGGTTTTAATAAGAGAACTTGCCATTAACAAAATAAATAAAGGTTTTAGCATGTCATTTAATATGTCTATCTAACTAAGTAGGGTTGAGGCACCTACCGGACCTCTAACCTTAGGTGAGGGAAGAATTAAAAACATTTCCAAATCACCTACAATTTTTAATGGGGAGAATAATAAACATTCCCCTAGGTCGATTTTATACATGCCCTCTATGGGTGGTTGTACATAAGTACCACTACTTAAAAATTAAATAGAACATTTAATTTCATGCTGCAAAAGATTTATGGCAAGAATAAGCAAAAGAATATATATATAACATGGCAGTGGGGTATGAATACCCAAACAAGAGAATACTACATCTACATTGAGGCAAATAAGCAATTTAGGTTTCAAGATTCAAGGGTTTAGATCAAGTTAAACCTCATAAAGAAATATAGGTAATGGATTAAGGATTTCCCAACTGATAGGTAGATGCACAATCAAAACTCATACTAAACACATACCTTAGCCTCCGGTGTCCTAAATTTCCCTTTTCAACTCTTCACATGAATTATAAACCCAAATTACCTAATACATCATCAGATTCATAAATTAGAATTACATGTATTCATTTAAAAGGTTGAAAACCCTAATTCACTAACTTTTTGCACAAACTCTTGATTCAGACTTCAAAAACCTCATAACCATCTTAGTTAGGTTTTCTTGATCAAAATAACATATAATATTGTATATTTTGGAAATATAGGTTCTTAGGGTTAATTTTAGTGATTTTAAGATAATTAAATCGATTTTAAAAACACATTTTTGCAAACCTCAAAACCAGATCTCAAAAATATTTTTATTAAATAGATCTCGTTTTCTTGATTTCAAAACACTATTTATTTACTATTTTTGATCAACGGAATAATTTATAAAAATTAATTCACCTCGACCAATCACAACCTGCCACGTAGGCAAGGCCGGATGGGCCGAGCGGTGACGGGCGCTTGGCAGCGGCGATCCGCGCCTCACGATCGCCCGCAACCGACCGAGCGGTGAAGTCAGGCGGACGGACAGAAAGTCGAAATCGCCATCGCGCGAAAAACAGGAGAAGCAAGCGCGCAAGGGGCAAAACGGTAAAACGCCCACGCGTCGTCATCTTCCTCGCCCGATCAACCTCACGCACGAGCAGCTTGCTCGACCGATTTGGGCAAATTCGCGATACTTAACGAAAACTCGCGTTCAGGTAGTCGAAAGAAAGAGAAAGAGGAGACGAAGTTGGTAGTACCTTCAATTTGGGACGAGATCGACGGAGGAGGGAAGGAGAAGCGCCGCAAGCTTGGGACCTTCGGCGGCTCGTCGGGTGTCGAATCGTCCATGAAAATCCAAATTGAAGACACGAGCAGGTTGCTAAGGTGATGGCGGTCGCTGGGGTTGCGATATATATAGGCAACATGCCCTAGGTTAGGGTTAGCTCGGGGCAAGGAGAGACGTCCGGCGACCGATTTAGGCGTTTCACAAATACGCGTCAAAGCCCACAAATTTTGGGATAATCCTGTGTGCAATCACGCAAGGAATCCAACAAAACAAAATTTAATGAAAATCGTTGGGTGGATCTCAAGATATTGTGATTTAAAAAAAATGAGAAGTCAAGCCTGTTGCCTAATCCGACTAAAGGTAGAAGACGACCGCACATCGTTGGATCTGTGGACGCGGGTCCATTAAAGAACCTGGACCGTCCGATCTCGCGTAAGAGACAAGGAAAATCAAATTTCCAAGGAAATCGATTAAATTCATTTAAATCTTTAATGCTTTTCTCTCTCTTTATTTGGAGGCTCAAACGTTGCCCAAAAATTACCAAATTCCATACTCTGACTTATTTTGACGCGTAGAATCCAAATATGGAGTTAGTTTTGCATTTTGAGAAAGTTTGATAGGTGAAATAATTAATATGTTATTTTCTCTCTCCTCCTTCAAAAGAGGTGATAACATTATCTAAAATTAGTGTAACTTTACCCATAAGTCTCCTTAAAGGTTGGGAATACGTTTTTGCAATTATCTTTACAAGTTGAAATTATCTTTATATTTATTAAATAAATAGAACATTCTACACACCTTCTCTCTCCTAGTTCACTCATTATTCATATATTATCCAAATTAGTTGCAAATTTGCATAGAGGCTTATTTTTATGTTTAGAAAATGAATTCGAAGTAAGTTTCCTGTTTTGAGAGCATTAAGTATTTTATTTCTCTTTATTGGCATATTTCCTATATTCTTTTGATAATGTTATTAATATTTATATTTATGTTCCATTTTAATTGATACTTGGCCCTTAAGTTACTTTTTGCTCAAGGAAACGAATTAAATTATCAAATTATCATGATGGTTTCAGATTATAATATTTGTTGCAAAAATCTTTGTAATTATCTTATTTACCCATAAATTCTCATATTACCATTAATTATTACATTTATCTTCTTCCTTTTATAAAATTCGGATTTTCTTCTTATCTCTCATATTCTAGGAAACACTAGAAGGTTCTAGGATGAATTATTTTATCCCTTTTTATTTCTTAAGGTGAAATTGCATTTTAGACCCATTATCTAATTCTAACTGAGGCATTTGTGCATGCAACCTTGAAATAAGAATATATGGGAAACATTTATCCAATAACCATCTTAATTTCTTTTAAATCAAAACCAAGGACAGATGGAACGAAAATGAAGGTCAAAGCTTATAGAAAAGAGTACAAAGAGGTACAAAGGAGATTTCAGTATGTTACAGTAGTCCCTATTGGAGTTTTAAATGCAGTTCAATAAGCCCAAAGTGCATCATCAGGGTTCATTGACTAATAATCCTTTCTAGTTTGACAAATAGTTTTCTCTAAAATTTTCTTAATTTGGCAATTCAACACTTCCACTTGCCTAAATGTCTACGAGCAGCATGGCGTAGCCACTTTTTGCTTTACCTATACTTCTTTAATAGATCTTCAATCTGTCTTTCCCCAAAAGGGGATCCCCTGTCACTAATGATGATGCGTGGGACACCAAACCTGGGAAAGATGGTCTTCTCAAATAACCTAATAACTACCTTGGAGTCGCAAGTGGGTGGTGCCACCACTTCCACCCATTTGGAGCCAAAGTCAACATCAACATGGATGTATTGGTTGCCCCAAGATGATGGGAAAGGTCCCATATAATCCTTCCCCTAAACATCAAAGATTTCTATTTATATCCAGTATGACATAGGCATCTCATTTCTCCTGGAGATTTTCCCTGCCCTTTGGCATTCATCACAAGA
The DNA here is from genome assembly GCA_963693085.1 of Alisma plantago-aquatica. Classification (NCBI taxonomy): domain Eukaryota; kingdom Viridiplantae; phylum Streptophyta; class Magnoliopsida; order Alismatales; family Alismataceae; genus Alisma; species Alisma plantago-aquatica. The sequence goes on from OY856412.1 coordinate 272,710,449, forward strand.
CTTAGGATAGGCATGGGCGTCTTTAACTAGAGTAGGCTAGTAGAATCCCGATTGTAAAACATTTGTTTCTGTTCTATCTCCTCCGAGATTCCCTCCATATGGTGAAGAATGACATTCATATAGGATCTTTGGGGTTTCTTCTTTCAGGATGCATATTCTATACAGATTGTCTGCACATCTCTTGAATAGGAGTGACTCATCCCAGTAATAATTCTTCAAATATGAAAACAATTTTTTCTTTTGGTTATAAGTGATATTAGGTGGAAACTATTGACAATCAAAGTAGTTACAAATATTGGTAATCTAGGATAGGTTGGGTTAAACAAACTTTTCCATCACCAGATTGTTGGCATAATTGTCATTAATTGGTAATGGATACTCCTCAATAATTATGGTCCTATACAAGTGGTCAGCAACCACATTTTTTGTTCCATTCTTGTAAATGATTTCATTGTCAAATTCTTATAATAGCAGATCTCACTTTAACACCTGGGTTTTGTGTCCTTATTCTACATCAAGTATTTGATCACATCATGATTGGTGTACACCTTAGCTTTTGATCCTATCAAATATGATATGAATTTGTCAAAGGTGAATACTATTGCTAGCATGACCTTTTCAGTAGTTGTGTAGTAGACTTGGGCATCATCCAGGGTCTTTCTAGCATAGTATATTGTGTGGTGCTTCTTGTCTTGTGTTTGCCCAAGAACACCTCCAATAGCATAGTCGCCGGCGTCACACATTATCTTAAATGGCATCTCCCAATCCGGTGCTTGCAATATTGGAGCTATTGTCAAAGCACTCTTCAAAGTATTAAAGGCTTCAATACATTTTTCTATAAAGTCAAACTCAACATCCTTTATAAGGAGACTTGGTAGGGGATTTGCAATTTTTGAGAAATCTTTGATAAACCTCCTGTAGTGTCTATCATGTCCTAGGAAACTCCTTACCCCAATCACTGATTTAGGGGGTGGGAGTTTAGATACCGCCTCTATCTTACAACTTCAATTCTTGTTTCAAAAATTTTATGTCGAGAACAATGCCTTTTTGTACCACAAATTGACACTTTTCCCATTTTAAGACCAATTTCTTCTCCTCACACCTATGTAGGACTTGATTCAAGTTCTTTAGGCATTTTTCGAAATCAATTCCATACACTAGGAAGTAATCCATTGAAAACTCCATTATATCCTCCAAGAAATCCACAAAAATAGAAATCATGCACCTCTAAAACATTATAGGTGCATTGCATAAACCAAATGGAATTCATAGGAAGGCATAGGTACCATAAATGTAGGTGAAAGTGGTATTCTCCTGATAATCAGGGTGGATAGGCACTTGCTAGAATCCTGAATATCCATCTAAAAAGCAAACATACAAGTGGTGGGCCGATCGCTCTAGGACTTGATTAATGAATGGTAACAGAAAGTGTTCTTTCCTAGTGGTGGTGTTGAGTTTCATGTAATCTATGCACATCCTCCATCCAATCATTGTTTGTGTGGCCACTTCATCTCATTTTTCACCTTTCACAATGGTCATCCCTCCCTTTTTGGGTACTACATGAATAGGGCTTACCCAATTGCTGTCACTAATTGGGTATATGATCGCTACATCACGTAGCTTTCACCTCCTTGTTGGCTACCTCCCTTATCATTTGCTTTGTTTTTCTTTGAGGTTGGGCCAGAGTTGTAGCTGTTTCTTTAAGGTTTCTTCAAAGCATACAAACAAGTGGACTCAAACCTTTGATGTATTGTATAGAATACCCTATGGCTTTCCTTCATAGTTAACGTTCTTCCGATGACATCTCTTTTTGTCCGTCAGTCAAGGTAGAGTTTATGATTACTAGATTCCTTTCTTCATCATCCAAGAACTCATAATTCAGTCCTTCAAGTAATTGTTTTAGTTCTAGTTTTAGCTTTGGTGCCTCCTTCTCTTCCTACATTTGTTCCAACAAAGCAGATTTTGTAGTTTCTATGGTTTCTTCTTTATCATTACTGTATTCTTCTTCTAGATGGTTCAAGTAATCTAGAATCTCAACAACTTTAGGATCTTCGATACTTGGATCAAGGTTGTTGAGAGCTTGCATGAGAGGATCAACCATGGTGTTGTCTTCCTATACCTCCTCACAGAATTGTTGGTACCTATCCATGAAATATACCGAATCAAAAAGAGAAGGTCTTCTAATAGCATCTTGTATGTGGAAGTTGATGGGGCTCCAAATGTCGCACCAAGAAAAACCCTAAAAGAATAACTCCTAGGTTTAAGAGAAAGCAGTGGACTAATTCCCCACTCCACATGAGATAAAGCCTTATTACAATATACTTTAGGACCGAACCCAAAGGACAAACTTTTTAAGTAATTATATATATATTCATAAGTATTAAGGGTAATATTTATCATTGGAAAGTTTATTGATTCATTAAACTAATTTTTTTCCAGTAGCAATAAAGTCTAAAGAAGTAAATAAGTGATAATAATAAAAAGAACCAATGCATGGGGTTTTGCTACCAAAGCTTGCATAACTATCCTAACATGTTCTAGTTCCTTAATAGCAATTTAATAAATAGAGGCTTAGATACTACACCCTCACGAGATATAGGTTGTATCTTGGACTAAATGCCCTTGGAATCGACCAAACTTGGTACCCAAGTTCCTAGTTCATTCCAATTGGACTCCCTCACTACGGCCGACCATCCTCGACACATTATTTGATCATAACCCAATCACCTCACTATCCCTTACTGACACCTCAGGGGGATAATAAGATTGTCCTGGAGTTCTAATAACACTCACAACAACCTACATATCCATGAATATAACATACATGTAAATCAAGTTGTCAATTTGCAAGGCAAGGGAATAAGTATAATGATACTTGATTTAGCAATAGTATTTTTGATTCTAGATACAAGATAAGATAAAATATGGGGTTTTGGGGTTAGTCCCCATGCCCCAGAACAACCATTTACTTGCTCATGGTGAACGACAATAGCAAAAAGTTAGAAAGAACAACAAAGAGGGTCATGATGCCTGGTGCATGAAGATCAATCTCTTCACTGTGGCTGTCGTCTCCGTACTCCTTGCTAGGGTTTGCATTATGCAATGTGTCTTCTAATAACTGATCAGAGACCCTTTAGAATGGAAGATAAGGGGTCCTTGTTATAGATGCATTCCTCGCAGCCAAAACCCTAATGACAAATACTTGTGGTTGAAGGCAACTAACTACATGGCCTATACTCAGTTCAATAGGCGACTCACATGGCTTACTCAATTTGGAGTTCTCGTCTAGTTCTATAGAAGACCAACGTGGATCAAACCAGATTAGGTTGAATGCTAATAGCACACATCAAAAATAAAGAATCTAGAAGACTCTAGGTAGAGAGAGGGGTTTGAGTCATGCAAGTGGTGAAACTGATCAGTTGACTAGGTGGTTGGAGGGTGAACAATGGAAAGTTTCCAGGGCTTCCTTCCCTTGAGGCGTAGCATCCTGAGGGATTAATCGTCCATCTAGGCTTTGATGTATATTTTTGACTGGTTCTGCATAAAGAATATATAAATTTCATTGAAGTTCAAGAAAGAAGAGATAATTACATTTAAGTGAATTATAAAGCTAAAACTAGGAAATAGAAACACAAAAACCCCAATATGCAAAGATGGATATAAATATACTCATCAAACTACCCCATACTTAATACTTTGCTTGTCCCGAGCAAAGCAAAATAAAAAGGAGGCCAACAGTTGATACTAGGATCCATGCCTTCCTCTTCCAACTGAGCATACTTTATGCCCCCCTTCCAACAACAATGATCAAGCGACACCAGTCCTTTGGGGTCATGTAACCACACTTGGATATCCCCCGATTGTGGCTTATTTCTCCATTCGATAGACTCCATAACCTGTGACAAACTAATTTCATCTCAATGATACTTCCAATCTATCGACACAAATAAAAGGGAGCACAAGTCAAGGCTGTTTTGGCTATTTTGAGGAGAGTTTTCATATGTCCCATGGGCATAAAAAATTGTACAAAAGGGGAGAAATACATGGCATAAACTCGTCTCCCTTATCTCTCATCTATTAGACTCAAGATTTTTTTTGGGTTACAACTACATCTACTGCATGTTTTCTTTTGGGATCATTGGCCTCTTTTATTCATGCCATGTCTATAGACAAAAATAAAAAAGGAGGTATACTTTATGGAAGGGATGCCACCCGGACTTAAGGTTTGACATATAGTGGGAAATGATTTTTTTTTTCTAGATGGAGAGGAGATAAGAAATGGTAGAAGATGAGTAGGAATAAGAGACTGACTTGTGCTTCTTCATTTTATTGCTGTGATGGAATCAAATCATCATATTATATCAGTTAATTCAGTTAAGGTAGGGTAGAGAAGTGTTTACAAATTTTGTTGCAAGTCATATTAGAGGCACGTGCAGCTTGACCTTTCTGACTCATTCTATTTATCACCATTTCCAAGGGCAAAGAATGCTCAGTTGTTGTCATTGGGGCTCACATCTATTCAAGACGTGTGTGTTCCTTAAAATTTCCATTTGTATGGGTTAGATCAAGAAAAAATCATATATTTCCATTTTTTGCATACATCAAAATGGCTAGCTAGATAGAGGCCAGAACTCACGCAAAAAAGATACAAAAGAAAACAAAAAACAAGACAAATGCAAATAAAAGATGGATAAAAAAGGTTTGAGGATGATAAAGGGAAATGTTAGAGGTGAGGTGGTGGACCCACCCTCCATTCCCATCTTCAGAATTATTCCCATCCTCGGGTAGATACAAGTTAGAGATGGAAGGGATTTGATATGGAGGATGGTGGGGTTGGAGATGGAGAGAGTAGACATCCAAGAGAACACAATACAGACCCTAAGAATGGGTCTCTATCCCATTGGTGATGCCTCTCCAGGGTGCGTTCATGTCCACCAATTTCCATGATATTTGTTTGGTGGGGGAAAGGATGGTCATAGTTGCGTGCCCCATTCTCCGCAACCTATGTCTAGCCATTGACTTATCTCTAAGGCGATGGCTTGCTGGTCATGAAACCAGTTGATCAACGGATCTAAATCGGCTGGTGGAAGGCGACGTAGGCGTGCCATGTGTGTGAAGTGATCTGCCCAAGGGACGTAATGCCATGTGAGTATTGGAGTTTGAGATCTCAGTTTGGTGGTATCTTGCTGGTCGCTAAAGGGCCGCGATGTGAATGTTGCAGTCCGCCATTGAGGTTGTTATTTAAAGATGCCATCAATGGTGTCGCGTGAGGGTTGACAAGAGTGCACATCTGGAAGGTCTTTGTGAAGAAGATGTCAGTGCATCTAAGCCTCACGCCTCGTCCCTTTTATAACTTCAAAGAAGAGATTTTAGGGATACCCAAAAATTCAGCGGTTACAAACCATGTATGTGTTACGCCTATTCCATAGAGATTGCATGTCAATATAATCAAGATATTATGTCAACGAATATTGATGATAAGATTGAGATAAAAGGCTAATGTTTCCAAGAAATAACACTTCTCATGAAAGAGAAAGCCATATTTATCAAAGAGAAGGAAATAAAATCTATTGTTGAAAATAAAAAAGGCAATCCTTGTTGGGCCACATAGCCCACTCCATGTGTTCTTATTGTTTAACTAGATTGTGAGATTTCTTGCTATCAAACGGGTGACTGGCCTGAAGACTTGATGGACATATAAGTATTTTCATCATGAGTTACTGTGTCGCACCAGCTATCCATCAATCAAATTGGGTTGTCAAGGGCATAACCCTCCCCCTTCTCCTTCTCTTCCCTCTTCCCCTATTTTTTCTTTTTCTTTTTCTTTTTCTAAAGTAATTTCATGAAAATAAAAGAAGAATTAAATGAAAAATAAAATAAAATAAAAAGAAATAAAAAATGAATCGGTTGCCTCCCATCAAGCATTCCAGTTTATCGTCGGGGACCCGACCGATGATAAGTGTTACTCACATAAAGTATGTGAGTGAGGTTTTTGAACCCCTATCTTTTGAACCAGCAAGCCATGGGTCATGGTTAGATGGTGTACATACCTTGATTGGGGGCGAGTCCTTATTACCTTTCTTAGATCCCAGATAACTTTTTGTTTTTGGTTCTAGATTACCTTCTACATTGAAAACTTCAATCGAATTGTGAACCTTCTTCAAATCTTCAAGAACCCAATATTCAATTGTCTTATTTCCCAATCTCATGATGATTTTTCCAACTTCAACATCTACTAAAGCTCTTGCAGTGGCTAGAAATGATCTCCCTAGAATGAGTGGGAAGCGATTATCCTCTTTGATATGCATCAACATGAAATCACATGGGACATAGGTGTCATGTCATAGCTTCACCAAGACATCTTTGATTGTTCCCAAGAGTTTTGTAACAGATGCATTGGCCAGCTACATGGTAATAGCTGTGGGTAAGATATTGGTGAATCCAATACATTAGCATAAAGTGTATGGAATGATGGATATGCTTGCACCTAGGTCAGCTAGTCCCTTGCAGCGAGTGTCATCTCCTAAGAAGCAGTCTAACCCAAATGAGACGAGATCTTTTTCCTTCTAGGGCATTTGATTCTGAACAATTTTGAAGGAAGTTTGTGCTAGCTTTATGGTATCACATTCCTCAGTAATATACTTCTTGGATAGATGGGTCTTGAGATATTTGCACCAAGTAGGCATTTAAACTAGTGCGTCAAGGAATGAGATGTCGATGTGGAGTTTCTTCATAGTGTCTTTGAATTTTATGAATTTGTCATCCATCTTAGTCTTCTTGAGGTGACCTACATATGGTAGGTACACGAGGCTTGTACACAGGTGCTTTGGGTGTTGTCGATGGTACAATAGCTAAACTCTTGATAGTTCCAGGCTGGACTAATGTCACAGAGGAGTCTACTGTCTGGACTTCAACTGGACTGACTGTCGAATGATCATTCAGGAGACTTGGGACCACGATTGGAGTGTCTTTGTTAATAATAAGAGGATTAGAGGCTAGAGGTGTAGAATAAACATTTCCCAACCTAGTGGTTATGGCGTGTAGCTTCTCTGAATGCTTGGAATATTTTTTGGTTGACTAGCGATTTTGCCCGTTGGGGACTGTTTACTAGCTGCTAAGTGGGTGATTTGAGACTCCAACAACTTTTTATTGGCTGTGGCATTGTCTAGTTGAGTTTGGTATGTTGCCGTAATCTCTTAAAGTGTGTTCATTGGGTCCTGTGCTAGTGCTTCCTCTATTTGCAGCAGTGGGGCTTGATTCAGATTTTGATACTACTGCTGTTGGTAGTTCCTTCTAGGAAAACTAAATCTAAAATTTCCATGGTTGTGTTAGCCAGTATAGTTCAACGGTGGTCTAGCCTAAGTGGGTTGCGTTGAGGTATGTTGATTTGGACTCTCAACTCCAATGGGGTTCCCGTAGTGGAAACCAAGGTGGCTACAAGAATGGCTTGGGTTATAGTACTCTTACCCTAGAATAGTGTGAATTGATTTCACCTCTTCAACTTGGGAGACTATATACTATTGCTCAACTTGGTGCTCAGTGGATCATGTTGTGATCCACTTCATGGAAGAAATAATAGGAAGGTTCGATGATTTGTACTTGAGGCATCTGGTTCCTCCTCTCGTACAAACTGAAGGATTTTTCAAGGTTATCAGGCTTGAGAGATAGAGCTTTTAGCATTTTGGAAATAGATTTGATCGTCTGCCATAAAGAATGCCCTTACCTGAGGGTCTAGGCCAATGAGTCTGATTCTCGGACACTACTAAACCCTCATGGGATAAAAGTCATTACTTGGACTAAACTCCCTTGAAACTGACTGAACTTGGTACCCGAGTTCCTAGTTCATTCCAACTAAACTCCCTCACTACGACTGACTATCCTTGGCATGGTAGCTGACCGTAACCCAATCACCTCACTATCCCTTGATAACACCTTAGGGGGGATGAAATGATCATCTTGGAGTTCTAATCACACTCACACCAACATGCATTTCCAAGATTATAACATACATGTAATGTAAGTCGTCAATTGGCAAGGCAAGAAAGTAAGTAGCACAATACTTTATTTAGAAATATTATTGTTGAGCCTAGATACCTACTAGGATAAAATACATGCTATTGGGGTTAGTTCCCATGATACAACACAACCATCTACTAGCTCATGGTGGGAGACAACAATAGAAAGATGGAAAGAACAATGGAGGGGGCCATGGCGCCTGGTGTTGGAAGACCAATCTCTCCACTAAGGCCGGTGGCTCTACACTCCTTGCTAGGATTTACACTATGCAATGGGATTTTAATCACCAATAAGAAACCCTTTAGAATGGATGATAAGGGCTACCTTATATAGCTTCATTCCTTACTGCAGAAACCCTAATTCTGAGTACTTATGGTTGAAGGTAGCTAATTGCATGGCCCATACTTGGCCCAACAGGAGACTCACGTGGGTTACTCAATTTGGACCTCATGTTCAGTTCTCTAGAAGACCCACGTGAATCAAATTAGACCAGGCTGAATACTAGGATCACACATCATAACTGAAGAATCTGGAAGACTCTGGGTAGAGAGAGTGACTTGAGTTGGGTGAGTGGCGAAGCCAATCGATTGACTAGGTGGTTGGAAGGTGAAAAATGGAAAATTTCCAGGGCCTTCCTTCCCTTGAGGCATAGCATCTCGAGGGCTGAATCGTCCATCTAGGAATTGATGTATATTTTTGACTTATTCTGCATAAAAATGTATGAAGTGTAGGAAAGAAGAGATAATTGCATTTAAGTGAATTATAAAGATAAAACTATGAAATAAAAACAAAACAACCCTTAAAAAAAGAGTAAAATAGTATGCAAAGATGGGTATAAATATACTCATCAGAAGTCAATATGATCACTTCCCACTAGAATTGTGATGATTCTAGCTTCAACATCAATTAGGTCTTCCAAACATGATTGGGCATGTTGGGTGTTCCACCTTATCTATTATGACAATGTCGCATGGGATAAAGAATCACCACACATAGATAGGGACATATTCCATGATTCCTACAGGATTTGTGAAAGTATGATCTACAAGTTGGATCCTTGTTACAGTCGTTGCCATATCTATGAGTCCCAACCTGTAACATCCCAAGATTTGAGGCCTTGGATAAATGATCTTAAAAGGACTGATTGGACTACCCATATCACCAAGGTGAACCTCCTTTTCCGGAGCCCATCACTAAAGAACTCCATAATTGAGCATGCTCAGCTTAGAGTTGTTTTAGGATGGGTGACCAGTCGGGAAGTTCATCTTCGCTTGTGCGTGAATGAGAAAAAAGTGTGAATTTAAGGCTAGTGGTGGTCTGTGGGGCCAGTCGTCATTCTTGAAACTCTACTAGAGCCTTGGGAAGTGGGCCTGGGTGTTACACAACCTTTGTGTAAGAGTCGGGGGCATGAGACTGATACTTTCTTCTAGTCCTGTGAGACGATGTCTTATCTCATTATCTCCAACATTGAAAGGAATTGTGAATGCTCATGAATCATTTTTCTTCATTGGCATCTTGTCTTGAACAAATGCACTGGGCATCTTCGCTAGTATCACTATTTCTATGTGGTCTCCCTGCCTCCTCCTTGTAATTAAATCCTCGAAATTTTTTGCATAGGTTGGAATCTCCTCAATAGAGTCCAAGAATGGCACGTCAAGATGCAATTTCTTCATACCTTCCATGAATTTCTCACATCTCTTCTACAAACAAGCATTGATCAGCTCATAAGGAAAATGGATCCTTGGAGAGTACGAGTCCCTATTTGCAAAGGTTTCCTCAGCTGGGTCGAATTTCTTTTCTTTAGCAGTCTTCTTTCTGTTGGCTTTCTTTTTTGATTTATCTTTCTCACTAGCCACTTCTTCTCCGTCTACTTCCTCTACTATCTCTGGTTGGGGTTGTGATTCATCATTGGGGTTGCCTTCTTGGTTAGTCTTGTCATCTAGATCCTCCAAGACTTTTACATAATGAAGAGTGTCTATTTTAATGCTTTCCATGTTGGATGGAAATTTTCCTCATAGATTCTTAATTAGTTCTGACAACTGTGCTAGTTGTTGGTTGATCCGTTTCCAACGTGTATGCATGTTTGCTGTCTAAGTTTGTATCGAACTAAAGACACTTGTATTGGTGATAACACTTTGTGTCAATTGTTCATTTACACTGACTTGTCTTTTTGGGATTTCTAAGAGCTCAAACACCATGTCAGGTTGGTTGAGGCTTTTACTCTATTTCTGATCTTGGCCTTGTCTATTCAAATTTCTATTCTAGTTTTGGCTTTGTCGATGTCCTTGATAATTGTCTCCATTCTACTAGTAATTTGTAGTATGGGTGAATGCAATTTGTCCTCCGCCTCTTCAAAATCTAGGTTGTCCTGTAGAAGAATTGTTGATCTAGTGGGCATTCTTGACAACATTGTTGTTTCTATAGTTGAAACCAAGATAGTCTGGTCTCTTAAAGTTTGCATAAGAGACATTCTCAGTATCTTCTTCATCACTATCCTCTTCTGGTTGAGTGTATATATAGTTGTAGATGCCACATCCTCCTTCTCTACAGGTGACATAGTTCATGACTTTCTCGGCCTTGCCTTTTCCTTTGCTTCCAGTGTCCTTCAATTGCTTAACATCTTAATCAATCTTCTGGATCTGAGTTGTTATAGTCTCTAGGGTTTTAGATTCAATAGTAGGGCCTTCAGATATTTTTTTTCTTGTGTGAACTCCTTCATAGTCCAGACTTGCTTGCAGAGGAGTCATTTTCTCGACGATCTTCATGGTCTTCTTTGGATTTTGGCCAAGGAAGTTGCTTCCTACTATGACATTCAACGATGTCCTATCGAAAAATGTCAAACCATTATAGAATGTGTTCACTATTAATCCATTGTATTAGTTGTGGTGAGGATAGTCTCTCTGGTATTCTTGAAATCTTTCCCAAGATTCATACAGATTCTCTCTAGGATTTTGATTAAATTCAGTAATTTTATGCCCATTCCTTAGGGTCTCCTCAGGTGGGTAGAGATTTGTGACAAAAACATCAGCGAATGGAGCCCATCCATTGATGGTCTTATCAGGTAGAGAGATGTATCATGACAATGCTTTGTATCTTAAAGAGAAGTTGAATCCCTTGTAGTATATTACCTCTTCTGTCACCCTTCTCATCTTGATTGTGTCACATATGTTTTTGAAGGCGTCCAAGTGGCGGTAAGGATTATGATCCTAGGAATTGCCTCCAAAAGTTTTGATCTAAATCATGGAAATCACCGCAGGTTTCAATTCTATATTTGTAGCATCAAATATGGGGATGATGCCTAAACACCTTGATTCATTAACCCTAGTAGCAGTTAGCTCACAGAGAGAAGAGCCGCTATCATCATCGTCATTCTCATTGTTCTAATTGTCATTGTTGTTGTTGTTGTCATTGTTGTCCTCTATATTGTGGTTGTTCCTCCCATTCCCACTTTCCCTATGGTAATGGCCTTCATCACAGTGTCATTCTTCACACTCCTCATCATGGGGTATTGGTATGTCATGAGGTGGGTTCTCAAGTCCTGCCTCGTCAGATTGGTATTCCTCATTTTCAAATTCAAGATCAGGCTGAGGTTGTTCCATCCTCAGGTTATAGTTGCCACCCTCTTGGCATCTATCCATATGAGGAGGCATGTTGATGCATATGGGAGGTAGTTGTCTCTGTACGCTTATCTCCAAACTTCCTAAAAATATTTCTCACAATCGAGTCAGGAACTGAACTTGTGAAATGAAGTATTAGAGATAGTTGAAAGATAGTGGATTAAAAATGGTGAAGTAAAGTCTATTGCTAGATTTTACACACTAGTGTATGGTGAGTAGATTTGGGTTCTCAATAGTACCACTTGCCTTGTCCCCAGAAATGGCACCAAAAAGTTGACCGATCTCAATCGCACATCCTAAAAGGAGCGGATCTAAAGTAGTCAGAATCTTAAATTGATAACCCAACACTCAGCCCCCACAACTAATACACAGGATCTGATGTAGTAAATTAGGGTCGATCCACCAGGACAAGGAGTGGTTAGTGCTAAGAATGTAGTTCCTTGTCTTAGTTACATCAATCAAATAGGGAGATTAAGTTTGGTGTACCTTATGGAATGATGTTATTTCAACTAACAAATAAAGCAAACTAAGAAAAATGAAGTAAGAAAATAAACAAGAGAACAAGTATAAACAAAGAGTGATATAATGAGTATGGATGGGAACTTGGATTGGGTTTCACCATCCATGATCTCTCACCAATTTGGTATACCCTTAGCAAGATTACAATCAATCATCATATATGTCTATTCCCTCCTCTATCAAGCTTAGGATAGATATATAATATGATGTTGTCTCTCTCTCAACATGATAGTCAAACATTCACAAGTATAACCATATGACCATTTAGCTTAAGCATTCCAACATTCTCACGCATTCATGCAACTCCATAACACTTAGATAAGATTAGTAGACATGGTATCCAATCATACAAGTGAAGCATTAAGACCAAGATTATGGCCAAAATATTTGCTAAAAGCATGTGTTCAATGGATATAAGTATTTACATGTTGGAATAGCCTAAGTGGCTACTCCCAACCCAAGTTATATGTTTATCCACTCATGTTCATGAGAAGCTTTACCGATCTACAAACACAGTGAGACATGAGAGAGAATGACAAATTGGATGAAGTAGATGGTGGTGGATGAACATATCTAGAGTAGAAGAAGGGAGATACACAAACCGTGACCACAAATGACCAAGCCTGACACACTTCTCATCTCCTTTAGATATGGATTTGGCATGGGTGTAGAGAAGCGACCAATCCTTATTTCAAAGAATAGGTCGATGATGTTGGTTATGGAATGGATCCTCCCTCTCTTATGGATGTTCTTATTCTGAGATCTAGGATCAATGAAATGACTGATGGATGGAGGCTCTGGAATGCAACAACACTTTGTCATCTCCCTCATACTGTGACCCCCTTCATTGATGAAGTGGGCGTCTATTATTAGTCACTAGTCCTTAAGGTAACTGACTTAAAGCCTCAGTGGTCACTGAGATGCTAAACCTTCATCAGGGGTAGGCAAAGGTTGTAGTGTACCCTACCCTTATTAGATTTTCTCAACCATGTCTACTATTGTAGAAACAATGTTACCTAGTTGGGTCTTGATGTGATGTTAGGTGGTTATGTGAGGTTCCCTTCAAAAGGTAGGTTTGTAAAAGTTTGGCTCCAACCCCCTTTATCAGACACAACATATCTACATTCTTGAGTGTAGCAATACACTGACCAAGTGGGGACTTTTGACATCTTACCTAGCACAACTCTCATGATTTTATTCCATTCATATTTTACGTCAAGGGTGTCTTTAGGCTGCCAAACCTCTTTTGATCCCAAGGCATAGATTTTTTTCACTAGAAGGGGTAGCTGCTTCCTTCCCGTCGGGGTTATATACCTTCTTACCTATACTTGGGAGTAGGGTGGTCAATTTAGAGTGTATTATATAGAGTCCTCCTTACTTCGAGCCTTCATCTTGGGAAGACAAGCATCTCTATGTATTTTACATTATCTTGAGGTAAGGCTGATATTGCAACATTGTCACACTCAAATTTTTAGGTAAATTAAATAGCCCTAATTTTCCATTCTTGAAATAATTACGCTAAAGGTTAGCTTGAAGAAAAGTAAGTCTAAGAATGGGAGTAATGACTATATCCTAGAAAATTGGATCCAAATTGTGCCTATTTTATTTGATTCTAATTCTTCAAAAAAATTTAAAATTGTTCAAATTTCCCTTACAAGGGGGTGTAAATTTCCCTCATAAGGGGGTGTATGTTCAAGGTCAAAATTAGATCAAAAATCTCAATAGTGCAAGAATGAGATTGCAGTAGTGTCACACTCAAATTTTTAGGTAAATTAAATAGCCCAAATTTGTCATTCTTGAAATAATTATGCTAAAAGTTAGCTTGAAGACAAGTAAGTCTAAGAATGGGAGTAATGACTATATCCAAGAAAATTGGATCCAAATTGCTCCTATTGTATTTGATTCTAATTATTTCAAAAATTAAAACTTTTTCAAATTTCTCCTAGAAGGGGGTGTAAATTTCCCTCATAAGGGTGTGTATGTTCAAGATCAAAATTAGATCAAAAATCTCAATACTGCAAAATAAGGGGATTACAATATTAGGCAAACTCTTTAAATGAAAAGAGGGTCCAAGATAGGCACCTTTCAGACCCATTTATAACCCCCCCAAATTATCATACACTCCATCCCAGAGTGTCAGGGATAGAGGTTGGATATAAATAGGCTAGTTTGACTCTTCATTTTTGGGTTCTTTGGTTTCCCATCTAGAACACATCAACATATAGGTGTAGACACATCAGAGCGCATGGTACCACTCTTATTGCATAATTCTGACCTTTAATCCCTACCCTGCCAAAGTTGACATCCAGTAGAGGTAGTAGAAACCATAGTTGTTAGATTGTTGGATATGTTGAGGGATTCTATGGAAGAACTATGGTTTCTTGAAGTCTTTAGCGGGGTTATATTCATATCCTCTTCCATGAACTTATATCATTACAATTATCGCTTTTGCACATGCTTGCACTTTCTCCTTTGTGACACTCTTTGGTGTTGTTGCATTAGTATACTTCTTCAAGGAGAAGGCCACGTCAGAGATGTTGTAGAGGACTACAGTCTTTGCCTTGGTGTTTATTCCCAAGAGAATCCAATGATTGTAGTGTTGTATGGGTAGGACTATTAATCGTGACAACGAACTCTGTAGGCATTGTAGTAGTGGCTCCTTCTCTCCAGAGTCCTTGTTGTGAATGATATCCTCCACCAACATGAAGTATGCCATGTGTTCATTAGGCATACCATCTCCAAGAAGGGATTGGTATGATTTCATTACCCTCATGGTCATGTAGCCATTTGGATAAAATGTGTCATGAAGATCATCCTTCAGAAGACAGATGCCTTCTCTTTCAAACACCACTTCCCCTAGACCATCCTCAACTCTCAAGCTCTTCATTATCATTTGCATTGACTCTAGAGATAGGTCTTCACATGACCATATGTCAAAACCTAGGAAGCTAGCTTCTATATTCCCAACTTACCCTTCAGGTTGTGCTTCTTGCAATTTTTCTTCTTCTATCTATCCCTCCCCATACTTTGTTGTTTCTTGTTGTTCAGTTGGTTCTGGAATGGTTGTGGGGGCATGAGTCACTGAGACCAGTTGGGTCTCAATTGCATGTTCTTTATTTGTCTACTCCTTGGGCTTACCCTCATCTTCATCTTATTCCTCTGCTTACCATCATGCCTTCCATTTGCTTCCCGCTCAGGTTTATAAGAGTCCTTCCATAGGGTCTACAGCTGTGTATGCCATGGCTGCTTCTTAGGTAATGGCGCCCACTTGTGGAGTCTACAAGGTACTACATTAGGGGGTATCACAGGTCATCGAATAAGCGATGACCATAGATGATTTCCATCTGTGTATACCTCTAAGTCCATGCAAGTCTTCTTGAATGGATCCTCAAAGGGGATGCCTTTATTAACTTCTTCAATCATATGTAATACCATGAAGTCACCTTCCCATGACCCTTAGTCTTATTGTGGAACCTTGGTATTGATCATGAAATTTTACAGTAAGAGACATGGAAGGTTCCTGCCATTTGGATGGCATGTTGGAGGCATACTTCCACCTTCAGAATGCCACGTTCTTTTATGTTTTTAAATAGTAGAGAGGTTCTAGGAAACTCAACATTACAACAGTTGTAAATCATCATATACCACTTGTACAGATCTACTACTATCAATGCCTAATGTTTAACTGCTCTGATTAGTAAGGTGACAAACAATGTTTCTTCTCTTACAATGACATTTTGTAGCTCTCGATCGAACAGGTTATGAATCAAAGTTGTATTCATAAATCCGCATTACTAAAGAAGTTGTGCCGTTTAAAATAGGCTATGCCTTGTCAACATGAAGAAATTCCTCTAGTAACATTGCACAGAGAACTTTGGATAGACTTCTGTGTACCCGTTCTCTTTTTAGGAACATTCCTATGAAGTGTTCTCTAGTAAGAACCTCCCCCAATTGTTGTATATAACATTTGTACCAAGAAGATTATCATCTAAGATGTCCACTAGAACATGAGCATCTCTGCATGAAATGTGGGACACTAATGGCATATCCATTCTTGTCATCTTACAAGGGAGCAATGACGAAATTGGTCCTCATGCTTCCTCTTCTGGTGGTGGAGGTCCCCTTGGCGGTGCACCCATAAAGAAGGATTCTAGCCTTCCTTCATCCTCATCCAACGTCCCATCTCCGGCTTGGTTTGCCTTAGATGTCAACACTTCATCTTGTAGAGGTAGCATCAGAATTTCTCACGAGGGTGGCATTGTTATTGTTGATGCAGTGTCTATTGGCGTCGTTGACTCTTCTGGTACTGTTTCTAGCATTGCTACATCTAGCGCGGTGAGAGTGGCATCCATCTTTTCATCATATATGATGTCAATCTATTCATTATGGTCTGAGTCTTGTAAGTAGACGTTGCTGATGTCCATACCTATATTCATTTCATCTAGGTATCTGGTAAGGTCTCCTCGTCATAAGTTATGGACTTTTCAGCACTAACTTCCTTCTTCCTGGCTGCTTCTTCTACATGTTGCTTTTCTATGATAGGGTTTTCCTTTGTGGGCGAAGAGTTTAACTAAATCTTGCACCATGTCTTTGATGTTGGCTGCAAATGCCTCTTTAGGTTGCTGATGCACCTCTTCCCAAAGTGACTCCTCTCTTGGCACTGTAAGTATGAATGCAACTTCTTCATCTTTGTGTTCGTCTGGGTTTAGGGGACTTGAGGATGATTGTGAAGGTGAAGGGCTTGCTATTTGCCTTGATTTTTTTTTTCTAGTTCGCAACTCCTCCATGTATTTGTGTTCTTCTTCTAGTTCCATTAGGAATTCTTCATGAAGCTTTTTCATGGCCTCCATGCCCTTTAATATCTCATCCTTCTCCTTCCTCAGTTCCACCATCTTTGTTACCATAGCTTGTATTGTTTGCATCATTGCTCTTTGGCTGCCGTGGATGTCCTACATGAAATGGGGGAGGCTTACAGACCTCTCATCTAAGCGTTATACCTGCATAGTTAGTACTTACAGGCTAGAAGGAATACATAGTGTATTAGAAGAAGAGTGTTGCACTTTCTCACAGATAGCATCAAGTTGATGCCCTAATTTTTCTTCAGTACTTGTTCATCTTTGTTGTTCGCATGGGGGTATTTTGGTTGCATTTGCTGCACCGACTGATGGTGGTGGTGCCACCTTCTTGACTTCATGTCGAGATGGAGATGGTTTCTCTGTTGTTGATGACTGATTTGCACTTTGCTTTTTTTGGTGGTGATGGGGCCTTCTGTAGCTTATCAGATTCTATTTCTTTATCCTAGTTATCGTCTAAAGCCCTTGGTTGTCTTTCTAGCCTTATGGCATGTACTTCTGGCACTCACCCAAAGGCGAGGTTGGAGGTGTTCTAGAATTGGCATCGACACCTTCTTCATTAAATGCACCTTGTTATGTTAAGATTAGCTGCTCCATACATGGTGCATCCTTTGTTTGTGGTTGGATTGGTTTTGGTGTAGATGTCAGTGCTTTGGAGACCCTCCTACAAACTTTGACCGGTAGTTTGTCCCTCTTTCCTAGTCTTGTTGGTTCTACTGCTTGCTCTTGTTCTTCTTCTTATAAGATGATGGTGGATAAGGGTGGGTCTGTAGCTCTTCTAATTATACTAGATAACATTTTGTCTATATCCTCTCTGGTTGGACTCAATTTGTGAGCATCATAGTAACTCATTTCAAGGAGGGGAAGGAGGATGTCTGATTTGTCTTTCTTATAAAAGCCCTTTTCCTTCTTTTTTTAGATTATCCTAGTCGTGATGAGGTGCTTGATGTCAATCTGGTTGTTTCCTTCAGTCACCTCATACCATCTTACTTCTTCTAGGTCAATGAAGTAAGATGCAATATGACCTATTTGACCTCCCATGCATAAAACCTTTGTCCTGTCTGGGCCACAGTTGTGGATAGTTTGTTAATAAGTAGTCTCCCAATGTTGACAGGTCACTTCTCTAAGATGGAAAAGATTAGGAAGAGGTCCCCTCAAGATATGTTTTCCGTTTCAGATTGTTCACACATAGTGTTAGCAACAATTTTCTGGATCACTTGGATGAAATAGGAGGCATCCACCTTGGAGATGCTTGGCCTATTCTTGGACTCGCCCATCAACCTATCGTAGATTTTTGGCTACTGAATCCAATTGCATCTCTGTCATATCTTGTCACCATGCTAGCTCTAGTTTGCTCTTGCATTTCAATAAACATCCCATACAATGAATTCTATATTACAAATAAGTCTTGCCTCTCATTCGTACTTGCAGTTTTTATCCCTGATTCAGCCCTATTTTAGGGCTTCATCTTGTGGCATTTTGCATTTTAATCACATCTATACCTATTAGATTACATGTTTATTTCCCTTAATATGCATATTTGTGTAAAATGCACTTATGGACATTAATTGCATGTTTTTCAGGTACTTGGACCACACTTGGATGAATGAGAGAGATGGAGGGGCCCAAAGAAGGCCCCAGAGCTCCCCCAACCTACCCCTAGTGGCGAAGAGTCAAGCTTAAGCAAAGAAGCCCATGGATAACGAAGTTTGAAGCTCAAAGTGCAAGAAAATCCCCCAACACGGCCGTGGTAACACAGAACAATCATACTGCAAATGAAGAAATCACAAGAAAAATCTCAATTTTGAAGCAGCTGCAGAGCATACTCTACCATGGTCGTGCCATGCAACACGACCGTGCTACGACCACCCACCATGGTCGTTCCATGCAGCACGACCGTTCTACAATATCCCACCACGGCCATGCCATGCAGCACGACCGTGCTACCCTCAACCTACCACGGCCGTGGTGACCACTGACACGATTTTACCATGCGTATAACGCAAGTGCACACGTCAATGTAGTACATGCCCTTATGAGGCCCGAGTCGAACTCAGGGACACTAAATTATCGGTAGACTACTACTAACTACTCGCAATCAGCTAGACCAATAAAAAGGTTATGAGAGTTGTTCTTTAAAATAAAAGAAAAGAAAATAAAACAAAGCAATCGATTAAATGTTTAGTTTAATCAATTCAAATGGAGATATTTAGGATTGCGGTTTCACCGTGGGTTTTCATTGTATGAATTTCCATATAGTTACTCAGGTTCATCTCTCAATCCGGGTAGTGGCCTGTAGTCAAAATTGTCCACTGTCGTGGTATAATTCACTACCTAAGTCTAGGTCAGTTCCACCGTCATAGTAACCTATACCCTAAACTAGGTGCATTAGAATCGACCTCTGGGTTTCCACCATTAACCTTACATCACCTTGTTCAAGGGATTTGTTAATTAATGTGAATTTCATCTCTTTTCAACCGTTAATTCTTCTCTCAAAGTAATTAAAGGCATTAGATTATCATTATGGTGATCAAGCATAACAATATAATTGAGAAAATGAAATCATACCATAGATTTAAGAGATAAATTATGAATTATTATGATAAAAATGTCATACAATGCTTCCCCGGGCTACTCCCGGTCCTAAAGATAGGGGGGATTAGCCCCGTATGTTCATCTCAGAGCAAAACATGGTTGAAGAAAGGGGAAACATAGAGAAAAATGTGAATAAGAGATGAAACCCCTGATCGGAGGAGATCCAAGCGTTCCTTGGCGTAGAATGCGCGATCTACAACCTTTCGACAGTGGAAAACGTCTTCTTCAGCTTCCGGAACGGCTGGGGCGTGCTTCTGGGCTCCGTTCTTCTCTCCACACCTTCTCGAGATGTGTGCAATGGCTAATGACGTGATTCCCTGCTCTTGGCCGCCGTCATTAGGTATAATCACCGAGTTAGGTTGCAAAAATATCACAGCCGTCAGATTTGGGTCGATCTGAAACAAACTTTAATCTGACGGTGTTGATACCATCGACGCGAGTCGATGGTATCGACCCCTCGCGATATCGGCAAGCCTTCTTTTCTTTTCTTCGTTGCGCCTGATGCTAACTCGATACCATCGACACCCTTAGGTGTCGGTTTTATCCCTTTTCCGTCGTTGAAACTCCACATATCGATAATATCGACTATGGGGTCGATAGTATCAAATGTCTACTCCCCAACAACCTGATGGTTCGTTGCTACCATCGACTTCCCTATCGATGGTTTCGACTATGCACTGCTCCTTGCAGCTGGCTGCCTGTGGTTGTGTCGATAGTATCGACAGCTGTCGATGGTATCAACAACTGCAAATATGTGTTTTTCCTGAAATTGCAAAACAAAACCACATAAGCCGAAATAAAACCTATAATTGTAATCATTTATGTTCAAAATGATAAAATAAGGGAGGTTTGACACTGAGAAAGATCATATACTAAAGTAAATGAATTATGCAATATTAACCACCAAAATGACCAATAAACGCATAAAACACAAGTTGTAACGCCCGAGCCCACTGCCCAAGGATCTAGTAGAGTTTCAGGAATGACGACTGGCCCCATAGACCACCACTAGCCTTAACTGCATGCTTTTGTCCACTCACGCGTAAGCCAGGATCAACTTCCCGACTGGTCACCCATCTTAGTACTACTCCAAGCTGAGCACACTTAACTATAGAGTTCTTTAGAGATGGGCTCCTGGAAAAGGAGGTGCACCTTGGTCATATGGGTAGTCCAATCATTCCTTTTAAGATCATGTTATCCGAGGCCTCAAATCTTGGGATGTTACAATCTCCACTACTTAGACTCTTGACGTCCTCGTCAAGGCTCAACTATATGGCCTCATAATCTGACCCCATTTCAGTACAGACCCACAATGGCACATGGACACCCAGCTCCCGATCACAGAATACCAGCACAAGGGTGGCTACGTCAATCATGGATAGCCCTTTCCTACATGTCTGGACCGCACGACTCAAGACTGGCATGCCATGTCCATGTGGGCCCCACCTACTGGAGGGGTTATGGCTCTGATACCATTTGTAACACATGGGCCCACTGCCCAAGGCTCTAGTAGAGTTTCAGGAATGACGACTAGCCCCACAGACCACCACTAGCCTTAACTGCATGCTTTTGTCCACTCACGCGTAAGCCAGGATCAACTTCCCGACTGGTCACCCTACCTAGTACTAATCCAAGCTGAGCACACTTAACTATGGAGTTCTTTAGAGATGGGCTCCCGGAAAAGGAGGTGCACCTTGGTCATATGGGTAGTCCAATCATTCCTTTTAAGATCATGTTATCTGAGGCCTCAAATCTTGGGATGTTACACAAGTAAAACAAGTCTATAAATGCGACTCAAAATCATCGCATCAAACTCCCCTAAGCTTGAACATTGCTCATCCTCGAGGAACAAAACTTTAGAATAGAATTGCGAGGGTCAACTAAAGAATAGATTATCACAACAAATTTCACCATATGATCCCCGCCAGACATTCACATTCCTGCCCTCACTAACCACAAAATGATAATTACCCTAAAGGCGGTAGTAATCATCCATAAAAGATAACTACCTCAAAATTGATGAACACTATCATATAAGGAAGTTAACATAATAAAATTCTTCGGTTCAGACTCGGTGCATCTTGTGATCTCCTATCTACATTGCTCGCCCTAACTACCATCTACATGGAAGCAGCTCTCCTGGTATTAACGAGTGAGGAAAAAATCACAGTGGCCTACCAATTCGAGCAATGGGTGGATGGAATGGGTGGATCATGGAAGAAATGGAAGCATTATACGGTTTTAATATGCATAAAACAATAATGACCGAAATGATGCACATGCAAGTGAAAATGCCCGAATGCCTACATTTGGGTGGAATGATGCATGCACTATTATTCCGTCTCAAGGTGAGATGGAATATCTAAGAGAACTACATCATGTACTTATTCTTCTTAGAATGCAGTGAGAACATGTTCCTTTCTCCCTCTCATTACTACTTACTTCCCAATTCTCTTCTTTTTTTCTTTTTCTCTTTTTTTTTCAAAATTTTTTTTCTTATTATTTTTTTCTTCAAGCCCTTATTTTCATAGCTGACAACAAATTGTTTTTCGGGCTCACTTATTGCTGCATAATGTATATATTTGAAGCATTAAAAAGGTATGGAACAAGTTCATCACCTTTAATGTTTCAGAAGACATAAGATGCATGATGTACTATATGCACAAAAATGTGAATGCAGCTACAAAATGACATGTATGCAACTAAATGACACACACCTAAAGATAATGTGCATGTATAGCTATTCTATAATTTCTTTTTTCATTTTCATGCAAAATATGTGAAAGTAATTGCAATGCAAAACCTACCTACATGAGATGCAATCAAAGAGATTAAAAACAGTAATATACTTCCAGTTCTTAAGGTGGAGTATGAAAACAACGGGGTGGATAGATCACAAGACTTATTTACTGAACCTTTGGAAATTATTATGTGTCCCTCCTTACTGACATGCGTAGTAATTAAGAGGTTTCTCTCTCTCATTTCAAATTAAAGTCTCATTATCATTTGGTCAGTTTAGGTTCAAACAACCAATTCTGTCCACTTTTCATGAATCATAGGAATGTACAGTTGTGATTTCCTATTTTAGAGTTGACAAACCCAATCATTTCCTTAAGTTATGTGCTCAAAGTTAAACAGCACAAGCTTGCAAAAACACAAAAAATTTTCAAATTTGCCCCTAATTCCCATGTACAAGCAATGAGATGACACAAGACCATAGACATCCACAATTACACTAGATAAAGTGTGGATCCTACAAACAAACTCATAATTAAAGAAAACAAACTCATAAAAGAAACTAAAAACTGGGAAAAAAAAGGATAGAGCTGTTCCAACCCCCCCTAAGCTTGAATTCGACTATGGCATCATAGTAAAAAACAACCTTAAAAGGTGGAACAGTGATACCGATCATTCTTCAAGAGGAGGAGGGTACTGTGGAGCCGTGGGGTCCCAAGATGGGTAT
Organism: Alisma plantago-aquatica; assembly: GCA_963693085.1. Classification (NCBI taxonomy): domain Eukaryota; kingdom Viridiplantae; phylum Streptophyta; class Magnoliopsida; order Alismatales; family Alismataceae; genus Alisma; species Alisma plantago-aquatica. The sequence goes on from OY856412.1 coordinate 272,733,512, forward strand.
TGCCCCTAAAAGCTCAGATCGTACTGGGGCATTGGTGGAGGTTGCGGATACCCCCCAAAATAATTCTGGCTCCAGTAATGATCATAGAAGGGCTGCTACTACATCTCCATCCTATACAACCTATCATGGATGTGCTGTTGGTTTTCGAGGAGGAGGCGCTCATTCTTGAAAATAGCCCTCTGGTTATCTAACAGCCGGTTCGTTGTATCCTGAATACCGGCGTATGAAGATGTATGCTGCAGTTGGGTGCGCTAGATCTCTTGTAGCATTGTATACATCCCCTGCATGGAGTAGACATCCTCTCCTTGATGAGAGGGTTGTGGTGGCGGAGGCTGCAAAGAAGAAGATGCACCCGGATGCATGCGGGGAATCTTTCAGGGTGCTACTCATGCCCGAAGAGGGGTAAAAGCCTTCTCTTCCTCTTCATGCTCGTCGCCATCATCGTTGTTGTCATCATCACCCCCGTCTTCATCGGAGTCGTCGATGGCAATAACAGGCCATCGGAAATGTTGAGCTCCCTCAATGTTGAAGACAGGGTCTGGAAGCGAACATTCTTGATATGTGTGATTAACATGGCAATGTGCATATGCCAAGCCATCACGAAGTAGGATGAGGTTGGAGCGGTGCAGATGCTGCAGGTTGACCTTGCTCCTAGTAGAAAGATGAGTAAGCTGTGAGATATCCAACCCAAGATAGACGGACAATGGTGTAATTAGCCCTCCAAAATGGATAGGAGCTTTCCTCGTACTCCTTTTCACGGCCACCACGAGCGTCAAGAAGAACGCACCCCAATTGCACTCCTCGCGCTTCAGCAGTTTGTGCAAGAAGAACAAATCTGTCTCTTGAAACTTGCTGAGAGACAGGTCGCTGTGAGCGAACAACGTGGTGCAGAGCATGCGGTGAAGAATCCACGCAAATGGATGCTCGAAATCCGCCACTACATCGTTGTGGTAGTTGACGGATTTTCCTGGGGGCACAATCATGAGCTGGGCGAATATATCATCGTAGTCCGTCCTGTTGTCTGGCCTCCGATATTGGTAGTCATTACGAAACCAGTTATAAACTGAATTGAACTGGGTGAGAGTGAGGGTGTAGTTATTGTTGTAGAGTATAAACGACACCCACCCTTTTCTCCACTCTCTATCGGTGGCGATCATGTCTTGGGCACCACATTGATGTCCAATGATGCCATGAACTCCGCCATGAGTTCCTTGTACGTCGGCCACTCGCCGAAGAAAGGCTGGCTGTCGACATGATACTACAGCTCGTCGGGCCTCCTAGATGTGTGTCTCGCCTGCCCCTTCAGGACGTAGGCGAGATTGTCATTGAACCCCAGGTCACGGACCATAGCCTGATCAACATAGCGCATGGGCTCGATCTTTCTCTTCAGCAGTTCCTCGTAGACCTTCCGGACCTCCGCAGAAGGATGGAGAATCCTCAGACGCGGAATAGATGCAGTAGGTGGAGGAATGAACTGGGGGATCTCCATAGGATCCGCCCGTGAAGCAGATGCACCAACTGTACGCACCATCGTCGCTGAGAAAGAAGGAATAGAAGATGGAGCTTGGTGAAGGTCAGAGAAGACAATCTTCACTCGGTGAAGGCTCGGGGAAGATCACACTCCTTGGATGTTTGTAGCCGGGCTCCGGTCGCACAAAAAAATGCACGACAAAAGTGGAGGGCAAAGGCTCTGAAGGTGTGACGTCATATGATAACCATCCCTCTCTTTTATAACCATGGCCGGCGCTGCTGTGCACCCGTCGATACCATCGACGCGGGTCAATGGTATCGACACCTGTAGCACAATCCAATCTTCCACTAGTATCGACGGTTGTCGATAGCCTGATGTGGGGGCCCGGATCGATGACATGTCGATACCATCGACGGTTGTCGATGGTATCGACCCATCCCACGGATCGACTCTCTTGATGCATCGATCACCGTTGATTTCCTCTCGTGGATCGGTGACATGTCGCGTCGATACCATCGACGAAAGTCGATAGTATCGACTCTGCTTAGGGCAAACACCCTCGCAAGGCCTGGCCGCCACTTTCTGCCTGTAACCGGGTCGATACCATTGACTGGCCCATCGATGGTATCAACTTCACTTAGACAAATTTCGTCTGAATATCTCCAGAGATCTCGCGAGTATCGACAGCTATGTCGATACTATCGACCTCGTTCTTGCGAGCAACCTGATGGTAGGTCATTACCATCGACAAGGCCGTCAATAGTATCGACTCAGAGAGATCTTTGCAGCTGCCTAACTGTGTCCATCTCGATACCATAGACACAAGGGTCGATGGTATCGACCCTACCTCAGTCCTGCACATTGAACAAACGATCAAGGTATCTTGTTTACACTAAAAACAAAATTGAATTAAACTAACTTACAAATGTAAAAGAACTAAACGAAACTACCAATGGCTGGGTTGCCTCCCAACAAGCGCCCTTATTTAATGTCTTAGGCTAGATGAAACCATCGAATTCCTTAGCTTGGAGCTTCAGAGAGTGTTCCTAGGGGATCATGCGGCAATTTGAACTCAACTCAATCCTGGACAACCCCCAAGGTCAATGTACCTCTTCTGATAGTGGTGATAACATCAGTCGTCTCTTGAAACGGCCTGCCCAATAGCATCTCACAACTTTTAAGATGTGGCATGTCCATGACGATGAAATCCACCGGAAAGATAAACCTGTCTACTTTGACAAGCACATCCTCACACACTCCATATGGCTTCACAATGGACCCATCCGCCAACTCAATAGTTTCCGCTGATTTCTTTATTTTCTTCAACCCAAGGAAATGTGGATAGTGGCATAAGATTAATGCTGGTGCCTGAATCACACTATGCTTGTGGAAACTGGTGACCGCCTATGGAACATGGAATGTAGTAGCCTCCTGGGTCTTTCCTCTTCTGTGGTAAACTCCCATGGATAATTGAGCTCACCATCTCATTCACCCAACAAACATTTGTGTCTTTGATCCGCCTCTTCTTAGTGATGATATCCTTGATAAACCTCCCATATGCGGGAATCTGTTCTATCGTTTCCACTAACAGAATGTTAATATGAAGCTTCCTGAACATCTCCAAGAACTTCCTGTAATGTCTATGTGCTTTCTTTGGCCTCGAACTATCCGGAACAGACGCAACTGTCTCATTTAAACGCTTGTGAGGTGGCACATATGTGCTTTTCGGGGTCTCCTCCCCTAAGCTTGCTTCAATGTCACCCTCTGGCGTGGACTTTGGTACATCATTTATAATAGGTGTAACTTGTGGCGGCTCCTCTCCCTCAGTGACTGTATCTTCACCCTGACGCATGGCCTTCACCTGCTCTTCTTGCCTAGGTGCGGGCGCGGCCGTGGTGGGCTCTTGGTGGGATTTTCTGAATGGGATATATCCTCTAGGTAGTCCATAATGACTGTGAGGATATGGTATCCTCGGTGTAGCCTCCGTATCAAAAATCGTTTTGCTTTTGTTAGGTCTTCCACCACTGGGAGCTCTATCTCAGTTATCACAGATATGTACTTTACTTGATGATGTGCTTGAACAACCTCTGCGCTCCCAGCCTATCTTTGTTGATTGGCATGTTTCATGGCCGCCAATTCATTGGAAATCTGGGTCACAGTCATCTCTAGTGCCCTCATCTGTGCTCCATGGTTTTGTAATGTTTTCCCAAATTTAGTCAAGATCTCACCTTGGGACTGCAACTGCTTACTAAACATGCTCATCATTAACTATTTTTGCTGCACCACTTGACTAAGCACCTCGGTGCTTTTGTCTTCAGCCCTTGGTTGTGGCTTTGCATCTGGATCTTGTAGGAAGTTGTTTGGATCCTTCAATGAGAATTTCCTATCCTTCCTCCAAGCATAATCATTGTTTCTATAGCCCTGTTGTTTCATAAATTTGACATGGGCTTCCTCATCAGATTCTGCATCTTCTTTGGCGAGCAATTTCTTGGCTAGAAGGTCTAATTTGTCATTCAGCTCCTTGATGGCCCTAGACTCACCTGCAACTTTGACTTGTTCTGGTGCATCCCTGTCGCCCCAAGATTGCTTCTTCGCCATATTTTTCAGAATCTCCCAACACCTTGTGCCCAGGGGCGGAGCCAGACCTTGATATGTGGGGGGGGGGGGAAATAATAGTACTACCCACCAAGAATCGATCCAAAGACCCTTTGAAAGTAAACACCAACTGAAGCCACTACACTACGTTCACATGTTGATGAGTTTGTATTATAACCGTAATATAAACACATCGTTTGCACATTTATTGGAAAAATAAAACACATATGTGCTCATGGGGTATCGAACCCACGACCTCATCCAAGGGAGAAGCTCCACTAGCCGTTGAACCAACTGTAAACTTAGTGTTGTATACACATTGTAGTTATATATATTATTATACCATATCATAGACATATGTATATATATACATATATATACTAATTTTTTTTTTGGGGGGCCATGGCCCATGCTTGCCCCCCGTGGCTCCGCCCCTACTGGTGCCAGTGTTGTTCAAGAAAAACCCAGATCCTACGGAATCCAAATTGCTTCTATCATGCTCAGAAAGAGCAAAATAGAAAATCTTGACTTGTTTTTCCTTGTCCAAACCATGGTGTGGGCACCTCCTCAGCATTATCTGGAAACACTCCCAAGTCTCAGAATAAGTTTCACCTGCTTTTTGACTGAAATTATGTATTTTTCTGATCAGATCATTTATCTTTTCGGGCGGAAATAATCTTTCAAAGAACACTTCAACCATGTGGTTCCATGATTCCACATACTCATCATCAAGATTATGTAGCCATTCTCATGCATTTCCCGCCAGAGAGCTGGGAAATAACTTCAAATAGAGCGTCTCCTGTGGAAACCTGTCTATCTTGATCATATCACAATTCTCCACGAACTGGCTTATATGAGTCACCTGATCTTCATTTTTAAGCCCGTAAAATGCATTTGATTTGACCAAATTTATTAATGCAGGATCAATTTTATAAGTTGGAATATTGATTGCCTGCTTCTTTATTGACCCCTTTGAAGCAGATGAGGAAGAAGCTTTTATCTTCTCCCATATCGTCTGCTCTTCTGCCATGGCTTCTTATTCTGAGTCGGAATCTATTTCATCTGGTTGGTCTTGAATATAGTTCTGCTCGTCGTCTGGTCCCGGTAGTGGAACCTCTGGTGATTGCTACGTGTAGTCGGTTCTACGCGTCCTCACCATGCACTAGTACCTGCAAGATGATAATTTCAGTTCAGTACCGTGCTAGACGATTACAATAATATGAAAGATAAAATTATAAATTTCTAAAATGATAATAAAATAATAAAATAAAAATATGGCCTAGAATGGCCGCTTGCAGCACTCGTAGTGTCGACAATTTCCGTGTCCCCGACAATGGCGCCAAAAACTTGACACGATTTTACCGTGTGTATAACGCAAGTGCACGCGTCAATGTAGTACAAGCCCTTGTGAGGCCCGAGTCGAACTCAGGGACACTAAATTATCGGTAGACTACTACTAACTACTCACTATCAACTAGACCAATAAAAAGGTTATGAGAGTTGTTCTTAAAAAGAAAAGAAAAGAAAATAAAACAAAACAATCGATTAAATGTTTAGTTTAATCAATTCAAATGGAGATCTTTAGGATTGTGGTTTCACCGCGGGTTTTCATTGTATGAATTTCCATATAGTTACTCTGGTTCATCTCTCAATCCGGGTAGTGGCCTATAGTCAGAATTGTCCACTGTCGTGGTACAATTCACTACCTAAGTCTAGGTCGGTTCCACCGTTGTAGTAACATATACCCTAAACTAGGTGCATTAGAATCGACCTCTGGGTTTCCACCATTAACCTTACATCACCTTGTTCAAGGGATTTGTTAATTAATGTGCATTTCATCTCTTTTCAACTGTCAATTCTTCTCTCAAAGTAATTAAAAGCATTATATTATCATTATGGTGATCAAGCATAACAATATAATTGAGAAAACAAAATCATACCACAGATTTAAGAGATAAATTATGAATTACTATGATAAAAATGTCATACAATGCTTCCCCGGGCTACTCTCGGTCCTAAAGATAGGGGGGATTAGCCCCGCATGTTCATCTCAGAGCAAAACATGGTTGAAGAAAGGGGAAACATGGAGAAAAACATGAATAAGAGATGAAAACCCTGAACAGAGGAGATCCAAGCGTTCCTTGGCATAGAATGTGCGATCTACAACCTTTCGGCAGTGGAAAACATCTTCTTTGACTTCCGTAACGGCTGGGGCGTGCTTGTGGGATCCGTTCTTCTCTCCACACCTTCTCAGGACATGTGCAGCGGCTAATTTGGCTGCCGTCATTAGGTATAATCACCGAGTTAGGTTGCAAAAATATCATAGACGTCGAATTTGGGTCGATCTGAAACAAAATTTAATCTGACGGTGTCGATACCATCGACGCGAGTCAATGGTATCAACCCCTCACGATATCAGCAAGCCTTCTTTTCTTTTCTTCGTTGCGCCTGATGCTAACTCGATACCATTGACGCGGGTCGATGGTATCGACACCCTTAGGCGTCAATTTTATCCCTCTTCCATCATTGAAACTCCACGTGTCGATAGTATCGACTATGGGGTCAATAGTATCGACTGTCTACTCGCCAGCAACCTAATGGTTCGTCGCTTCCATCGACTTCCATGTCGATGGTATCGACTATGCGCTGCCCCTTGCAGTTGGCTGCCTGTGGTTGTGTCGATAGTATCGACAGCCGTCGATGGTATCGATAGCTGCAAATATGTGTTTTTCCTAAAATTGCAAAACAAAACCACATAAGGCGAAATAAAACCTATAATTATAATCATTTATGTTCAAAACAATAAAATAAGGGAGGTTTGACACTGAGAAAGATCATAGACTAAAGTAAATGAATTATGCAATATTAACCACCAAAATGACCAATAAACACATAAAACACAAGTAAAACAAGTCTATAAATGCGACTCAAAATCATCGCATCAACCACCACAGCCGTGGCCTTTTCAGTCCAAATTTGACCACCAACCTGACATTTAGCCATTTTAATTCCCACGACCGTGCCCATACACCACGACTGTGGCCTACCCTACCCACCACGACCGTGGTGACCCACCACGGCCGTGCTACTCACAAAACTCACCTAGTTTTCACTATTTTGCCCCTACTTGACCTAGTGCTTCCTCCCCACACCTATATATACCTAGGTGGTGGCTGGGGCACGAGGAAAGCTACCTTCTATCCCCTCCTAGCTCCCCAAATCGCCACCCACTCCATTCCAGACATTTGTAATTATCTAGCATGTGGACAACTTCCATCGGAGATCACATATAATCAAAAGAAGAAGAAGTCATTCTCTGAACTGAAAAATTACTATTGGGATGACCGCTGTTGTTCAAAAGGTGATTTGATAACTTATATCATCGATGCATACCAAAAGAAGAAGTACCCTTAATCGTAAAGGAATGCCATTCTTCACCTTACGGGGGACACCAAGGAGGAGAAAGGACAACTGCAAAAGTTTTGCAATCAAGATTTTATTGACCAACTCTTTTCAAGGATGCTGCATCATTTCTTAAGATATGCAAGGAGTGTCAACTTACTGGGAACATCAACAGAAGGAATGAGATGTCAATGGCATATTTGGTGGAAGTTGAAATCGTTGATGTATAGGGGATAGATTACATGGGACCTTTTCTGTCATAAAAGGGGAATCAATACATACTTGTTGCTGTAGACTACGTCTTCAAATGGGTTGAGGCTGTAGCCACCCAAACCCGTGACTCCAAGGAAGTCATTAATATATTCGAGAAAACTATCTTTCCACGCTTTGGAGTACCACACACTATTATAAGCGACGGAGGGTCACACTTTGGTGAAAAGTAGTTTGAAGCTCTATTGAGAAAGTATGGGGTAAAACATAAGGTTGTAATGCCATATCACCCCCAAATGTCGGGGTAGGTCAAAGTATCAAATATGCATATTAAACAAATACTAGAGAAAACTATTAGTCATACGAGAAAGGTTTGGTCCATGAAACTTGACGATGCACTTTGGGTTTACCACACAACATATAGGACACCTATAGGTAGGACACCCTACATGTTAATTTATGGGAAGTCCTATCGCCTACATGTCGAACTAGAGAACAAATCCCTATGGGATATTAAATTTTTGAACATGGACCTCGATAAGGCTGGGCAGAAAAGATTCCTTCAACTCCATGAACATGAAGAGTTGAGACTGCACGCGTATGAGAATGCAAGGATTTATAAGCAGAGAAAAAAAGTACGAAATGATGCCCATGCGAAGAACAAAGATGTTCATGAAGGAGACAAGGTCCTTTTATTCAACTCAAGTATCATGTTATTTCCTAGAAAGATGAGAACGAGGAGGTCATGCCGTTTTTCTATCATAAAAATATACCCATCAGGGTGATGGAGATAGCTGGAGACAAGACATACACCTTTAATGTGAATGGATAGAGGGTGAAAAGTTATTGTGTAGATGAAGCTTTTGTAAGAAGGACAAAACTAAGCTTGGGGGCAACCAAACCAATAATAGGTGGAACAAATGAGGAAGTACTGACACCAGTTGAAGGAAAATGAAGATAGATGACAGAGAAAGTCAAGCTAAAGACTTTAAACAAGCGCTTCTTGGGAGGCAACCCAAGTTTTTTCTACTTTCCTTAATTCATGTTTTCTTTATCTAGTACTTTAGTCTATGAGCTATGTACCTCTCATATTTTAATGTTTTGAGTTTCTGTACCTAGTAGAGGTATAAGTGTAGTATGTATATTAATATCTTTCTACCAAAATGTTTTTTTGGGAATTACAGGTTCTTATTTTAGTTGGTTGATTTTTTTTTGTGAAACATGGTTTTGGGAAGCACTGTGGTCACGGAGTCTGCCTTGGTTGCGATACCTTCTTTAAGTGCTTTAGGACACAGTCGTGGTGAGCGTGAGAGAGCACCCACCCATGGTCGTGGTAATGTATCCTGTCGCAGTCGCGGTCGATCAAGGGTATATAAAATAAAACCCTCCGACGTCAGGGTTCTTCTTTCACCCCTCGCTCTCTGTGATTCCTAAACAATTGAACGATCCTGCACGACGTGAGTGCATGAGACAGTGAGCAAGCTAGATTGAGACCCTCACCGATGGATTTGCATCCTCACCACAGCCACACTCCCCCTCCGCTACCTCTTTCACCATCGTTTCAAGTTGTAATCGAATTGAGGTACTCTTTAGATGCCTTCTCTAGACCACCGTCATTCTGACTCCTTATTTTTCCTAAGTTTCATTGCCTCTTTTGAGTTTAAAACATCCCTTCAGATTGTTTAGTGCCACGACGACCACCCTGACCCTACTTCTCTGATTTACGGAGTTCGTCGATGCTTTCCCACTTACTCACATCTTCTCTGGCATTTTTTGACATACGTTTGGGCTTAGCGTGGTGCTTCTACTCGCTCTATACTATGGTTTAATATATGATCAATCAACCCTCGAGCGGGGACCTGGACCGTGATCGTTGTGGTTTCAATCAAATAGGTACTTCCCTGGACGCAGTTGCGGCATCATATCTTTGGCCACGGTCGTGGCCCTCCTCTGCATGAAGATCGATCGAGAAAATACCGTGATCGTAGTGTTTCTCAACCACGATCACGACATGAACTTTGTTTACTGATCATCTGCCGCGGTCGCGGCATGACTTTGCTTGCTAAATACATTGGTTCTGTGATGCTGCAGTTGCGACATCTTTCTCGACCACAATACTACTTTCTGTTTAATACGTGGTCACGACACTTTGAGCTTTACAAACAAATAAAAAAAGGGATGATGAATTAAATGCTAATGCATTTAAATAAAACATAAAATACAATTATGCTAACAACAAAATTAATGTTGAAACTTTTAGATTGTCAACTTCGACTGAAGATACACTGATGAAGTAGGCAACCTTATTGAATGGAGTAGAGGAGATCTTAGAGAAGATAACCAACACATTGAGGGATAACCCAAACCTCTCCCCAACAAAAAGGCTTCAATTACAACCAATAAAGAAGATGTATGACTACATTTTGGCCCACAAGATGCCAAAAAAGTCTGAGGAGTCCTGGAGACATCACAAATGGAAACTTCAGAGTACCAGCCTCCTGAGACTGAGATAAAGAAGCTAGAGAAGAGTAAATCTGAAGACAAGGAATTGAAAAGTGGCAAAAAGAGGAAAATGACAGTCGCAAAAAAGTTAAAGGGACAGGAGAAAGAAGTAGCCCCTGAAGAGGTGGAAGAGAAAGAATAGATGGCCCTTGGCTAGCAGAGGCCAACATTCATGCCTAGAGATCGAGCACACCGGTTACATTTTAAATGGATACTGCAAACAAAGGGGTTCAAACCGACAAGATACTTTGATGCCGAGGACTTGAAAAAGATGGGGATCTACGACAGGGTGATCAACTTCCTAGGAGGTGCAAATTTGTGCACCCTATGTACCTCAGAAGCCCCTTATCTAACACTGTTGATGGCGGAGTTCATGTTGTAGTTAGAGAAGTTCCCTATCAGTGATAGAAAACACAAGAAGGGTGATGATGACTTCAAACTGGAAGAGAGAATACGAGGAATGTCTCACATGATCACCAAGTCTATACTTAAAATAATATTCACCAGAACAACCAAAGAAGCACAAGCCTGCTCCTCCCTGCCAGGAGAAAAAGACATCATCAGATACAACAACCACATGATGTTGGAGAAGCTGATCAAAGAATAAGAGCATAACTCAAAGAACTTGAAGGCGACTCTCATCACCTCCTACTTTATCAGAGTGGTGCAGAAGATAACAACCAACACTATCTTTACAAGATCAGAAACTGGCGGTGTAACCAAAGGAGACCTATTTATAATATGGTAAATGCTAAATAAGAAGCCTGTGAACATAGGAAGGATTCTGATTGAAAGGCTATAAGCCATAGTAGGAGGGGAGGCAAAACAAACAAAGGAGTTCTGCATGGTAAGCCAAATTACAAAAATAGCATACCACTTCATGGATGCAGACTTGTTGATGAAGTACAAGAAAACCAAGGGACATACAAAGATTGATATAAAGTCCTTCATCAACATGAGGATTCTGTTATAGAAAGGGAACAAACTCTTTTACAAACAAAGCTACTCCAAGACGCTTCTCCCTCTCCCAGAGATGGCATGCTATGATGCCCACAAGTTACGGCCCTCCAAAGAAGACATCGATAATATGTACTCGTGGACCATCCACACTGTTGCAGACCAATCGTCAATTGTTGGCGAGAAGGATGTGAGAGATGAAACTCCAAAATTGGAAATAAAGAACCCAGAGGAAAGAAAGAAGCTGGCAATGAGGAAGAAAAAGAAAAAAAATGTTAGACAAGTCCACTACCACAAACCCACCCCCACCATGCATTCCAGCTGAGATGGTAGTAAGTGAAGGATGCCAGCCTAAAGTAGAAATAAAAGGAGGAGACCATGCACGTCTTGAAGCCACATCAAGGGAACACCATTTTGAGGCCAAGCAAGAAACCAATCAAGCGTGCATGGACCCCGTGATTGTACCCAACTCCATGACACCAGAAGTAATTCTACAAGTGCTTCTACAAGTGCCATAGCAACTCGAGGCGAGCACTTCTGCTCCAGCAACACATGTCGACCCGACAAGAAGCAAGCCAGCTCCACGGCTCAAGGAGCCCATTACATCCACAACACCTACAATAACACCCACAGAGTAGCAACACCAATGCCCATAAACATTTACTGATGTATTAGGAAACAAGTTTGATGCCATGTGACAACACATGCAACAAACCTCTGAACTTAATTTAAATATTACCTCTAGCTTGTGTACACTAACTGCGTAGGTATAAAGTTTAAATGAGAGAACTGAGGCACTCCCCCAGTTCATGCAAGGGGTAATCAACGCCCAGAACGTGATGATGGGAGCTCTAAAACTCTAACTGAGGAAATGGTGGACCTCAGGAAGGAGAGAGATACCATGAGATCCGACAAAGAGCTGATGTGGAAGGATATGAGGAAGCGTTAGATGACCTAAAGAAGGAGCATCAATGCTTAGATGAAGAACGCTGACAACTGGATATTGAACACCAAGAAATAGACAGTTGGTGGCAAAGAAAGAAGACAAAACATCTAACAATCACTTCCACATCTCATGCTTACTCAATCCCCTCGATCCTAGACAAAGATGATGATGATGTGAGGGGGACAGGTGTAGGAGCAGACTCGAAGGATGAAAGTTCCAAAGTGAAGGTCTCCCCAAGGGTGAAACCATAGGCAAAGGAAGCACCGCCACATTCAAAAACTCACCAGGACAACAAAGCAAAGAAAACAAATGCGTTGTCAAGGACGTTCAACTTAAACAACAACCCAGAAGAAGATAAGGCTGCATCTCAAGCCCCTAAACAAGTCTTCATAACCAGAGCCAAAAGCATTACAAGAGAAGATCTCACGCCAGGAGAAATAAGAAATCTCGACAAATTCTTGGACAACCTGACGTTCGAGATGGATATCTGCAACAAATTTCTCAAAGATCCAGAGCAGTACGAACAAGGTGACTCCTTTTATGATAGGATAATGGCTGCAACATTAGTCATCCACAACAATGTAGAATTAGAGCAACTATTAGAAGCAAACCAACCAATAAAAAGACGCAACTGCCGAGATATCCACGGATGATGAAGGCAAGGCAACAACCCAAATACCGATAAAAACAAGAGTTTGGCCCCCTACAATAGAAGCACCACCCACAACAATGCAGACAGTAGGAGACGACACCTCAGAAGATGAAGAAGGTGGGCTCGCCTCCTTCTTCACATATGAGCCAGTTAGAAAGCAAATTGTTCCAGTCCATGAAGTACAATTAGGTGTGGCTCCCCCTCTACCCTACAAGATGGTAGGTATGAACATGACCACATCATCAAGAATCACATGCAGAGATGTCCATATCCTAGAAGATATACTAGACGACAACCTTCCCATAACTAATATTCTATATCACAACAAGGGAAGGTTGCTTAATAGAAATCAGTTTAGAGGGATTTTTCTGAAATGAGGAAAAGTACATATGAAGCTGTTCAAGGTACTCTATACAACTCTGCTTGAAGAATTCTTATATCTTGACAAAATACAATCAATATTCAATGACACCACGCATCTAGGAGGGCTTCTGTTAGATAAAAATGATAAAGGTGCTGATGTGATAGAGCTACAACATGCAGTGAGTAGGGAAGAGATGAAGTTTGTGCTCCTACCAATAAGGACTATAAAGCACTAGACATTGATCGTTGTCAACTTATACGAGAGATGGACAACAGTGTTCAACTGATGCACAACTGAATTAGACAACACCTACCTGATCTATAGAAAAAAAGAAGCAAGGGATATCTTAAAGATGCCACTGCGTCTGCAACAAGCTATACAATTGGCAGACAACAAACATAAAGGGATGTGGAAATAGTTGTCTATCTGCATAAAGGTCCCTCAAGAAAAGGCTGGAATAGGGGACTACGCCTTCATAGTACTCAGAATGATGGAAGCCATCAATAAAGGAGCCCCGCTGGAAGATCTCTACATGGAAGATCTGCATGGGTTACGCGGTGTCTATGCAATGGAGGTTATCTACGATCATCGCTTGTTTAATGACCTGGTGATGCCTTCAGATGTAGTGCCATGACAGATTCACCAAGAAATCCCTCTCCCCGAAAAGAAAATATGGAGAGAGTAACTTAAAACCATGTGGATCGATCTTGAAGAGCCCGCTAGAGTGTCTGCTTGGAAGGAGGACTGGGCAGCCGACACACCTGACAGAGTAGAAGAAAACCTAAAAATGAGCCACAACAACATCCAGTGGCTGAAAACAAGAACGAACAACCTCTAGTGAGCCATCCAGAAGAAGGAGAGATAGAGGAAGAGGATATGTTAGAAATTAAACCAGATGGGCCGACTAGAGAAATAGTGCCAACCTTCAAGGATTTCTACAAGTGGAGCTGCAAGAGCCGGCCACTAGAATCCCTTCATCTAATAATGAAATCCTTGAAGGAAGATTGCACACTGACAGAGGCAATCTTTGAAAGGGATGGCATCTGTGTGCTAAAGCACAACCTCTGGGATACATTGAAAATAGGAGGGTACATCTCAGTCAACACCATATCGGCTTATCAAGCACTATAAAATGACAACATGCCGAACGTGCACATGGCCTAGTTCCTTATCGTAGATGACATCTTGAAAGATAAAAGGTCAGGGGAAAAAGAATGCCTACAACAATGGCTGGCGACATCTCTTCCAGATTACATATTCCTTCCTATTCTACATAATAGTTATTGAACTTTGTTAGTAGTCAGCGTTATAACAAGGACTGTAGTACTTTACAATAGCTTAGATGCAACCTTTGCACTCAACAAAAGAATGAACATGACTACTACAAAGACACCTATAGAAGAAAAGGCAGTCACATGTGCCAAGGAAATTGTCTGGATGCTTAAGAGTCATGGAAAAGGGTACAACCATAAAGAAGGAAAAGACTTCAAGAAAATGTAGTGTTTCCACAAAAGCCCTCAATAGGTGCCTCTGTCAAATGACTATGGATTCTATTGTCTAGCCTGGATGATGGCCCTAGCTACAATGAATACAAAGGTGGAGGGCATGCAATATGAGCAATACCACATACTACGTGGAGTGTACACCAACATGATCCGCGAGTCAAAGTGGGCCACCACCACCAATTAGTAGATATAAAGAAATCCTATTTATACATCTAACTCTAAATTTGACACCCCAGGTTGGGGTGAATGATAAGTTTGGGGGAGGTGTCATAAACAGGCATAAGAGGTACAATCTTATCTCAAAATTTCAAAAATCTAACATTCAAAATTGAACCCAAAATTTCAAAAATTTACCTGTACATACTCTCATTCCGGCCAAGCTAATTTTGCAAAAAATTACTTTAAGAAATTTTGTTATAAGTCCCAATCTTGCTTAGCTACCTCTTCGATTTGTCAGTTCCCTTGCTAAAAACTATAGTGCTACCATTTCTAGAGAGGAATAAACGAACAACTAACACATATAATAGTAAAATCAGAAGCATAACAATACATATTTATCTCATCCTTACGGTGAAACGTTGTGTGTGGAACAATCCTAAGTCTATGGAACCCCTAGAAATTGGAGGACTTCTCCGAGCCATACTCTCGAACAACCACCCTAACCTGACGGTTCTAGCCAGAAAATCCTCACCTCCCTCGAGAAGGAAACAACTACTATCCCCACTTTGGGATGAAAAGAGGCTTGGCCACCCAGAAGACCATATAAAACTCCCTCACCCAAGCATGAGAGGAGATATGAAAAGCCAAAAAGAAAAGAAAAATATATATATAGTGAGAGTTGTGCCCAAAAGATGTCAAAGGGTCCTACACGGCCGTTGTATTGCTACACTCATGAATGCAGATATGTCATTCCCGTAAGTGGAATCCTGAAGCCAAATTCATCCACCTACAATTCTAAATGACCCTCAAACAACCACCTGACCTAACGTCAGGTTCTCTTGGGGAAAAACTATCCTTATGACAGCTTATGGGTGAGGGA
Source organism: Alisma plantago-aquatica (assembly GCA_963693085.1). Classification (NCBI taxonomy): domain Eukaryota; kingdom Viridiplantae; phylum Streptophyta; class Magnoliopsida; order Alismatales; family Alismataceae; genus Alisma; species Alisma plantago-aquatica. The sequence continues at coordinate 272,749,155 of OY856412.1, forward strand.
GAATTTAGGGGAGTAGGAAAACACTTAAAGCCTGAAACCTACCCGTGCACACTAGAATAGGACCAACTGAAAATAAAGGAAGGGTGTGAAAGCTACCCCTCAAGGGAATGTTGTACCAATATGGCTAGTAACCTAACACAATAAGGGGTAAGCCATTGAGTCAGAGAGACCTTTTCTACCAAAAGGCTTTGGAAATAATTTGAAATCTTGCAACTCTAGTTATGAAGGTGGAGAAATAGGATTTCAGGATTTAACAAACACACCACAAGAGTTTTGTCATAAGAATGAGATAACTCAGTAATGTTAAGTATTTCTTTGCAAAATTTTGTCACACTTTGCTCATCTCTCTATGATTTTGGGCCTACCCTTAGCCCGAGGGCATGCTTGATCCTAAGTTTGGGGGAGTTGATAACATCTCATTTTAGGCACCTTTTGCATATCTTTTATACTTTTCCTAGCATGCCTTTTATAGATTTTTTCTACTTATTTTAGTACTTTATGCCAAAAATCCTAATCGCACACCTCTTTCACCTTTTCAAGTCATGCTAAGACATGGTCACAACTAACACCTCAACCACAACTTCATCATCCACTAAGGACCCCACTGCGGTCAAAGGCCCTCATCACCATCTCTGCACCTCACTACCGCGACCTTCCTGCGATCATGGTCCTGCTACGACCGAGACTTCCCACGACCGCGGTCTTGCCATGATCGAGACTTCCCCTCGACCGCATCCTACAACCCGCACACCTCAATCACATGGGAGTCTCGAACGTAGATTACATCCCTACCTCTACCAAGGACTTACCTCGATCGTGGACTACATCTAAGTCAGGACCGAGGCCCTACCTCAACTGCGGCCCATATGGCTAAGTCAGTGGGTAACACCTATAAAAAGGCCACCCACCTCGACTTGTCATAGGGTCAGATCATCAAGGACCACAAAGTGTTGCCAAATTCCATAGTCACTCACATCCATTAGTCTGGGATCTCTAAAGGCGAAAGCTAGAGGAGAGAGAAGAATGAACACCCTCTTATTCAAAGGAAGGAGAAGCCTCCACATCACCCATACCAGATCTAGATTTGAAGGATTATATTGGTGTATCCCCATCTGTTCTCTCTATCTAGATCTATCATCCTCTTTACATTATACCCCAGTTGATGTGTCTATCATTTTGTAACACCATTATGCTTCCTGCCAACATGCATGGCTAAATATATAACTTGGGTTGGGAGTAGCCACTAAGTCTCTCCCAACATGTATATTCTTTCTCCCCTATGAATATATATATATATATATATATATATATATATGTATATATGCTCTTATCAAGATTATCTCCATATGCTTGTTCTTAATGCTTCACTTGTATGCTTAACTGCCATCTTGTGATGTTTGATTGTTGGTACCTCGAAAGAGTAATACCTTCCTTATCTAGTATTATAGAGTAGTATGAATGCATGAAAGTGTTGAAATGCTAAAGCTTACGGTCATATGGATTTTTTTGCGATTATAGGGTGGTTATCTCGATAGAGAGGCTACCTTAGATCCTAGATCAATCCTTATCTCAAGAGAGGAGGGAATGGATGCTTTTATGACTGCTTGTAATCTTTATAGGAGTATACGACGGGGTATGAGTATTGCATGTTGGTGAGAGATCTTAGTAGGTGAAACCCGATCCAAGTTTACTTCCATATCTTTGTTTCCTACCATTCGTAATAATTTTTCTCTCATTATTATTCTTCTTTCCTTTAATTTCTTTGTTTTGGATGGAGTACCATCATTCCTTAGGGAACACCCTTTTTAAACCCATCTGTTCGCTCAGAGTGTAGGAGTGTGAGACCCTGCATGCTTAACAATTGTACCTTGTCCTCGTGGTTTGACCCTGATCACTACATCGGACCCCGTAGGAGTGTAGGGTCTTGATTGTCGGGTTATAATCTTAAATGTATGACAACTCTGGATCCGCTCCATTTTGGATGTGTGATTTAGGCCAGTCACCATTACCAGGCATGACATATCTGCATTCTTGAGTGGAGCAATACACTGACCGAGTGGAGACCTTCGACATCTTACCGGGTATGGATCTCATGATTTTATTCCACTAGACTTTTATTCCGTCTCATAGGATTGGAGTGCTAGGATTTTATTTCAAGGGTGGTTTTGGTCCACCAAGCCTTTTTTGATCCCAAAACATGGATTTTTGCACTAGAAGGGGTATCTATTTCCTCCCTATCAGGGTTATATATCTTCTTACCTATACTTGGGAGTAGGGTGGTCAATCAAGAGTTTATTAAATAGAGTCCTCCTTACTTTGAGGCTTCATCTTGGCAAGACTGGCATCTTTGTGCATTTTACATTATGTTGAGGTAAGACTGACATTGCAACATTGTCACACTCAAATTTTTAGGTAAATTAAATAGCCCAAATTCTTTTTTCTTGAAATAATTATGCTAAAGGTTATTATAAAGACAAGTAAGTCTAAAAACTAGAGTAATGACTATGTCTAGGAAAATTGGATCACAAGGGGTATTTTTTTCCAATTCTAATTGTTCAGAATTTTTTTTCCTTCAAAAATTTCATAAATTTTCCTCACAAGGGGTGTATGTTCAAGATCACAATTAGGTCAAAATTCTCAATACTGCAAAATAAGGGGATTATAAAATCAGGCAGGCACTTTAAATGAGAAGAGGGTATGGGTGAGGTATCTTTCATGTCCATTTATAACTCCCCAAACTTATCATACACTTTGTCCTAGAGTGTCAAAGATAGAGGTTGGAAATAAATAGGCTAGTTTCAGTCTTCATTTCTAGGTTCTTTGGTTGCCCATCTAGAACACAGAAGCATGTTGGCATAGAGACCTCAGAGTGCATGGTACCACTCTTGCTGTATACTTTTGATGTTTACTCCCCACCCTACCAAAGCTGACATCTAGTAGAGGCAATGAAAACCAAAATTGTTAGATTGTTGGATCTGTTGAAGGCTTCTATGGTAGAACTGTGGTTTCTTGAAGTCTTTAGTGAAGTTGTATTCATATCCTCTACCATGAACTTGTATCATTGCAATTATTGCTTCTACACAGGCTTGTGCTTCCTCTTCTGTGATGCTCTTTGCTATTGTTGCATTAATATACTTCTTCTAGGAGAAGGTCATGTCAGATTTGTTGTAGAGGACTACAGTATTTGCCTTGGTGTTTATTTCCAAGAGCCTCCAGTGATTGTCATGTAGTATGGGTAGGACTATGAATTCTGGCAGTGAACTTATTAGGTGTGGTAGTAGTCGCTCCTTCTCGCCAGAGTCCTTATTGTGAATGATATCCTCCACCAACACTAAGTATGCCATGTGTTAATTAGGCATAGAATCTCCAAGAAGGGACTAGTATGCTGTCATTACACTCACAGTCATGTAACCATTTGGATGCAGTGTGTCACAAAGATCATCCTTCAGAACACAAATGCCTTCTCTTTCAAACACCACTTCCCCCAGATCGTCATCATCTCTAAAGCCCTTCATTATTAATTGTAGTGAATCTAGAGAAAGGTCTTCACATGAAAATCTATCCAAACCTAGGAAGCTAACTTCTATATTCCCTACTGGCCTTCAGGCCATGCTTATTGAAATTATTCTTATTCTATCTATTCCTCCTCTTGCGTTGTTGTTTCTTGTTGTTCAACTAGTTTTGGAATGGTTTTTGGGGCTCAAGTCATTCAGTCCGATTGGTTCTCAATTACATGTTCTTTATTCATCTTCTCCTTGGGCTTACCCTCATCCTAAGCTTGTTCCTCTACTTTCCTTTTTGCCTTCCATTTTGCTACCCACTCAGGTTCAGAAGAGTCCTTCCATCGGGTCTGCATCTCCTCACTCCATGGCTACTTCTCAGGTAGTGGCACTCCCATGTAGAGTCTATGAGGTACTGCATCAGGGGGCATTGCTGGGTCATTGAAGAAGCAACGATCACAGATGATTTTCATCACATATATACCTCAAAGTCCATGCAAGTCTTCATGAAATTGATCCTAAAAGGGGATGCCTTTATTAACTGCTTCAATCATACAAGGTATGATGAAAGCACAATACCCTAACCCTTTGTCTTCTTGTGGAACCTTGGTATTGATTATGAAATTTTTCTGGTAAGAGACATGGTGGGTTCCTTCCTTTTGGATGGAACTTTGGATGTGTATTGACACCTTCCATTTTTTCATGTGCTTCTTTGTTTTAAAACACTAGAGAGGTGTTGGGCAACTCAATACTAGAATAGTTGTAAATCATCATCTACCAGATGTAAAAAAATATACTACTATCAGTGCCCAGTGTTTAGCTATTCTGTTTGGTAAGGTGACAAATGGTGTTTCTTCTTTTATGAAACCATTTTGTAGCTCCTCAACATGTTCCGAATCAAATTTTTGTTCATAAAGCCATCTTGCTAAAGCAATTGTGTCGTTTGAAAATAGGCTGCACCATGTCAGCATGAAGGAATTCCTCTAGTAACATTGGACAAAGCACCTTGAATAGAATTTTGTGTACCCATACTCTTTTCAAGAACATTCCTCTGAAGTGTTGTATAGTAAACACCCTCTCATAGTTTTGTATACAAAATCTATCCCAAGCAGATTGTCATCTAAGATGTCCACCAGCACATGAACACTTCTGCATGAAATGCAGGACACTGATGGCATGTCCATTCCTCTTAGCTTACATGGAGCAGCGTCATCGGTCCTCATGCTACCTCTTTTAGTGATGGAAGTCCCCTTGGGGGTGCACCCACAAAGAAGGACGCTCTCCTCATCCGTTTTCCCATCTCCGGCTCACTTTGTCTTAGCTGTCAACACTTCATCTTGTGGATGTAGTGTCGGAATTTCTACCGAGGGTGGTGATAAATGTGTATTTATCCTTTTTATTTACATCTTTTAGATATCTCTTTAGGATTGTTTTTCTATTGATTTTTTTAGTTTTAGAATTAATTATACCATTTTAGATTTTTCTCTTTAATTGGAATTTTAATTATATTTTCTTGGTTTTTTGTAGGAAAATGACATAAATCTCTTGGAACATAATTGCACAATTTGCAACAATCCCAAAATTCATGTATACCTAACACCAAAAGTGGCATAACTTTTGCATCCAAAATCCAAATTGAGTGTACAAGCATTCATTAGAAGAAATTAATTTCCTAAAAGAATATACTATTATTTGGACCACTATTGAGTGCCTTTGATGGGAGAAAAATCCATCCAAAATTGCTACTATGGAAATCTGCATTAAAGAGAGTTACATGGTCAAGATAATTAAATACAATCTACAATTTCTATTGACTAGATATAGAAAATTCAAACTACTGGACCCCCACTTTTGCCCCTCTTTTGAGGGCAGCCTACCCCATCCTCCTCCTATATAAGGAGGGGGTATCCTCTTGTATAGGCATTCAATCTTCGTTCTATTTCTTTCCAAATTTTTGTTATTTTATAGAGCAAGTCTTTCTTTCTGGCATTATAATTTCTTTAGATTCAATAAAGCAGTTTCATTCAAGATAATTGTTCTCTTAGTTATTTTTTTGTTTTTCATTCTAGATTTAGATCTCATTTCGGTTCTTGCTTTTCTCATCCTTACTCTTGAAATGGAGGATTAAGGGAGCCATTTAACTGGCACCACCTAGATCTCTTCAGAGTATCTCCTTTTTGTGGTCTATGCCTTCCTTTTTTCCATTGATTACACTCTTGTGTCTAGTGAGTAGTCTCCTTATCAAGGCAAGGGGAATAGCCCCTTGACCATTGTGTTGATCATATTAAGTTTATACGATTTTTCATATAGATGGCTTTTGGTTTAGAAAATCATCGATCTAAGAGATGTAATTAATCATTTTCATCGTGAGTTAATTTCGATGGATTGACCGTGGAACCCAGAATTTAGAACGACTAAACCCATTGCATGAGGATTTGGATGTGACCATGGAAAAATCCCCATTGGGATGATAAACTAAGAAGCATGAGCGCCATGACCAATGGGCTCACGTGGATTTTGTCTCTTGCATTTTATTTGTGAATGATTTGCATACCCACTTCTATCTTAATTTATCATGTATTCTTTGATCTTGTCTTCCCTTTTCTTATGGTGGTGAAAACCCCTAAGCCTCTCTCCCATTTGATTTCAATCGTTTCTTCAATACTCATTTTCAATTTTCCTCTTTGAATTTCAGCACTTTACTTCATGTTTAGATAATCTCGTGTGCTAACAATCTTCTTTCTTTACTTTCTTGTCTTAGAATAATCTTTTCTTTTCTTTGTCTTAGTGTAATATTTTACTTTATTTGCACTTTAATTTCTTGTTCTAGTGAAATCATACTTTCAGTTCTTTATTAAAAAATACCAAAAAGAGATACTTTTAAAAAATCTACTGGAATAAAAGAGAACAATCTTAAAAATGTTATCCTATGGGATCAAACCTTTTATACTAGCCTTAACTGGAAAGAAAAAAAGGATTAAACTCTAGGATAATAATCTTAGTGAATTGGTGCGCTGAACGATGCATATAAATTTTTATGGCATTGACGGAGACAATAGATCATTTTCTCAGACCCCAACAAATTTTTGAAAAACTTTTTTGTTGCCTTCTGAGTAACATCCTAGAATCCTCTTTCTGCTGAGTTCCCATTCTAGTGGTACATTCTTTTTTGCACTCAAATATTATTTGTCATTATAACTGTGCACGCATCGCCCGCCAAACACTAATTATGGGCCGCCAGTTCTTGATCCTGACTTGGAGAGAACGTTCCATCATTTGAATAGACAAAACAGACTTATGATGGATGAGGAAGAGGTTGCCCATAGGATTGAGCAGGCACTTGCCACTCAAAGAGAGAGAATGAAGGTTGAGTGTGTGGTCCAAGAAGCCAACTTGTGTGCAACCTATATAACTGAGCAAGAGACCCTTAAAGCCGCTCAGAGGGAGGCCAAGAGACAAAAACAACTAAAAGAATTTTTCACTCCAAAAATTGGATATGCACAAAACCCAATTGTGCCACCTAAGATTAAAACCCCCTCAATTTGAGATCTGCCTTCAATGGATCACTATGCTCCATGCCATCCCATTGTTTGGGAATAAGGATGAGTGTTATCAAGATCACCTCTAACACTTTCACCGACCTTTTCTCCCTATATAAGATCCTAGGCGTTTCTGAAGACACCATTAGACTTAGATTGTTTAAATACTCTCTTTCAGGGAAAGCCAACTGTTGGTATAATGCCATGGAGAGTGAAGAACCGGTCACCACCTGGGAGTCCTTACAAACCAAATTCTTAGACAAATATTTCCCCCCTTCCCTCACCTATGAAATAAGGGGAAAAATCATCCTCTTTTATATGGTTCTAGGAGAAACTCTAGGAGAGGCATGGGAAAGATTTAGGGAACTCTTTCTATGTTTCCCTCATCATGACATGTTACAATCTCAGCTCATTGAGATATTTTATCATGGTGTTGATGATGACACCAAGAAATTTCTTGATTTCTCATCTGAAGGAAACTTCATGTTCCAAAACCTGAGAAACACATGGGAGGTTATCAAATGAGCCTTTGAGACCCAAGCCATATGAGGAACCGATGGGGTCCTCAAAGGTGATAGGGCTGATGTAAAACCAAATATCCATACCATTGTTGAAGCCCTTAAATTTCTCTCCTTGAAATAGGATCTTTTAGAGTCTTTATTGAATGCTTATGAGTTGCATTCGTAGCAAGTCAGAGCCACAAAATCTCTCTATGAAATTTTCTAATGGAATTATCATGCTACCCTCCAGTGTCAATACCTCTACACAATAATATGCATCCTGATGTTGGTCAGCAAGTAGAGGACCTAAAATCAATCCACAATATCCCGAACCAAGCTTACTACAATCCTAACCAAGCTAGAAACCACCCCAGATTCCAATATAGAAATCCTATAGGAGATAAGAACTCATCTCAACTTCCACCCCGACAAAGACCCCCACACCCCAAGCCAAGTAGCGTCCACCACCATGTTTCCCATACAATAATAACCAAAAGAATTATGGGAACCAAGGGATAATAGGGGTAATTTTCAGAATCGAGGGCCTTACCAAGGACAACAATTCCAAAATCTAACCCAACCACAGCCACAAATGCAACAACACACTCCCACTTCCTCTGATAGGAATAATATAGATACTCTGGAACAAATTGTCCTTTCACAACAAGCCCACCAAAAGGCAACTGATGCTGAGTTAGCCCGACTTTCTGCTCAATTAAAACCTCCTTATGTCACTTCCACCGACCAACCTGAATCCAATCCCAAGCACATAGAACAACTTAAGGATGTTACTACCAGATCTATCCTTACCACACAAGAATGAGAAAGTCCCCTCCTCATAGATTTTGACCAAGGGGAAGATGAAGAGTTTGTTATTGTCCCTCATCCATTGATACCACCCACCTCTACTCCATGAGATGAGGTTCCTGAGTATAAGCCACATATAAATTTTCCCAGTCAGTTGAAGAAAACCCAATTGGACTCTAGGTTCAAAAAGTTCAAGGATATCATGAGGAAGCTATGCGTCAACATTCCACTTCTGGGTGCCATGACCAACCTACCTGAGTGGAAGAAATTCTTCATGGTCCTTCTGAACCGTAAGGGCATGATTGAAAAATTTGAAACAATAAAAATAGCAAGAACTACATCTGACATTATTCAAAGCTAGATGCCAAAGAAACACAAGGACCCTGGATCTTTTGGGATCACTTGCTCTATAGGAGATTCAACCAACTATTCAGGATTAGCTAATCTTAGTTCTAGAATATCCATTATCCCTCTGAGCATGTGCGGGAGGCTCAGTCTCATGGATGCTAGACCCATTCCTATGCGTATTCAACTTGCAGATTCTTCCATTACCAAGCCCACTTGGCATTATTGATGATGTTACAGTCAAACTCAGAAATGTCTACATCTCGTGTGACTTTGTGGTGCTTGATATAAAGGAATACAATCGCTACCCTCTCATTTTTGGTAGGCCCTTCCTTGCCACTACTAGGGTGCTTATCAAAGTTGAGGCAGGACTTCTCACACTACATGTGGGAACACAATTCATCAATTTCCAAGCCTCTAGGGGTAGAATGAAGTACACCTAAGAGGAAGAGGTCTATTTTCTCAAATGTATGGACTAGTTCAATCAAATGCATTAATGATTCCTTAATTCTGAACCCCTACCTGTGACTAAAGCTCAAATTTCTATGGTGGACAATCAAGTTGCTATACAAACTGCCCTAGACAACCCTATTAAGATGGACATTTCCTTCCCCATTGTTCCTGTTATGGCCACAATTAACATCAACACTCATGAAATTCCATACCCACCTCAAATCCACTCCATTTCACCATTTCCACCACATAATCCCCCATATCTAAGCCTTCCATCCACTTCCTTTCATCATTCCACATCATTTCATCCTTGGAGGAGGGAGGAGGACGTCCTGCAACTGCTGGAGAGGAGGATTGCTTCATCTACACCGAGCTCCATGGCTTCTTCTACCTCTTTCTTATCTCTTTTTGTATTTTCCATTTCTATGAGTATCTAGGCCCCTGTGGGTGGGCTGTTTGGGGGAAATTATGTTACTTTGATACCATGTTGGGGGAAAATGACATGTAAACGTTGTAATTCCATTTTTTAATGATTATATTCTATTTGCATCTCATTCTCCATGGATTGCTTGTTGGTTTGTGTGTGGAATCACCTAGGAATTTAGGCAAATTGCTTATATGTGTGAATTTTGGGATTTGCCCCTAGGTCCAATTCTTGGATCCCTAGGTTGCCTCCCATCTTTCTACATCCTAATCAATCTCCCTAAACCTAAGTGAGAGATCTAAGTAGCTAGATTAGGTAATTCTAGTGCAATTAGCATGGAGCCTTCTCAAGGCTAGAATGTAGGGGAATTGGGGTCCAAAACCCTAATCTCACCTCCCCATTATTACCCTCGGCCCCTAATTGCCCTAGGAATGCCTAATCTAGAAACCTAGACTTTATTAGACTCTAATTGAATTGAACCTAATCCCTAACCCAATTGAGCCTCATAAGGGTAGTAGGGGGTGTTAGGGACTAGTTCCCCTATGCACAACCTAGCATATACATGTCCAGTTAGCAGCTTAGGTTAATTCATTAGACTCTAACTTGTTGTTTGGTTTGGATAATCTAAATGGAAACATAATGTTCATATGTCACCCCCAACTTAAATGATAAGTTCATACCCCTAAACAGCCGACACATCTCTTTACTGCTTAAAACCCTAGTTTTGTGCTTTCTTAGCTTAATTAGTTCTTTCCTTGGTTAGTTAGCTTCTTGCTTTGCTCTTGTCTTGTTCATGCTAGTGTAGCTCTTTAATTGCTCTTTTACTTCTGTCTTGCTTGCCTTAGTGTAATTTTCCCTTTTCATACCTAGCTTAGTCTTTCCTTGCTTTCTTAGTCTTAATCTAACCTAGGGTTAACATAGATTTCATTCTCACCTTTAATTCCTCGCTTGTTCATAGTAGTTTAACAATCAAAACAACCGTTAAACCCTTAACCTTAGTCTCTGCAGTAGGAACCCAGCAAAACTAACCTAGCTCTAGCGCCCTCTCTTTTCCCTGTGGATCGACCCTATACTTGCCACCTTCCTATACTACAATACGACCCCGTGCGCTTGCGGGTGTAGTTGTTTTAGTAAAAGTAGGTGTGTTAGTTAGGTTTATAAATTTTGAAAGCAAATTCCTATCACGTGTGTTTCGACCTCGTGGGGCGCATCTAGTCGGGTCAAATCAGCTAGTGTGTTGCACCTCTAACGAAATCGCACCAATCCCCCTGTCTCATCTTTCTCTTGGTCTTTAACAAACACCTTTATAAGAAAATAGATGAACTTAGTGTGAGGTTTGTGTAAGAACGTTGAACGTAGTGCATATGATGTACATGTTCGCCCCCTTCAGGAACTCCACGACGTGTTCGTTGAGTCCCAATTCTTTGAAGTTTTGCTTGTCTATGTATCGTGTTAGCTTGAATGTTTTTATCCTCAAGAACAACTCATATTTGGCCCTGTGTTCTTGGTCTCGTGGTTGGAAAGTGGCTTGCAATTTATTTTTGCCTTCATTAGCTGATTTTAGTACCTCTATGGCTTATGTGTCTGCTGGTATGCTTGTTGACACTGTCCTCCTGGTCTGTTCCTTAGTCATTAATGCAACCCTCTTCTTCTTGGGTGTTTCTTTTTGTCTTTGCTTCTTCTTCATACCAGACATATTCATATGTGTTGGTTTCTTCAGATGTATGCGACTCTTTTTCAGACTCAGGGGACTTGTGCCCTAGTAGGATTTCATATTACTTCTTACACAATTGTTTGTATCCTTTTGTCCTGGGGCATGTTGTGCTGCTCCTCTAGTGCCTTGTTGATCAGTTGGATTTGTTCCTCTATCCCTTCTAGAGAAGTGGTCTGTCTATCCAACAAATCAAAGGTTGTTGATGACATCTAGTCGACTAATAAAATTTGTTCAATCAATATTGTGAAAATTGATTGGAATCAACTATCCAAAGTAGGGAATGGGTCAGTAACTAGTATTGAGCAGGGGTGAGGGAATAGGAGGGATTAAACAAAGGTCTCCAAAAATTCTGAGGACAAGAGATAATTGATAAATATATTTAGCAGTCACAGAGAAGTCAAAAGTAGTCAGTTGTTGAGAAACCAAGTTAACGGTTCCTGAAATTTTGATAATAATAGTGATCGCTAAGAATACAGACCATCCTATGCAAACTTGGTGAGTGCTAGAATTTCATCTCAATGGTCACCAAGATTCTGGAATGTCACGAGGTTGATGGGAATCTAAAAAGAAGGAGGTCACTGAGAATTACGACTACCAACGATCGCTGAAAAACTTGGTAAAGGCAATCATTGAGGAATTTGTAGAGGGGGAATTCTCTATGCTCGCCGAGAACTCAAAAGGTTCGGGGTGAAAACCAAGATCACTGAGACCTTAGATAGTAGGGTTGCTGAAAAATTTGTTGATGCCTCATGTGAGACTCATGGTGAACAATGATTGTGATAAACTCATGAAGCGGGTGTTGGCCTCTCTTGGCGGAGATTTCAGGTTCAAAACCCTAATGGTGATTAACTTGGGATCTACAGGAAAGAAAAGGGAAAATGATCAACATCATATCATTTATGGTGTAAGAAGTGGCCACGGGTATCGCCGAGGCGGTGGTAGGGATGAAAGAGATTAAAGGTATATGGTTATTGTCAGTTGGCTGAGGTTTTTCTTATTGATGAAGGGAGACGAAGGAGAGGTTTGGTGTCAGATGGCCGATGTTGCAATTGCTTTGAATGACATCAGTGCTAGTTGAGGGTTCATCAACAGTAGGATAGCAGTTGTACTTGCATGGTCTCCAAATTTCTTTAGTGCTTTACTGTCATTAGCATCAATATGAAGGATGTGAGGATGCCTCTAGGGGTCTTACACTCTTGGGTTTTTGCTTAGAATTATTCTTAGAGGTCACCAAGATTCTAGTATGTATTTTCGCTAAGGTTTGATTATTGAGATTTATGAGTTCATTGGAAATTGTGGCTCATATGCGGTTTCAAAGTGTAACGACAATTGCCAATCAAATCGTTACTGATTAAGCGGAATAAACATAAACAACGGATTAACAAAAATCACTAAAAATTAAAACCATTTTACAAAGAGATCCATTTCTAGGAAAACTCTTTAAGGCTGAACCAAAACTTTATATACATCATTGTTCACATTGTACATACACTGTACCATCTCTTCTCTAAGATAACATATAACAATTGCTTTGTCAACACATATACTTATAGCAACATCAAACCTTGAGGCATACAAGCCAAAATCTCAGATTGTTCATAAAACTAACACATACTAAATCCAAGGACCTGAGAGTTTAGAGACGACACATATGACTTCTATCTACAAGACATGACAGACAGTACACTCAACCTGAGTTGTCACTGTTGTCCCTTCTGTTGTTGATGTACCTCTGTGGAAAGATCTTCACCACCTCATGCATGTCCACCTAAAAAAATGTGGATCCCATGGGGTGAGACAATTGTCCCAGCGAGAGATATAACTCTCTACCGACCATATTATTATCATAGATTAAGCATTTATAAACTGAGTAGAGGTTATTTTTATATTAATAGGCAGGATAATTCACTGTATGAACAGAATGAAGTAATCTCCTTTCTTAAGGAGAACATTGTATCTACCCATGGTAGAGTTATAAATCATCTATCTGCTTTGCAAGGAATGTAAATAAACATAAATAACATCTATCTACTAAGATGTATAACTGAATTGCACATCAACCAATGTTTTTCGTATTCGATCCTTAAGCAGATATGCTACACGGCTGATTACATTTTTCAATCACACTTATGCCCTGAGGAGATGAGGTATACCTCTCATACTCCAACCGACCACGACGACGTAAAGCATCAGCTCCATATATAGGTCAATGGAAGAGTCGGACTCCATGACCTCATTCGTCTCGGTCAGTACGAAACCACATGCAGGACATCTCATGTCACTGATAAATAGCTTTCCAGGGTATACTGGCAAATTTTCTATATAGAGCTACAACATCAACTGCACTCTCTTCGGGAGAGAAAGATCTTATGTTTATCTAACATCCATCCCAACCTTCATCATCGGGAGATTCGTGATACATCCATCCCGACACATATAATGAAGGATTGAGAGATCTCGTATTTATCTCATGTCAATCCCACATTAGCGCGTAAGGATATTCACGCCCATCACCCCCACATATTCAAAAATACGCCCTCCGGGTTATGCCGCGGAGCAACCCGTTTCACCATTCAACAAATCCTGACACTGATGGATCTATGGTCAGGGCACTACATGATAAGATTCCATTTGATTTATTAAGTACATTACCGCATTCTTTCAGCATCAGTCAAGTTTTCAAACATGAATTATTATGACAAATGCTATAAAGAACATGCATAATACATCTATGAAGTACTTTTTAAATCTTTAAAACACATATAACATTTAGGATCTCAATCCCTTATCTCATCATGATTATAAATCAGGGTATTCAAACCTTAACCATTACCTCTAGGTCCTCAGACCAAGGTATACATGATACTTGTTATACAAACATCTCACATGGCTTACAAATCCCATTAAGTATCTTGTCACCTCTCACTAGGCCACAAATTATCACATGGCTCACAAGGCCATTACACATCTTGTCACCTCTCAATAGGTGACAACTTATTCACATGGCTCACAAGGCCATTGCACATCTTATCACCTCTCACTAGGCAACAAATTATTCACATGGCTCACTAGGCCATTACACATCTTGTCACCTCTCACTAGGCAACAAATTATTCACATGGCTCACAAGGCCATTAATCATTATACTTTTTATACAAGTATTTAACATGCCTTACAAGGCTTATGCAATAAAAGAATTAAAACCTTCCCATCATTAGGGTTAGGGTTTCCCTTTCTTATCGATTAGGGTTTCTCTTACATATCATCACCCTTCATTAGGGTTAGGGTTTCCCTTTCTTATCGATTAGGGTTTCTCTTACATATCATCACCCTTAATTAGGGTTAGGGTTTTCCATTATTAACCATTTAATTTTTCAAGATCATATTATCAATAATCAAACCCTAATTCATTGCTCCACACATCTAGGAGCCAACATTGATATCATACGTATTCAATCATACCTATTTATTCTCATCATTTATCATTAAATGATTATCAACACAATGTATGAGTTCCTTTCTCATCCTTACCAGAATATGATTACATCATACTTTATTAACTTCGCTTAACCTTTTCTTAAGGTATGTTAGCCTACACTTATCAAAGTGCATTATATCTCAATGTAACAATTGACATGACACACTTCATGTATTACTCATCTAAGTATATTGGACTTAAAATGTATCAAGGTATATCAACCTTGAGGTGTTGGATGTGATATCTATCATATCTTGATGTATCACTTCCCTCATCACTTTTAAGTTACTTAAGTTCATCAACTTATATCATATTAGGGTATGTCCCATCCTAATACTTTATGCACTAGCTCATCACATTAATCTTGTAAAGTATTGGCCATAAGTCACACACTTGAATTACCCAAATATCATCAATTGATATGGACTCATCTCAGGATAAGACATTGTTGATATAAGGTTGTCCATTATCAACCACTTTAGGTGTTTCACCTATCAAGGTATTAGCCACACCATTACTTGGTTTTACACTCATCACTCCTAAGAGTGTCTTGCCCTCACCTTTACAAGGTGTCTCAGGTTAGAGGTGTGCTTGTGTTCATCATATCGGGTTGAAGGTGTATAAGCACTCACCATATCGGGCTAGAATTATATGAACACCAATCATATTAGGCTAAAGGTGTTTGTATGTATTACCCATATCATTCATGAGGTACTAAGCCATCACCATGTTGGGCTATAGGTGCATTCAATCACCATATCAGGTGCTTCACCATCTAGGGTTGACCGTGATGGGTTAGGGTTTGCCATATCAGGCTCAACCCAATATACAAGTCAATTGGAGTGTAGGGCACCAAATCATATTGGGCTAAACCATCAAACATTAGGTTGCAACACCCATGTTAGGTTAGGGTTGATTGTTATGGGCACATGGTACATATATGTGTCTCCCATGATGCTTAAGAGGTATCAACTCATCACCATGTCAGGATACCATTTTGTCTAGGGTTGTGTATCGTGCAACCCTATCGTGCAAGGTCATGTGTCATGCAACCATGTCATGCAAGGTCATGTAGGCCTGATGTTACTAAGTACCAATGATGTATTATATGATCATATCATGCAATAACACTTGTTACTCGTCACTTATATCAAATTACCCAAATTAGGGTTTCTTATCAACTTACAAGTATACAAATGACCTTGTATCGTGCATGGAGTCTATAATAGACTTCCTATCGTGCAAGAGGTGTATACTACACCCCCATATCATGCAAGAAGGTATACAGTCATATCCATATCATTTTAGTGATGTAGGTACTTCATCATATGGGGTTAGAGGTGCTTGCTTATGTGCTTGCACCCGATATCACTTTTATAAAGTGATACCATCATCTTTAAGCTCTAGACCTTAGTTCTAACTGTTATAGTTCATGGAAATAGGTATAAGAAACTACTAAAACTCATAATTTCATCAAATATTTCAGGAAATTTCGGAATTAAAAGTAATTCATTAAGTATAGCAATTTAGGTGATGAATAATAACATGGTTGAGTTCAAGTTATATAACCCACCTTAAGAACAACTTCAAAGCTCCAAGCTCCAAAGATCCACGTTCCTAAGGTTGAAGATGACTTTATAAAAAGTCCAAGGCTCGTTCACAATTCCTTCATATATAAGGAATCACCATGGATAAGCAATTGGTGAAGAAGAAAAGAAAGGTAGATCATAACCCTAGTTCCATGCTTCAATTCAAGCTTGAAGGCAACTATGGCTCACCTTAGAGTTAAGATTTGAGATCCTTCTTGATCCTTAACACCTTTTCACGATACACTAGTGTCCTTACACGATATTCCACCTCTCTTGCACGATATGGCACTCACTTGCATGATATGCCACTCAACTCTTCACTCTATGGCCGATATCACTCTATATGGCCAATATCACCTACTTGGGCGATATGATCTTGCCATGGGTGATACCCAAGAGCCCATTCACGATAACACATTACTCCTCCACGATACAAGGAGTCTATTCACGATACCATAAGGTAGGAGGGTGTTAAGGGTCGAAAAATTCCACTAAGGGGTGAAACTAGGGGTATATACACTTGTTGCTCATGAAGGAAGGTGAAAATGAGGTGTCATAATTTTGAACTAGTAGGTGCCACATGTCCATGCATGGGTGACACGTGTACATGCATGCATAATCATTTATATTGAAATGAAAAACAGTTGAGAGTGATCTAGGGATAAGGATTCGTCCATTACTTATCTCTTTGAATAAGATATATCAATAAAATCACCACTTTATTCACAACTCATCACAACTTTGCTAAGGAAGTTATAACCCGACACACCTCACCTCCTTGAGGTGGTTTGTACTATATGGACTTTGCCAAGAGTCCACAAAACGATATGGGACACCTCCTTGGGTTCCTTGGCCGATAGGCACTCATATATAAGCTTTTCAACTTGATACAACTCAAATTAAGCTTTCATATTCAACCCTTTTCTTGGTCATTTCATTACCAAGATTACCATCATTCATAATGGAATAAAACATGGTGTATAATTCATTATATCTCCTCTAAATGATACATAGAGGAAGTAGGAACACTCTAGAGGTGGTAATTTGCATATCAACCCCACATTTTGGGTAAATTACAATTTGTACCAAAATTGGTGCACAAGGTAGCAACATTGTTCAAACAAGTTCAAACTTGGAATTTAGGCTTTCCACAAGCCACCTACTTGCATCATTCTCTCTCTTATGATTCTAAAACATATAAGGCACTTTCAACATGTAACATTTTGCAATATAACCCCTCAACTTGGGTAAATTGCCCTTTGGTCCAAAACAAAGGAACATTGCTCAAATAGCATTCAATCAGGACCAAACTTGAAACATAAGTGTGTCACATGATAAAAAAACACCTTAGAGGATTATATTATAGTTCTAAGCAACTTACTTAGCCCAAACAAATAGGGTTACCTCATAACCCAGGTCAGGTTCGTTACACAAAGATTTTGATCTTGGTGATCACTGAGAATGCAATTCTCAACAATCGATGACTCATGGTTTGAATTCACCTTCTAGAATAAAGGAATATTCATAAATGTCTTTTCAAGTTTACACTAGAGAATTTAAGAAATAAAATTCAAACTTATTATGAAAAATCTAGGGATTTCATAAATAACTAAAATTAAGGGAACATATAAAGATGTCTTTAATTTTATTCTATGTTTACTAGAAATTACGAAACAAAACAAAAAATTTCAAGATAGTGATGAAACTAGTGATATAAAATTATCAAGAGTCTAAAAATTGAGAAAGATAGACTAAAAGTAAAATAAAGCTAAGTAATCCTTGGGTTGCCTCCCAATTAGATCTGGTTTATAGTCGTTAGCTTGACTTTCTTGATTTGTTCCTTCAGATATCTTCTGGTGGTGTTGGCGGAGGTTCTTCCAATTAGAGTTCAAATCTTCTGGTAAACACGTCATCTTCATAGTATCTCTTCACACAATGTACAATTACCTTTAATGTCATTGTCTTTTTCACTACAAATCTCCATCATCCCTGATGGATATATCATGGATACCGTGAATGGACCAGATCATCTTAATCTAAGATTGCTAGAAAAAGTCTGATGCTAGAGTTAAATAGAAGGACCTTATCTTCTTTTGACACATCCTTTCTTTTCATATGGGCATCATGCCACACCTTGGTCCTTTTCTTGTAGATTCTAGCATTTTCATATGCATGCAGACTAAGCTCCTCCAACTCTTGCATTTTTAAAAATATTTTCTTTCCTACTAAGGCTGGGTCAATGTTCAAAAACATTATGGCCCAAAAGGCCTTGTTCTCCTATTTTACCAATTGGTAAAAAGACTTCTTGTAAAGAGGTGATATCACCCCTCACCAAAATTTAATGGAAAATACAAAACATCCCTCAAAATTATAAAACCTTTGATGAGGAAGGATGCATGCATAATAATTAAATTTAAATAAGCATGTACCAAATGCAAAACTATCAAAAGTAGGAATGGAAGAAAAAGATGAGAAGCCAATGCTATTACATGGCTCTATTTGCATAATGTTTATAACATAGCTTGAACAACAAACTACATGATCTAGCAATAGCAACCTATGCATGATGGCAGCTCTACTCATGTCCTGATACTCCTTTCCCTTGATCTAGTCCTTGCCCTGGTTCTGGGTGGTTGGGGGTCACCCAAAAAAAGGAGATAAAAAGTATGTCTCAAAACATGATAAATGACAAGTAGCATTTTTATCATATGGCAAAGTATAGATTCACTAATATTTGTCAAGAGTATAAGGCATGTTAACAATTTAGATTTCTGCCAAGCAAAATAATAAATAAAGAGCAATCATGATTCATTTTGACTAAATTAAACCAATATAGGGTGAGGCACCTACCGGACCTACACCAAGAGAAGAGGGGAAATTCACATCCCTCAAAATATGTAAAATGGGGAGAAAATCACATTCCCCTGGGCTCATGCCCAATATGGGTGGCCTGTACTCATGTACAATACATTAGTTAACTAGTCATTTATATCATTATCATGCTTAATAAACAAATGCCAGAATAGAGATTTAAAACATAGCAGGTGGGGTCCATGACTCTATAATCAGTGATGAAATCATACATGGCAAAGTAGGGAGAAGCAAGCATATAGGCCAGGTTTACAACAAGCAAGACATAGTGTAACAATTATATAGGCTCATTTCTCAATAAGCAAGTCATGGTGCAACAAGTAAATGGCTCATGCCTGAATTGGAAATTTGGTTAGATTAAACAGATGCCCAACTTAGGTGATTGAATGCACATACCTAATATTAGTCCCTTAGATGTGATTTTTCCACCAAGTGATTAAGCCCAAGTCACTTCAACCCTAGGTGCAAGTTTCATTACATGCATTAGATATTAGAAAGGGATTAAATGTAAATTACCCAAATTTGGACCTTAGGAACAAACATAAATTTTGGGCTAGAAACTCTGGCCAACTGATTCCTAGTATTTTTCTAATTAAGAAAACATATTTATGTATCAAAATTGTACTTGGGATGCATTAGTTATCATTTTTAGAATATTTAATAAGATTAAGATAGTACACATATTAAATATCAAAATAAAACTAATATTCAGTAATCAAAAACCCCAAATTTTAATTTTACTCGAAATTAGCTTTCCAACAAGTATTTATTCACATTTGTCTGATAAAGTATTGATTTTCTATGAATTAAATACTATGGACCAATCAGAGAGCAAGAAAAATCCATGTGGGCTTGGTGACTTGCGCAAGGAAAGGGCGGCGAATGATGAAAATAACCCTGACATCAAAATAGAAAGTGAGGCGTGCGTGAGGGAAGATTTGTAAAAACCCACGAGTCTTCTTCTACCTCTCATGCGACCATGGCCGCGGAGGAGAAGCTTGACCACTTGGGCGTTTCTTCATTTCTTGACCAAATCGCGAGTTTAGGTACTCGAAACGAAGAGGAAGAGGAAATGAACTCACCAGAGTTGTCAATTTGGTTGCTTCTATCACTAAGAAGACGGGAAGATGGCTGCAAGGTAGGGAGGAAGTTGGGGTTTCGGTGGCTAACGGTGGAGGTTGCAGGCAAATTGGCATGAGAGAGTTTGCAGGGGGCTTCCGAAGATGATGGTTGTGTCATTTATAGGTGTGGTGGGGTGAGGAGCCGAGACAATGGTGGAGATGAGAAGCCACATCTGGTGCCATTGGGTGTTTCAACCACGGTGCATGGATGGTAACGAGTGACAGCTCAAACTGAGCGGCTCGAGGAGACGAAGCCAACGACGAAGAAATCTCGTGAAATGGTTGAGAGGTGAGGGAGATCGGGGTCGCGGACCGAGGAGTCTATTAAGCCGCTCGGGCTGGAGTCTGAAGAAGATGAAGAGGCTGTTGGATCATCAGGGATCAACTCCTGGCCATTGGATGGCGCATTCCACATGTAACAAAGGGATTGGGTTAAATCATCATTTAAATGATATTCATTCAATGTAAAGTCACACTATATTTGAAATTTAATAAATGCATTTGGATGGTCAAATGGTGTCCAAATGACTTCAAATTTTAACCATAGGTTCATGATAATTCCTAGAATGATGATATGCCATTATATTTTCGTTTTATCCAATATTAGTCCCCCAATAATATTTTTCCCATTAATATATATATTAGTGTATAAATTGAGTAAATTAATGTGAAGAGGCTTTGTGATAATTTTCTTGTTGTATTTTTGATATAGGCCAACCAAGAGACTTTCCCCACCCTATTAACTACATTTCCATATTTATTCACTCATAAGGAGAGAGAAATATAGAGGGGTGTGGTTATTAATTCCTTAACATTAATTATTTCTCTTACATTATTCATGAGACTTGTATAATAACATTATCCATTGATAAAATGTTATTTATGCAATAATTATTTCATTTTTGTGAAAATTTGCATCATTGCCCTTACTAACAATATTAATTGAGGTAATTTGTGGACTAACCCTTATGTTGGCATGTAATGCTCTCCAAACCACTAAATTCCCAAAATTCAACATCAAGGACAAAACAAAGGAGAATGAGATAACACAAAGTTTAGGGTGGTATTTGCAAATATTATTTGAAACTCTGTTCGTTACAACACTCCACCTATTAGAAAGGATTTCATCCTCAAAATCTCAGACAAAAAGAGAAGGGTGAGATCAGAGCATTTCATCTCTCAGCTCCCAAGTGGATTCCTCTTACCCATGGTACTTCCACAAAACCTTCACTAACTCAATCTCCTTATTCTTCAACTGTTTAACCCCAGTATGTAGGATATTTATAGGTAACTCTTCATAGGTTAGGTGTTCATGAATCTCTAAAGGTTCTATTATGAGCATATGAGAAGGAACTTTCACATATTTCCTCAGCACCAAGACATGAAAGACATTATGGATCTTGTCATAGATAGGTGGAAGAGTTAGATGGTATGCACAATCCCCTATCTTAACCAAGATCTCAAAAGGTCCCACATAACAAGGACTAAGATTGTCTTTGAGTTTGGATCGGGCATTTGAGCATATAGGCTTGACCTTTAGAAACACATGGTCACCTACTAAGAAGCTCACATCAGACCTATGCTTATCGACATACATCTTCTATCAGTCTTGTGCGACTTTCATACGTTTCTTAATTAGATAAACCTTCTCTATCATCATTTGCATGTTATTGGTCTTCACCAGAGTGCACTCACCCACATCATCCATATGCAATGGGGAACGACAAGATCTTTCATATAAGGCTTCATACAGAGGCATCCCTATGCTGGCCTGGTAGATATTATTGTATGCAAACTCAGCCAAGGGTAGATATCTCTCCCATGCACCTCCGCAGTCCATCACACAAGCACGAAGTAGATCATCCAGAATCTACACAGTTCTTTCTGACTGGCCATCGGTCTGTGTATGGTAAGCTATGCTAAACTATAGATTGGTTCCCATTTCTTCTTGAATTTGACTCCACAACCGAGAGGTGAACTTGGGATCACGGTAAAAAACTATTACTTTAGGTACACCATGCAGAAAAACTATCCATTCCAGATATAATTGTGCCATATCCTCAACCTTGTAAGTGGACTTGAAAGGAAAAAAGTGGGCAGACTTAGTGAGTCGATCAATAGCAACCCACACAACATCATAGCCTTTCCTAGTTTTGGGAAAAATAGTGATAAAGTCCATCATTATCTTCTCCCACTTCCATTTTGGAATTTCAAGAAGATGGGGAAGACTACCAGGTCATTGATGTTCTATCTTAACTTGTTGACAAGTCAAGCATCTAGACACAAACATAGCTATATCCTTCTTCATATTCTTCCACCAGAAATTGTGTTGTAAGTCCTTGTACATCTTGGTCGTGCCAGGATAAATAGTGTACTTAGACCCATGAGCTTCACTAAGAATCTTTTGATGCAGATCGCCAACCTCAAGAACCTACTATCATTGTCGAAAATAGAGTGTGCCTTCAACTCCAATGGAGAAGTCAGATTGTGGTTTTAGGGTTTAGGTCTTCATTTCTTCCAATTCAGGACTATCTAATTGGGCAGCAACAATGTTCGAAATCCAGCTTGGAGTGATTGACAAGCTAGCCATGTGAACACGTAGCTTGTCGTCAACTTCTTCATTCGGAATGTTCACAAATTGTGGTTTCCATCCAGATACATACTCCAGATTCTTCCAGACAGAGCAAGTTATAGAAGTACAGGTTCCGACTTTCTTTCGACTCAAGGCATCAACAACTACATTTGGCTTTATCAGGATGATAAGTGATGGTAAAGTCATAGTCCTTGAGATATTCCATCCATCTATGCTATCTCAAGTTTAGGTCCTTTTGTGTCAAGAGGTATTTTAGGCTTTTGTGATTAGTGAATACCTCAAACTGAACCCCATAGATATAGTGTCACCAGATTTTTAGAGCATGTACAATGGCCGCTAGCTCTAAATTGTGTGTAGGCCAATTCTCTTCATTCAGCTTCAACTGGAGGGAGGCATAGGAAATCACTTTCCCTTCTTGCATCAAAACACATCTCAATCCTTACTTGGAGGCATCAGTGTATATTGCATAAGGTTTGCCTTCGACAGGTAGTGCAAGCACATGAGTGGATGTCAAGCACTTCTTTATCTTCTGGAAACTATCATCACACTCAGGCGACCAAACAAACTTGACTTCCTTTCATGTCAACTTTGTCATAGGGAGGGATAGTTCAAAAAAGTTCTTGATAAACTTCTGGTAGTAACCTTCCAGACCGAGGAAACTATGGATTTCAGACGGATTCTTCAGATCCTTCCATCTGGTCAAAACTTCAACTTTTGCGGGGTCAACAACAATGTGTCCTCCAAAAATAACATGACCCAAAAACATGACTTTCTTGATCTAGAACTCACACTTTGAGAATTTAGCATAGAGTTGATGTTCACATAGTGTATTGAGTACCAGTCTCAGATGTTTGCGATGTTGTTCCTCAGACTAAAAATATATCAAGACATCATCAATAGAAACCATGACAAATCGATCAAGGTAAGGATGGAACACTCGATTCATTGGGTCCATGAAAGCAGTTGGGGCATTGGTCAACCCAAAAGGAATAACCAAGAATTCGTAATGTCAATATCTAGTTCTGAAAGCTGTCTTCGATATGTCTTCATCCTTCACCCACATTTGATAATAGCCGCTTTGCAAGTCAATCTTTGAGAAAATGGTGACAGACTTGAGTTGGTCGAAGAGATCGTCGATGCGAGGTAGCGGATAACAATTCTTCAAGATGACTTGATTAAGCATGTGGTAGTACATGCACATACGCGTAGACCCATCCTTCTTCTTCACAAATAGGATGGGGGCTCCCCAAGATGAAACACTTGGGAGAATAAACCCCATGTCAAGAAGTTCCTGAAGCTGCTTTTTAAGCTCGACAAGTTCAGTAGGTGCCAAGCGGTATGGCGGCTTTGAGATAGGTGAAGTCCCAGGTGCAAGCTCGATGGAGAATTCCATGTCGCAAGTTGGAGGTAACCCGGGTAGTTATTTGGGAAAGACATCAGGGAATTCCATAACCACTTCTATGTGATCAAGAGTAGGGGGTGTGGTATCAAGAACTATAGATGCAAGAAATGCCGTACACCCTTATGAGATGAGTTTCTCGGCTTTGATGTATAAAATGATGAATTTCTATTCATCTCGTCTCATGCCCTTAACACACATTGTACCTTCTTTAGGGTGCAACAAACTAACCTTTGACTCTTCATAGAAAAGGACTGCCTTGTACTTCTTCAGCCAATCCATACCCAGAATAATGTCAAGGACTAACATTTTAAGCAAGATAAAGTCAGAAGGGAACATCTTCCCTGAGATGTAAAGGTCTAAGGTTGGAAGCTTGAGATAAAAGGAACATATTCTACACATGGTCCATGAACTCAGATTCTATTTCTAGCATAGCAGCAAATTGTGTTGATATGAAGGTATTTGACGATCCAGAATAAAAAAGCATCTTAATAGGGTATGCATTAAGGTGTAAGGTACCTTCAATCATGTCATTGCCATCACAAACTTCCACTGCATCCAAAGCAAATACTCTCCCATTCTGCCTCTCCACAGGCAGGCGACGTCCTTACTGATTATTGTTGCAGTTGTTGTTGTCGTTCCATGGAGGCGGGTTCTGGCGTTGAGGTGGCTGCTAGGTTGGGGGCTTGTCCTCAATTGAACTTAGGACAATTTGGCTGAATATGACTGGCCTCGCCACACTCGTGACAAGTTGGTGTGAATTGATCATCCCTACGAGGCGGTGCATTGCTTGTAGGGCACTTCCCGGATGGATGAAATCGGGAACACCTACTGCACCAGTCACGCCCTCGGGGACCACCTGTGTTCTTCCATTTGTTGTTTTTTCTCGGATTAGAGGAATGAAAACCAGGGTAGGCCTCAACAACCAAGGCCTTGCCTAGCATTTACTGAAAGGTGAGCGGTTGTTGGGGCACAAGGTGACGTCTCACATTGTAGTTGAAACCCTCCAGGAAGATGGTTTCCCTCTAATCTTTGGTTAGGCCCACATCATAACGTTCGAGCAGAAGGAAATGTTAGACATACTCAGACACAGTCATGCCTCCTTGCCACAGGCTGTAGAACTCAGCCTCCTTCTTCTTCAGATAGGATGTACAGATGTATTTTCTCTAAACAGTTTAAGAAACTGTTCCCAGGTCATGTCTACAGTGTCATTGGTGTGGGAAATCCCTTTCCACCAGATCTGGGTTGGGCCATCCAGGACGTAGGCCACAAAGCGAACCTTTTTGTATGGGGGACACACCATGCCTTCGAAAGTACATTCTAGGGCTAACACCCAGTCATCTGCCTTGTCCACCATGTTGGACTCATTTTCCCCTTTGAAGTAAGGGGGTGCATCTTGATGAAGTCAGACAGGTGGAACTCCTTGGGCTTGTTAGCAGTGGCATCGACTGTAGAAAGCTACCCCATAAGGGTGTCTGAGAGGAGTTGATACAACATAGCTAACTCCTACTCAGGAGTCAAAGGAGTCTCATGGGTCTCCAGGTTGTCGGTGTTGTTGTCGGAATTTTCACCGAACAGGCTACCCTTCCTGAAAGACAAGGTCATAGGGTAAGAACTCTAGGAGTACAAGATAGGAAAAGATGAGGCTACTATTGCTTATAGGCATGCTATTTCAGGCACTCAGTATTAGATCAGGCCAGGCCGATGTCATATGAACCCAGGAGTCCTCGTTAACCAACTAGTGGGGTGGAGGAAAATATTTCCAGCCCCTAGGTTTTGACCCTTTCTAGACACCATCACTTTCAACTTTGTACCCTAGTAGCTACTCTAGAAGCTCTAATACCATGTTGTAAAGAGGTGAGATCACCCCCTCACTAACATTTAATGGAAAACACAAAAAATCCCTCAAAATTATAAAAGCTTTGATGAGGAAGGGTGCATGCATACTAATTCCATTAAAAATAAGCATGTACCAAATACAAAACTATCAATAGAAGGAACAGAAGAAAAAGTTGAGAAGCCTATGCTATTACATGTCTCTAATTGCGTAATGTGTATAACATAGCTTGAACAACAAACTACATGATCTAGCAATAGCAACCTATGCATGATGGCAACTCTACTCCTATCCTAGTACTCCTTGCCCTTGATCTAGTCCTTACCCTGGTTCTGGGTGGTTGGGGGTCACCCAGCAAAAGGAGATAAAAAGTATGTGTCAAAACATGATTAAGGACAAGTAGCATTTTTATCATATGGCAAAGTAAATATTCACTAAGATTTGTCAAGAGTATGAGGCATGTTAACAGTTTAGATTTCTTCCAAGCAAAATAATAAATAAAGAGCAAGCATGATTCATTTTAACTAAATTAAACCAATATAGGGTGAGGCACCTACTGGACCTGCACCAAGAGAAGAGGGGAAATTCACATCCCTCAAAATATGTAAAATGGGGAGAAAATCACATTCACCTAGGGATTATTCCCCTGGGCTCATGCCCACTATGGGTGGCTTGTACTCATGTACACTACATTAGTTAACTAGTCATTTATATCATTATCATGCTTAATAAACAAATGGCAGAATAGAGATTGACAACATAGCAGGTGGGGTCCATGACTCTATAATCAGTGATGAAATCATATGTGGCAAAGTAGGGAGAAGTAAGCATATAGGCCAGGTTTACAATAATTAAGACATAGTGTAACAATTATATAGGCTCATTTCTCAATAAGTAAGTCATGGTGCAACAAGTAAATGGATCATGCCTCAATTGGGAATTAGGTTGGATTAAACAGATGCCCAACTTAGGTGATTGAATGCACATACCTGATATAAGTCCCTTAGATGTGATTTTTCCACCAAGTGATTAAGCCCAAGGCACTTCAACCCTAGGTACAAGTTTCATTACATGCATTAGATATTAGAAAGGGATTAAATGTAAATTACCCAAATTTGGACCTTAGGAACAAACAATTGACTTTGGGCTAGAAACACTGACCAACTGATTCCTAGTATTTTTCTTATTAAGAAAACATATTTATTTATCAAAATTGGACTTAGGATGCATTAATTATCATTTTTAGAATATTTAATATGATTAAGATGGTACACACATTATATATCAAAATAAAACTGAGATTCAGTAATAAAAAACCCCATATTCAAATTCTACTCAAAATTATCTTTCCAACAAGTATTTATTCACATTTTTTCGACAACGTATTGATTTTCTACGAATTAAATACTCTGGACCAATCAGAGAGCGAGAAAAAACCACGTGGGCTTGGTGACTTGCGCAAGGAAAGGGCGGCGAATGATGAAAATAACCCTGACGTCAAAATAGAAAGTGAGGCGCATGTGAGGGAAGATTTGTAAAAACCCACGAGTCTTCTTCTACCTCTCACACGAGCCATGGTCGTGGAGGAGAAGCTTGCCCACTTTGGCGTTTCCTCATTTCTTGATCAAATCGCAAGTTTAGGTACACGAATCTAAGAGCAAGAAGAGATGAACTCACCGGAGTTGTCAATTTGATTGCTACTATCACTAAGGAGATGGGAAGATAGTTGCAAGGCAGGGAGAAAGTTGGGGTGTCAGTGGCTAACGATGGATGTTGCACGCAAATTGGCACGAGAGAAAGTTTGCAAGGGGGCTTCCGAAGACGATGGTCGTGTCATTTATAGGTGCGGTGGGGTAAGGAGCCGAGATGGTGGTGGAGATGAGAATCCACAACCAGCACCTTTGGGCATTTCGGCTGTGGTGCACGGACGGTAACGAGTGACAACTTGAACTGAGCGGCTTGAGGAGACGAAGCCAACGATGAAGAAATCTCATGAAATGGTGGAGAGGAGAGGGAGATCGGGGTCACAGACCGAGGAGTCTGTTAAGCCGCTCGGGCTGGAGGTTGAAGTAGATGAGGAGGCCATTGGATTGGCAAAGATCAACTCCTGGCCATTGGATGGTGCATGACACATGAAACAAAGGGACATTGGGTTAAATCGTCATTTAAATGATATTCATTCAATGCAAAGTCGCACTATATATGAAATTTAATAAATGCATTTGGATGGTCAAATGATGTCCAAATGACTTGAAATTTTAACCATAGGTTCATGATAATGCCTAGAACGATTCTATTTCATTAGTTTTTCTTTTTACCCAATATTAGGCCCCCAATAAATATATTTCCCATTAATATATATATTAGTGTATAAATTGAGTAAATTAATGTGAAGAGGCTTTATGATAATTTTCTTATTGTATTGTTGAGATAGGCCAACCAAGAGACTTTCCCAACCCTATTAACTACATTTCCAAATTTATTCACTCATAAGGAGTGAGAAAAATAAGGGGGGGTTATTAATTCCTTAACATTAATTATTTCTCTTACATTATTCATGAGACTTGTATAATAACATTATCCATTGATAAAATCTTATTTATGCAACAATTATTTTGTTATTGTGAACATTTACATCATTTCCCTTACTAACAATATTAATTGAGGTAATTTGTGCACTAACCCTTATGTTGGCATGTAATGCTCTCCAAACCACTAAATTCCCAAAATTCAACATCAAGGACAAAACAAAGGAGAATGAGATAACAAAAAGTTTAGGGTAATATTTGCAAATATCATTTGAAACTCAATTCGTTACACTTCCTATATAACAATTTGTAAGGGGTAGTCCCTATTGGGGTTTTATATACATTTTGATAAGCCAAAAGTGCATCGTCAAGTTTCACTGACCAATCCCTTCTAGTTCGGCTGACAATTTTCTCTAAAATTTGCTTGATTTAGCAATTCGACACCACTTGCCTACATGTCTATGGGTGGTATGGTGTAGTCACTTTATGCTTTACCTCATATTTCTTTAACATAGCTTCAAATAGTCTTTCCCCAAAATGGGATCCCTTGTCACTAATGACGGTGCATGGGACACCAAACTTGGGAAAGATTATCATCTCAAATAACCTAATAATTGCCTTGGAGTTGCAAGTGGGGGTTGCCACTGCTTTGACCCATTTGGAAACATAATGAACACCAACAAGGATGTATTGGTTGCCCCGGGGCGATGGGAAAGGTCCCATATAATCAATCCCCCAGACATCAAAGATTTCTATTTCTATCCAGTCTGACATAGGCATCTCATTTATCTTGGAGATGTTCCCTATCCTTTAGCATTTGTCACATGCCTTAGCATAGGTATGAGCATCTTTAAATAGAGTAGCCCAGTAGAATGTCAATTGTAGAACTTTTTTTTCTATTCTATCTCCACTAAGATCCCCACCATATGGTGAAGAATGACATTCATGTAGGATCGTTTGGACTTCTTCTTCCGGATGCATCTTCTGTACATATTTTCTACACATATGTTGAATAGGATCAGGTTGTGCCAATAATAATTCTTCAATTTTGAAAACAACTTTTTTTGGTTGTAGGTGATATCATGTGGAAACTATTGACAAGTTAAGTAGTTATAAATATCGTCAAACTAGGGTAGGTTGGGTTTAACAGACTTTGTGATCATCTAGGCTTCATTGGTGTAATTGTCACTAATAGGTAACAAACACTCTTCGGTAACTATGATCCTTGACAAGTGGTCAACAAACACATTTTATGTTCTTCTTGTCAATGATTTCATGGTAAAATTCTTATAATAGTATAGCCCACCTTAACAATCTGGGTTTGTTAACCTTCTGCATCAAGTATTTGATCGTACCATGATCAGTGTACACCTTGACTGTTGATCCTATCAGATTTGATATGAATTTGTAAAAGGTGAACACTATTGCTAGCATCTCCCTTTTAGTAGCGGTATAGTTGACTTGGGCATCATCCACGGTCTTGCTAGCATGGTATATTGTGTGATGCTTCTTGTATTTTCTTTGCCCAAGAATAGCTCTAATAGAATAGTCGGTGGTGTCACACATTATCTCGAGGAACTTGTACTTCAATCCTTCATGTAATTGTTTCAATTTTGGTTTTGGCTTTGGTGCCTTCTTCTCTTCCTTTGTCTATTCTAGCGAAGCATATTTTGTAGTTTCTATGGTTTCTGCTTCATCACTACTATATTCTTCTTCCAGTTGGTTCAAGCAATTCAGAATCTCTATGACTTCAGGGTCTTCAATACTTAGATCAGGGTTGTTGAGGGCTTGCATTATAAGATCAAAGTAGATATCGATGAAATATACTGACTTGAAAAGAGAAGGTCCTCTCATAACATCTTGTACGTGGAAGTTGATGATATGATTATTTCCCACTCAAGTTTTTGATGATTGTGGCTTCTACATTTGTTAATGCTCTCCCAGTGGAGAGGAATGGTCTCCCAAAGATAATTTGGCATTTTGGGTTTTCCACCATATCTATTACGACAATGTCGCATGGGATAAAGAATCACCACACACAGATAGGGACATCTTCCATGATCCCTACATGCTTTGTGAAAGTATGATCTGCTAGTTGGATCCTCATTCCAGTCTTTACCATATATGTGAGTCCCAACCTTTGGGAAAGAGTCAGGGGCATGAGACTGATACTTGATCCCGGGTCTGTGATTCCTTGTCTTACATCATTATCTCCAACATTGAAAGGAATTGTGAATGCTCCTAGATCCTTTTTCTTCGTTGGCATCTTGGCTTGAACAAAGGCACTAGACATCTGGATAGTCTCAATGTTTCTATGTGTTCAACCCCACCTCTTTATAATCAGATCCTTGAAAAACTTGGCTTAGGTCGACATCTCCTCAATAGCGTCCAAGAATGGAACATCAAGATGGAGTTTCTTTACAACCTCCATAAATTTCTCATATATCTTCTTCAAATGGGCCATGATTGGATTATAAGGTAAAGGGATCCTTGGAGAGTATGGGTCCCTATTTGAAAAGGTTTCCTCAGATGGGTGACATTTTTTCTTTAGAAATCTTCTTTCCCTTGGCTTTCTTCTTTACTTTATCTTTCTCAGTATCCACTTCCTCCCTGGCTACTTCCTCTACAATCTCTGGTTTACACTATGATTCATCATTTGGGTTGCCTTCTTATTTAATCTTGTCATTTAGAACCTCAAATACTTTTCCATAATGAAGAATGGACATTTTCACACTTTCGGTGTTGGATGGAATCTTTCTTTGCAGATTCTTAAATAGTTCTAACAACTGTTCTAGTTGTCGATCCATCTATTTCTGGTGTGTATGCATGTCAGCTATCTGAGTCTACATCGATCTTAAGACACCTGTGTTGGTGATAGAACTTTGTATCAATTATTCATTTATTGTGGCTTGTCTTTTTTATAAATTCAAAGAGCTCAGGCACCTATCAGGTTGGTTGTGGCTTTTACTCTAATTCTGATCCTGACCTTGCCTATTCAAATTTCTATTCTAGTTTTGGCTTTGTCGTTGGCTTTAATAATTACCTCTATTCTGTTGGTAATTTGTGGTATGGACGAACACAGTTTGTCCCCCACCTCTTCTAAATCCAGGTGGCCCTTTAGACGGATTGTTGATCTAGTGGGCATTCTCAACAACGTCCTTGTTTCCATAGTTGAAACCAGGGTGGTCTGGTCTCTTGAAGTTTGCATAAGAAACATTCTCAGTATCTTTTTCATCCCTTTCCTCTTCTGGTTGAATGAAGATATAGTTGTTGATGCCATGACCTACTTCTCCACATGCGACACACTTCATGACTTTCTAAGTTTTGCCTTTTCCTTTATTTCTGGTGTCCTTCAATTGCTTATTGTCTAAAGCAATCTTCTAGATCAGAGCTGTTATAGTCTTTAGGGCTTTGAATTTGGTAGTAGGGTCTTCAGATGTTTCTTTCTTAGTTGAAATCATGTCACCTCTTTCATAGTTCAGACTTGCTTGTAGATCAGCCATGTAATCGATGATCTTCGTGGTCTTAATTGGATTTTGACCAAGGAAGTTGCTTCCTACAAAGACATTCAGCGATGTTCTTTCTACAGACATCAGACCGTTGTAGAATGTGGTCACTAAAAATCATTTGTCGTAGTTGTGGTGAGGATAGTCTCTCTGGTATTCTTGAGATCTTTCCCAAGCTTTGAGATTCTCTTCAGGCTTTTGCTTGAACCCAATAATTTTATTCATATTTCTTATGGTCTTATCAGGTGGGCAGAACTTCATGACACAATCATCAACCAATGACTCCCATCCATTGATGGTTTTGTTTGGTAGAGCGAGGTACCATTTTAGTGCTTGTATCTCAAAGATAAGTTCAACCCCTTGCAGTATATCACCTCTTGTGGCACACTTCTCATCTTGATTGTGTCGCATATGTTTTTGAAGGCATCCAAGTGGTGGTAAGGATTCTCATCTAGAGAGTTGCCTGTAAAAGTTATTCTAAATCCTAGAAATCACCATGAAAGTTCGAAATTTGGATTGTCAAATATGGGGATGATGACATGGCATCTTGATTTGTTAGCCCTAGTAGCAGCTAGCTCACAGAGAGAAGGGCCTCCATCATCATCGTCATCCTCATTGTTGTCCTCATTGTGGTTGTTCCTCCCATTACTCCTTGCCCTGGGGCAACGACCTTCATCATTGAGTCATTCTTCACATTTGTCATCCTAGGCTATTGGTATGTCATGAGGTGGGTTTTAAGGTCCTTCCTTGTCAGAGTGGTACTCCTCATTTTCAGATTCAGGATCAAGATGAGGTTGTTCCACCCTTGGGTTGTGGTTTCCACCCACTTGAAGTCCACCCATATGAGGAGGCATGGTGATGCATATGGGAGGTAATGGTCTCTATGCACTTCTCCCTATGCTACCTAACACTATTTCACGCAGTCGAGTTAGGAATTGGACGTGTGAAACAAAGTATTAGAGACCGTTTACAGATAGAGTCTTAAAAATAGTGTCGTCAAGTCTGTTTCTAGATTTGAGACACTGGTGTATGGTGAGTAGATTTGGGTTCTCAACATTTTGTTGCTTGTCCTGACCGGTGCCAAAATTTGACTAGCCTAAATCTCATGTCTAAAAAGGAGAAAATCTAGAGTGGTCAGAGTCCTAAATTTATAACCCGACACTCAGGCCCCCACAATGATTATACGGGGTCTGATATAGTATATTTGAGTCGATCCACTAGGACAAGGAGTGGTCAATTCAATGAATGCAAACTCTTGGCACAATTACACCAACCAATAGGGAGATTGAGTTTGGTGTTCCTTAGAAAATGATGTTACTCCAACTAACAAATAAAGCATACTAAGAAAAACAAAGTAAGAAAACAAATAAGAGAACAAGTAGAAACAAAGAGTGTAACAAGTATGGATGGGAACTTGAATTGGGTTTCACAATCTAAGGTCTCTCACCAGCAAGCAATACTCACACCCATAGTATACTCTTAGCAAGATTACAAGCAATCATCAAATATGTGTATTCCCTCCTTTCTCGAGCTTCAGATAGATCTAGATTATGATGTTTCCTCTCTCTTGATATAACAAGAAAAAAATCCCAAATATAACCATATGACCATTTAGCTTATAGAATTCCAAAATTCTCATGCATTCATGCAACTTCGTAACACTTAGATAAGATTAGTACTACTCTTTTGAGGCACTAACAATCAAACATCACAAGATGGTATCTAATCATACAAGTGAAGCATTAATTCCAAGAGTACAGAGATAATATTTTCTAGGAGCATATGTTCAATGGTATAAGTATTTACATGTTGGGAGAGCCTTAGTGGATACTATCAACCCAAGTTAGATGTTCAACCACTCATGTTCATGAGCAAAATTACAAATCTACAATTATACTGAGACATGAGAGAGACTGATGAAATGGATGAAGTAAATGGTGGTGGTTGAACAGATCTAGAGGAGAAGAAGGGAGATACACCAACTGTGACCACAAATGACCAAGGCTGATGCACTTATCATCTCCTTCATATATGGATCTAGCATGGGCATAGAGAAGCGACTAGTCCTTCTTTTGAAGAACAAGACAATGGTGTTGGTGATGGCATGGATCCTCCCTCTCTTCTAGATTTCTATC
The DNA here is from genome assembly GCA_963693085.1 of Alisma plantago-aquatica. Lineage (NCBI taxonomy): Eukaryota > Viridiplantae > Streptophyta > Magnoliopsida > Alismatales > Alismataceae > Alisma > Alisma plantago-aquatica. The sequence goes on from OY856412.1 coordinate 272,783,494, forward strand.
TTCTGAGATCTACAATTGATGAAATGACTAATGGATGGAGGCTCTAGAATGCGACATTACTTTGTTGTCTCCCTCAATCTACGAACCCCTTCATGGATGAAGTGGGAATCTTTTTATAAGCCCGGGTCCTTGAGGTAATCGACTTAAAGAGGTCAATGATCTTTGAGGCTAGAGGCTGTTGAAATGTTGGAAATTGCAAGTGCTACACGACCATTGTTCACCAAGGTGAGATGGTTTGGTGATCGCTGAAATCTCAAGGTCATCGACTGGTTGACTTGGTGCAATTCCCATCTGTCACCAATGTGTCAGAATTTTGGCTACTGCTTGGTTTTAGGCTTGGCGACCGCCAAAATGTGTATCCAGTGCAAATCAGAAAAGGGGTGAGTTTAGGTAGCTATATAAAAACTAGCCAAAATCACTAGGTCTATCCTGATAAAACATAATCAAATTACAATGTGATGTTAAAACATGCACTCAAATATCCTCAAAGTTGGAGGTTATCATGTTAGATGAGGAAGTGACAGTGAGAGGGATATGGAATGAAGTGGAAGAGATTGAGGGCTAGGAGGTGGATTTTGATGGTTCATAGGAGGGTAAACGGGAGTTTCATGGCATGGAATACAAGGCAATGACTTCGTCTCATCGATGTGGTGTCGAAGGGTATGTTTTTAAAGGGTTTAGGTTGCTGGATCTAGGGTTTACTAGCTTTTGTTGGAGAAAAAGCCATGGGTGGTGACACCTTCTAAAAATGGAAATATGGAATGAAGGCAACCCATTTAAGGGGTCAATAGGTTCAAATCGAGTCAAGTAATACAATGGAAGAAGATTCAAGAAGAAAGTAAGAGACATGGAGCAAGGAGAGAGAGAAGAAGTAAGAGGCTATTATGCATGACTTTCCCAAATAGGTGCAAGGTTGAAGACAATCTTGCTGCTATTGGATTGGTCATCAATGGCTCATTGTGGCCCATAAATAAATGGGGTCACAACCAGATTAGGAAACAAAAGGGGGTTTGTCATTAAATGTGACACATTTAAATGAAATTGATGATTAATTTGGTCAACAATAGTCTAGAATTCAAAAATACAAATCTATATCTTTCAGTTGATGATTAAATGTGAATCAAATAAATTATTTACCATATATTTCCATGAAAACTTGTATTTTGGTGTCAAAACTTAGATATTTTATAAAGAGAAGTAGGAATGTCCAAAATGAGTGAGATTTGGAAGCAAAGCTTTAAATATAGCCTAGAATATTGAGGAAATATTGGGATCCAAAATATTATTCTAGATCATGCCATTATTAAAAAAATTATCACATCTAAACAAGATAGATTTATATGCAATGATGGTGTATCAATGTATAAAATGTTCTAAAAAGTGTCACACAAATCCTCATATCATACCAGTTATGCAAAATTTCCTCCAAAGTAAGTGTCCAATAATTGTTTGATGTTAAAGTGGGGTTATTGATAATTTAATGGGTGAAAATCCACTTTATCACATACTTCCCTCCTGAAAGGGAAATTTGTCCCCAAAATTCAAAAATATCCTCAAAGAATTAGATTGTATAATCCATGTCATATCCTTGAAATTATAATTAGGTGTAATCAAAAGTCACTTATAAACTTTTTTTGATCAACTAGTGGTCAAAAGATCATAGTTCATTGCTCAAGTTCACTTTCAAGTCATATCTCCATATTGAGTGAGAACCAAGATTGAGAGTCAAGATTATACGTCATGGATCAAATTGAGTAATATATTAACAAAATTGTGATTCGAGAGTTAAGATTCAAATATAAAAAATTTGGGTTCCAAACATGCAAGTCTAGGGATTTAGTTCCTATTCATTCCACAGGTGTAGTCATTCACCCATAAACATCAATCTAGGAATACTTCAAGATTTTAGAATCAATTTCTTTGTCATGTATAGTCAGGGTGGGTGAATGATCCATGACTAGGTCATATTTAGGAAATCAAACCTACACATATATTCGTCATTACCATCTTCAAGATATCAATGATTCACAATCAATATCGATAGTTGAAGTTTAAATATCAAGTTCATAAGTACAAATATTTCAAAGAAAGGGTTTAGATTCCCATTTAGACCTTAGGGAAGATTATTCATCCATATTCAATATTCAAGCAACAACCAAGAAACAATCGAGCAAAGTTTGAGCAACATTTATGATATCAATCACCAATTTCATTACCCTGGTATCGATGTTTGATGAATGATATAGACTTACATCTTTGTAGGACTTTAATCACAAGCTATAATTAACATTGTATTTAAATCATGATTTAAGATCAAGTATCAGTATTGTCATAGAACTGACCTATTGGATACCTAGGCCAAGGAACCATATTCAGGTGGGTGGAGCTACCTTTCTAAATTCTAAATAATTACAAGGTGAAAATATAGAGCTAGTCATAAATAGGAATGAAATCAAGATGAGGGGAGTCATATGTCAACTACCACCCTAATCTAGCACATATGTACTAATAGTTATCTAACATTGAACATAGTGAAAATAGGAGGAGTATCAATTATCAAATTGTACTTTATAAGGTCATGAGATCAAATATCAAGGTCATAAAAGGGTTACCATATTTCAAGATTTTACAAACTTGGGATTATAATATAGCTCCCTTATGTTCATAATTCAAGGAATGGGATGCCTTTTGGAAATAGAGAAGTAAAATTGAGAACCCAAGAATTTAAGCATAACTGAGTGTGTTAAAGACTTCATATTGTTCAAAATTGAGTCTTATAAAGAGGCATAATTTTCAATAGGAAAGTTTCCTCTTGCAATAAGTCTTCACATCATGATCTAGGGGTTCGAAGACATAGTCATGTCAAGGTATGGGACATGATACATATTGACATACAAAGATTTTCTTAATCATGTTGGAGGTTTGATTAAAAAATAGGGGCAACACATGTTCCATAAATAGAAACCTCATCAACCATGAGGTGTAAAACATGAGTTCCACCTTATTTCACCATATCACAATCTACCTCAATCATAGAAAGCACTTACATCTGATTTGTTGATATTGAGTTCAACATAAACTTTACACATGAGTACATTACTTTCAAGAGTACTTTCATATTATAAATAGGGATTTCAATTTAAGATCAGATCATGTCATGATATTGGTTCATATTTTTCAAAACTTATATCTCATATTTTAGTTGTTTCCCCATGATACCAAAATAGGGAGAGTACACGTCGATTTAAGGCACCCTAATAAAGATGAGAAGATGAGGAGTCATTCTACTACTTTCTAATAGGTTGCTAGGGTAGTCCTTAAAGAAAAGGAGATAAGCGAGATGACTTTTTAGGTTAAGGAAAATCCCTTTTGGATGAATTTTGGCCAGGTAGAGTGAGGAGCCTCAACCACCATTATGAGACATATAGGAGGTGATTACTATCTAGAACCTCGAGCCTAGACACCGTAATGTCTTCATCAAGGATTTTATAGGTTTTCCTTGTTCAAAAGACTCGATAAATTATTTACTTATTGCATATGAGAGTGTGTATGCTCTAATAGCAACTGTCATGGAACCGTTCTCACCTCAATCCCAATCCCAATGCCTAGATAGTAGAAAAGGGATTAAAGTGTCTACCCCTAGGTTGCCAAATAGATCTCACACACTGGCATATACAATAAGAAATAATAACTCATAAATCAAAAGATTTAAAGAACTAACCAACCCAATTATGATTTTGTAGATTTGTCCTTGACATTAGAGTTTGTCAAGAGTAGAAGTGCTTTTATCCATTCTTCATAATGACCCATCACGTCTGCCTAAATAAAAAATCATGACATAATGTCAATGCAAAAACATTACGTACGGTTATGAAAATATAAGAAACAATATATGTATATTCATAAGAAAATAACCACTTGGCATATTTTTAACAAACAAAAGTTAAAAACAAAATATCTTTTGAGTGATAAACAAGTACAATGTCCAATTACAAAAAACACAATAGACTTTGTAACAAGAGTCAATCACCTCACATAATGAGAGTAGTTGAAAAGATTAATAAGGTGCCACTTAGTCCAAAGGGAAAGGCCATGGTCTACTTAACCCAGGGAAAGGAAAAAGGTTTCCACTTGACCCATAATAATGATAGATGGAAAGGAATGCGAAAGGAAATGAGAGTAGTATATAGCAAGTTCAACAATCAAATAAAAGAACAATCCATATACATATATAAATTCAAAACTCTAGTCATAGAGAATGAGGTAGCTCAACAATGTATGTAGCCAAGTGTTTTTATCCATAGGTACATACTCATACCCTATATTACAACATCCAATTTCAAGAGGGCAGAGTATAGGTACCTTTCACCGAAGATTAGTATAAGAAGATCCTTGAGAGTCAGGATAGGTCAAGCTCAAGCCCTGATACAATAATGGGTATTCACGCATTAACATTCTAGTCCAAAATATGGAGGGGTCACAAGGATCAGATAGGGTTTCTTAAGCCTCATTATGATCATGATTCCATGTTTCTTGACATTATAAAGATTAGTATCAAGATCCATACTTAGTTAATAGTAGGATCTTACCCAATGTCAAGGTCATTGGTCAACTTATACATCAATTTTAAGATAGAGATTTTTGCAAAATACTATTTCACGATTTTAGAAAGATTAAATAACTAGGTTTGATCTTTATTAGGTTAAATAATCACAAGATAAAGATTGGATTGTAATGTTAAGATATCATGAGCAAGAGTATCACATAGAGATAAGAGTGAGCCTATATATCATTTTGATTAGATCTATATTTCAAGGATTCAAAAGTTAATAAAAATGATAGGTCCATAGATCTAGAATCATAATCTTAATGTTAGAAAAATTAAACATTGTCCAAAGTGGATCAAATAAGATTTAGAATTTTCAGAGAGTTAGGGTTAGAATGAGGTTTTGTAAATACTTCCATTATATTCCTCTTGATTTTCTGATGAAAATCGACTACTTGTTTGCTTTATTAGGATCATCCTAGCATGACATATGATCAAAGAAAAAATAGATTTAATTTACATAAAAACCACATTGTAAGTGGGTCGACAAATTTATTATTGGGCTTGGGACCGTTTGGCGAGCGACTGGGCTAGGAGATTAGTGGCGTCGTTTGGCCCATCACCCAGGCTTGGTCAGCAACAACCTCAATGGTCGTGAATGGGGCACAAGAGTCTCATTCCTACACGCGCTCTAGTAGGTTCAGCACAAGGAGGCACTGGGCTCATGGTGGCAGTCCTCATCAAAGAATATGAGAAGCGAGGAACGAAGGGTGGAGAGGTACAAGAAGTGGCTGGTCATGGTCCCCTTGGTCGAGCATACTTGATTAGGGTCTCGGAACAAGAAGTGACAGTGAGAGGGAGATGGAAGGAAGTGGGGGAGATCGAGGGCTAGGAGGTGGATTTTGATGATCCATAGGAGGGTGAATGATGGTTTTAGGTATGAAAAATAGTGCAATGACTTCATGTCATCGATTCAGTTGCGAAGGGTACATTTTTATAGGGTTTAGGTGTCCAGATATAGGGTTTACTAGCTTTTCTTGGAGAAAAAGCCATGGCAGTGACACCTTCTAAAACTAGGAATATGAAACAAAACAAACCCATTTAAGGAGTTAATAGGTTTGGATCGAGTCAATGAATACAATGGAAGAAGATTTGAGAAAAAAAGCAAGAGACATGCAGCAAGGAGAGAGAGAAAAAGTAAGTGGCTATTGTACCTGACTTTCCCAAACATGCACAAGGTTAAAGACAACCTTGTGGATGTTGGATCGATCATCAATAGCTCAAAGTGACCCATCAATAAAAGGGGTCATGCCTAGATTAGTAAACAAAGGGGTTTCATCATTAAATTTGACACATTTAAATGAAATCATGATTAACTTGGTCAACAATAGTCTAAAATTCAAAAATCTATATCTTTCAAATGGTAGCTCTAAGTGCAACCAAATTTTTAACTTTTATTCTTATAAAAATAATGTACATTATGACCAAAAAAGAGATTGAAAAAGATCTTTTCATCCCTCAAATAAATTATTTACCATATCTGTAATGATTCGTTTTCAAATTAGTCATCCAATTAGGGTTTACTGGGATGATTGTATGCTTAACTAAGTTGATCATTGTTTAAAGCTTTATTAATGATGGTAGTTAAGTTTTGATGTTTTAAACATAATGAGAAGGTTTAATCATACTTTTATCCACATAATTAGGGTTAAGATTTGGAAACCCTAATCGGCCCAAATTAGGGTTTTGATGACATATGAATACATAATTTGATAAGTATAGTGTCTCACGAAATGATTTTTCGTATTTTATGTGTAACCACGATTTACTTAAAATTTGTATATGATTTGGACATATAAAATTTGAAAAATATTGAAAATATCATATTTTTTGAAGAATGTTCTGACCTATTTGTCAGTCGAGTTTCAAACTCGACCGACCATATTTTCAGATTCATATGGAAGTGTGGCAATCGAATTTTATCTTTTTATTGGTATATCTAATTGATATAAATTTTTTATTTGTAGTTGATAAACTACATTATAGACATAATATTAAATTGGAATAATTTTTTGATGATGGTTGATCTCTACAGAGAGGGGTGTTGGTCGAGTTATGTGAAGGAAAAACTCGACCGACCATGCTACAGACTGCAATATAACAGTGTAGTATTTGATTTTTAATTATTTATTGGTAACTCCAAACTATCTATTTTTTTACTGTTGATTAAAAACTCAATTTCAGACAATTTTTTAAAGTTTCATAATTTTTGGATGAGGTATGATTTCTAAAAAGTGTGGCGTCAGTCGAGTTTATAACTCAGCCGACCAACCAGTCTAAGCAAAATAAAAATACATTGAAGGGCTTGTTTGCAATTGTTCTAAGCTTAGCTTCTTTGCATAGAATTTCATGGTGAATCTTATCTCACATGTCAAGATTACGTCCCTCCTTTTATTTGATTTGAAATCACATCAAATCTCCCCCTTTTCTCACTCTTTCTCTTCTAATCCCCACTTTTAGGGTTTTCGAGTTGAGAGGAGAAAGAATTGGATTCATTTGCTAGAGTTTGACTGGGTTTCCAAAAATTCAGAGTTTGATCTATGAATTTAAGGTGCTTGGCACCTGAGGTGAGTGTTTTTCTTCCTCCTAAGCTTTGTATTCATGTTGAAAGCCTAATTTTATCCGGCTAAAACAACCAAAAACCTTTTTTGTATATGTATGTGATTGAATTTGATTTGGGAAAAATATTGGGGGATCCAATTCTACTGATTTTGATTATTTTCTCATTGATTGGAACTTGATTACTTCCTGATATATTTATTGAGGATCCATGGTTATTCTTATGGGTAGTTGACTATGCTATTTCATGTAAATCTTACCTAAAAATCAGCCCAATGGCCGATATACTTGGAATTGAATTGACATGTATAAAATCATCCTACATTTTAGTATCATGCTGAGGACAACATATGATTCAAAAGTTTGAGGTGGTAGAGTGGTATGCCCTTAGCTCATTTTCACTCTTGTTTTTGCATTTCACCTGCCATTTACTTTTTTTTCTAGTTTAGAATTTACCTTCTTTGCATACATGCATGTCGTATAGTTACTTTCTTGCAATTTTTGCGTAATCTTCAAAAATTTTGCTCTTTTTTTTCATGCATTGCATATCATGTAGATTTTTGGTAATTTTCACATGTTTTAGCTAGAATTTACTTTTTTACTACTTTTTGTTCAATAATGTAGGCTTAGATGTGATTGAAGGAAACTTGGCACCATTTTGGCCAATTTTTCCCAAATTTGAGATTTCTTGACTAAAAGTGTGTTTTGGTTCAATCTCTACTCTTTGGATTCAAAATGATGACCTTTGACAAATGCAAGTGAATTATCATTTTTTATTGCTAAATGGTATCAATTCTTGACTTTTTATATGTGCATCATTTCTCTTATGTTTGTAATGTTTTGGTTGAATTGTGACTCAAGTAAGCTATGAGCGCTTAGTGCCTATGCAATGATTTGATAGAAGGATCAATTTCATGTTGTTCATTCATGTGGTGTGAAATTGTTGGATGAAGTGTTGGATTAATTTTCATGCAGCAGACCTTATGTTGAGAATCACAACAGTGACCCATCTTTGACTTGACTTTTCATTCACCATCTTCTTACCCGTCAACCTCATGAAAGGATGCCAAAGTGCACATATCAGCCCTGGCCACCTCCAAAAGTTTGGGGTGGCCACATTTATATCTTCTCGTTTCACTCGCATCACCATATGACCTATCTACACCAAGGGCAAAAGAAAAAAAACAAAGAACATGCAAAAATAAAATAAAAGATGCTCCTATTTGAGAGCATCTAAATAAATAAAAGATGAGTGTGTAAAACCACTCCAAAATGTTACCGCAATCTTTTCTTCCATTTCATACCCATTGATCTAGAAAACATGAAACCTTGCTCACTTCACCCTTTTTCCACAGCCACATGGGTCACTTGGTATGGTTTGAAGAATAAGGTTGAATGCATGAAGGTGAAACAACACTCCTAGTCCTCCTTGACTAACACCATCATGAAACGGTCTACTAGGAACTACATGAAAGAAATATGGATGGATTGTGTGTTCTATGCGCTAAATTTGAAGTTCATATGCTTTGTGCTCTTTTCATGATTGGTTTGTGAAAGTAGGAAAGGAGAGAGGAGGAATGCATGCACTTATTCAGCATTGATCCCATTCAACAATAATCATCTTTTGCATTACATTTGTCATTTCTTGATTGTGGAAAAATTGTAGAGAGATTGAGTTGGAGCATACTTGACGACAAGTATGTTTTACATTCGGGTGGTGACTCATCCCTATTTTAGGGCCTCATCTTCTATCATATTGTATTTCAATCACATCTATATCTATTAGATTACATATTATATCCCTCAATATGCATATTTGTATAAAATGCACTTATGGACATTATTTACATGTTTTTCACGAAATTGGACCATTCTTGATGGAAGAGAGAGAGAAGGAGTAATCCTAGGGTTTCTCTACACTTAGAGAGGCCTAAAGTGAATTCTGAGGCTCCCTCAACCTACCCCTAGTGGCCAAAGCTCCACTGAAGCGAAGATGTCCAAGAAAATCCAAAGAAACAAGTCCAAGTGTTGATCCAGAGACCAGCATGACCTAGGTACCACTGAACAACCATGCTAGCATACTTACAAATCAACAGAGTCACCTCCAAGCAAAGAAGAAATCATCATGACCGCACCACTCATAATGGTCGTGGTGGGTTGACTATAGAATGGTCATGCCACATTGCACGGCCATGTGACCTTTAGAGAAGAACGACCGTGGAACATAGAACGGGCTGAGCAATCCAAGCCACCATGGCCGTGGTGACCACCACGACCATGCTACCCTTGCCCCACCAAGGTTGAGGTGACCAAAATGGTCATTCCACTTCCAGTTCAAAACCAACCAAGTCACTGTGATTTTTCACCATTTCTCACCTCGATCATTCCCATCCACCATGATTGTTCTCACCCCTCTCCACCACGGACGTGATGACCACCACGGTCATGCTACTCACAAAAACCTAGCTATTTGTGCACTACTTTACCCATATTTCCCCTAATTGACGTATTGCTTCCCCCACACCTACATATACCTAGGTGGCGACTCTAGCATGAGGTTAGCTACCTTCTACCACCTCTTAGCTCCCCATTTTTACATTCCACCCATTCCACTCCAGTTCACCATTTCCACCACCCAAACCCTAGTTTCCTAGTGTTTTGGCCCTATTCCATCATCATCCCATTCCATTGCACCTTGGAGGAGGAGGACGTCTTGCAACATCTGAAGTGGAGGATTTCTTCATCTACATCGAGATCCATGGATTCATGTATCTTTTTTCTCCCTTCTTTTTGTATTTTGCATTGCTATGAGTAGCTAGGCCCCTTGGGTGGGCTGTTTGGGGTAAAAATGCCACTTTGATACCATGTTGGGGGAAAATGATATGAAAACATTATAATTTTGTCTGCTAATGATTATGTTCTATTCATATTTCACTCGTCATGAATTTCTTGTTGGTTTGTGCTTGAAATCACCTAGGAATTTCGGGAAATTGCTTATATGTGTGAATTTTGGGATTTGCTCCTAGGTCCAATTCTTGGATCCCTAGCCAGCTACCCATCCTCCTACCTTCTAATCAATTCTCCTAACCCTAGTTGGGAGATCTAAGTAGCTAGTTTAAATGAATTTGGCGTGCTTAGCATGGAGCTTTCTCAAGGATAGAATGTGAGTGATGGGAGGCCTAAAACCTCACTTCCACCCCCATTACTAGTCTTAGCCCCTAATCATCCTAAAATCATCTAACCTAGAAACCTAGGCTTCTCTAGACTCTAATTGAATAACACCTAAACCCTAACCCAATTGAGTCTCACAAGGGTAGTAGGGAGTGTTAGGGACTAGTTCATCTATACACAACCTAGCATATCCATGACCAGTTAGTATTTTAGGATAATTCACTAGACTCTAGCTTTTTTTTTGGTTTGATAATCTGAATGAAATCATCATGTTCATATGTCACCCCCTAAACTTAATTGATATGTGCATCCTCTAGACAGCCCCCAGTTCCCTTAATTGCTTTAAACACTAATTGCTTTCTTGCTTAACTAGTATTGGCTTAGTTAGTTCTTTACTTATGTAGTTAGCTTTTTGCCTTGCTCTTACTTTTCCCTTGCTAGTTTAGGTCTTTAATTTCTCTCTTGCCTTGCTTTCTAGCTTAGTGTAGTGTAGTTCCCTTTCTTGCTTGCCTTGTCTTTTCATGTCAATTAGAATGAACTGTCTAGGGTCAACTTAGATTTGTTCTTGTTTGCTTTCCTTTAATTTCTTGCTTGCTCAACTTAGTGTAATCATAAAATCAACCTTAAAACCCTTAACCCTAGATTCCACAACAGGAACCTAGCCCAAAAACTAACCTAGCTCTAGTGCCTCCTCTTCTCCATGTGGATCGACCTTACACTTGCCTCCCTCCTATACTATGACATGACCCTGTGGGCTTGAGGGTGTAGTGTTTTGGTTTTTAAGAGTGTGTTAAGTTAGGTCCTTATAAATTCGAAAGTTTAATCCAGTGTGTGTGTTTGTTCGTGGGGTTGCATCTATTCAAACTCCAATTGAGTAGTATGGAACACCATTGGCAGAAATGCACCAATAACCTACTAAAACTTGAATGTTTGGTAACTTCAAGAGAAATATATGACATCTTGAAACTAAATCTGAGAACAAATAAGAAAAATGAGAGTTCTTGAAACTCTAATTCAAGAACCTAATAAAGTAAAAGATGTATGAATCTATGCTAATGGAATGATTCAAGGTATAAAATCCACATAAGAAGAAGAGAACTCCTGAGATGAGTATGATATGATAAGATGAATAAGAAAAATGATAGATGGATAAAGTGGAACCTAAGTTAACCTCAGACCAACCTACACATGTAAGGAAGTGTTAAAGTAAAACTCTGATGACATGTAAAGGAAACTATTAAGGAAAATGTGAGATATGATGATATACAACTTGATAAGTGGTTGAAAACATGATAAAATGAGAGATTATATACAAGAATGATGAATAGTAAATGAGAAATGGGCAATGAGATATGATAATCTTGATAATTACTATGATAATGGCAATGAACCTAGATGAAAAAGGTAAAATGATACATAAAAAGATGTAACTTGCGTGATGAAGATGGAGTAACACCCCTTGCTAGTGACCCCTTGGCAGTGCTGTTGGGTTGTGGGAAGTGTGTTTTCCTTCGTGTGCTTTCTTTTCGGGGTACATATTTCAAGCGGATCTTATGCCACTTGGTATGTGAGGATCCGATGAAATCCTAGGAGGAGGATATCTTGTTATAGTAAGTGGTTTCTGGGACTATAGTTCCAAGATCATGATGTTCTATGATGAGTATGCTTTTTTAGCCTTCCAAGAATTCAAAAGACTCCTCCTACATGTTTTGAGTTAGTTATGATGGTGGAGAAGTGGATGAGATAGGGATGTGAGTTCCTTATAGCACATGAAGTAGATACCAAGGTGATGAGTCCTAGTATTCGAGGTGTTACAATAGTATGTGAAGTTTGGGGATGTTTATCAGACGAGCTTTCCAATGTTCCTCCCCCTTAGAGAGAGAGAGAGAGTTTATGTTGATCCTCCAAGTGTTGTTTGGAAAGAATAAGAATGATCCCATGGTGTTGTATATCGGATGTTGACAGTTGGGAAAGACCACTAATAAGGATAAATTGTTTTTTTATTAGTGGGCATGTGCTACAATGTTCCTTCAGACAAACCTGAGATCAAGATATCACCAGATGAGATCATAGTGAATGACACGAGTTGTATAGTCATTATGGGTTCATGGTTGGGCCGTCTAATACTAACCAATGCATCAAAAACATTTATGGACTTGTTGATCAGAGTGCTCAGGTCATGTCCTCATGAGTTGTGGAAAGCTTTGTGGATAACATCTCTATGTACTCCAAAGATGATCAACATTAGGGACAATACCTTCTCTAAGCCCTAGGAGTGTTCAAGTAGAAGTAATTGTATGACAAGCTCAACCAGAGTGAGTTGAGGTTAGCTAAAGTATCTTCTTAGGGTTATGATATATCTTCTAAGTATGAATGTGAATCCAAAAAGAGTGGAGACAGTGTTGGAGTTGGGACATCCCCAGACACTGAATGGGATATGAAGCTTCTTAAGCCTAGAAGGACACTATAGGGAAGTCCACTCAGAACCTCAACACCATTGGTTTACCCCTAACAAGGTTGATTAGGAATGGTGTTACTCCTTACATGGAGTGACAAGTTTCAAAGTTGGTATCAATGTTCTTTCTAGATGTTGAAGCAGAAATTGGCAAGCAACCCAATGATAGTGTTTCCAGAACAAAGGGAAGGATAATTCATTTTCTATAATGCTTCAAGGAACGACTGTGGATACGTATCAATACATGATTATTATTTTATGATATAGGGTCAACCAGGATGTCATCTTAGTCAACGTTTGCAGACAAGACATAGTTATGCTCTTTGACATATTATGAAATAAGACATACCATCATCACTTGAGCAGGAGGATGTACAGTTTGAACTATCTTAGTTGGTAGGATTGTGAACACAAATACAAGTCAAATTAACACTACTATAGCAAGACAGAGAAGTGGAGGTGGATGATATCATGATACCAGACATTAGATTAGAGTAGCACAATAGGGAGCATGATAGCTTCCATAGTTTAGGTGATAAGACAGTGTATGATACTTCAACCAGAAAATTGTTCTAGATGATGATGGTTTAAGTGACACAGTACATGAGGAGACTCACCTTTGACACACATGATGTATCTGGTGAATACTTGTACATATCATAAGGTGAATAATATGCAATGGTAGACAAGTATAATCCAAGACATGGCACATGCATGGTCAAGTTTACATTTTCCAGCAAGTGAGTGAGAAACAATAGAAGCATGCAAAAATAAGGATACATAGGAAGTTCAACATAGCCTTACGTGGTGGACAGATGGTCAGTCCACCTTTGAGATGATTGGAGAATCTTCTAAGAACATATGCCTTAGAGTTCTTGAGAGTTAGGACATGTCCACCTAATTGATTGATATTCTTACTAGGACAACCATCAATGTAGCATAGATCATTACATCTTGTGAAGTTATATATGTTAAGAGATATAAGACATTCATGATTGGTAAAAGCAAGCAAGTATGGCTTCAGAGTGATTCGTTGATACAATGGATAGAACAATTTAGGACGATAGCTAGAGTTTTAAGTAGAAGTTACTACCACAGTTTCTTAGGTTGCACACAGTTTCTATGTTCCATGTTGAGGAAGTGTCGCCCTGGTACAAGACCAGTGATATATGAAATGGAGGTGGAGTCACATGAGGATGTTTCTTATGTGGAGGTTTCTATGCTAACGAAAGATGAGACATGCAGAAGTTGAGGGAAAATATGATTCCTATGAGAGTTTTGTGATATCACCATGATATGGAAATAACCATGAGGAGGTTAGAGGATGAGGTGCATCAAAGGTACTTATCTTTGTTTGCCTTGGATTTTGGGGGCAAAATCCCTATTAGGGTTTATGGTTGTTAGACCCCCGGCCTTACTTTTTGGTTGAACATGCTTACTTATCATAATTTAGTGCTTAAAAAATTAATTAAATCATAATAGGTAATTTGATATCACATGACTAGCTTAAGTTTCAAGTTTGGTCCAGTTTGGACACTATTTGTAAGTTATGTAATTTTGTGTATGTTTTGGAATTTTCTACAATTTACCCATATCCAAGGTTTTTCTTGCAATTTTTCATATTCTTATTGTGCCTTATATTTTTTATTATCATTCTTGATCTCGTTGGGCCAGGGGGCTCTTGGTTGCACCTTGGTTTGGTGGAGATATATTTTTAGGGTTGACTAAGGATTTACCCCCTTTGGATGAGCTACCTTTGAGGCCATAACTCGATGGTCCTCCTATTTGGTTGGGAACATATGGTTCTCCTTATGAGAATACAATAGATGGTGTTCCCTAGAGGTGTGACGGTTTATGGTTTCCCCTCTTCAGGCTCGTTGGGTCAGTGGTTCACCTAGGAGGGTGCTCAAACAATGGTTTTCACCCTTGTGACCTAGGGATTCAACAAACGATGGTCACCATCTATTGTAAACTGATGGCCACCTGGGGAAGTCATCATCCTATGGACTAGAAGACTCCCAAAACTGATGGTGTTGCTTCTTTGCATGGACATGACGTTTTAGGCCATGGACACATGGCAAACCTAGTAGGACATCTAGAGCTTCTCTTCCTTCTTATTCATGAGATTTATAAACCCTCCCTCTTGCACCCAAATGAACCCTTTGGTCTCCAGTATCCCTCATTTCTATATAGATCTTCTTCCTCCCCTTCTTGGTAAAGAGGAAGGTTCCCAATGTAGAAGAAGGTGGGTTATCTCCTTGCATGTGTGGCTAGATCTTGGATCTACCCTCCTTTTGAGCTTGTATAGCTTCCTTTGCTTGTTCTTGACCTAAGTAAGTAAGTTATTCCTTCTCTCCTTCATTTCTCTTACTTGCCTACCTCCTTCCTTCTTATTGGTCATGGCCATTGTGTTCCATGGTGGAGCTTGCTCTATATCTTATAGAACTCTTCTTTCTTGCTTCCTTGACCTAGGATTTGCTCTCTTTCTTAGAGAAGAAACTTGCTTGGCCATGTGGAGAACTAAGATAGAGTTTCTTTCTTCTTTTTCTTGAGTCACCTTGCTTTTTGGAGCTTCTACTTCTTCCTAGATGAAAGTTAATAACTTTCCCCACGTTTATTGCTTACTTGTGGCTTGATTGTGCTAGACCTTGCTCTAAAACTAAGTCTTAAGTAGAACGAACCTACCTTTGCCAAGGGTTTGAAATTAGATGCTAGTTTCTTGGAGGGTTTACCTTCTTGGATGTGTTCTATACCTTGTGCATGACCTTCCTATGGTAGAGGAATCTTTATAGTTGCTTTCTTGACAATCGATGGCTTTTTCTTGCTCATCAAATGATGGTTTACTAAGGGTTTCTATGGCTGATTTTTACCTTTTGTAACACTCGATGGTGTGCCTTAGTGTAACAACCGATGGTCCTACTTTTTAGTGCTATTTTGCTGGTGTTCTTCATGTCAACCAATGTCCCTACTTTTGGTTCTGTTTTGGTAGCTTTGGTGATAAAAAATCAATGGTCTAAGTACCCTTGAGTGGTCTAAATTGATGGTTTTCCCTTCCATTCATCAAAGGATGGTCTAGTCTTGTTTTTGCCTAGTTTTCTCACCTATTGTTGACAATCGATGGGGGTTCTGAGTCCCACAACTGATGGCTAACCAGGGTCATCAACCAATGGTTGTTTTGGATCTCAACCAATGGTTTCTTGGGCTCATGATCTGATGGTCCAACCGATGGTGACACTGAGTGTCACAACCGATGGTGATCTAGGACCCTACAACTGATGGCCTTCTTTAGGTGATCAACTGATCATACTTGTCATAATATCAACCGATGGTTTTCTTCATGTGGTCAAGTTTTCTTCATGTGGTCAACTGATGGTTTGATGTGTTCCAACAACTGATGGTGCTTTCTATGTTAATAAATGATGGCTTGTCTAGATGGTATGGTGACTCAACTAATGCCACAACTCAATTGTTTTCTATTGTGGTTTGTTTAAGATGGTTTCTTTTGTTATAACCAATGGTCTTTTACCTCCTCTCATCTAATGATTTTGGGTTTATGCTTGTGGTATGTTTTTTTTGGTTTGAATGATTTTGAATCTGATGGAGGTTTTCCCTTAATCATGGAGTCTGTATGAATGAGAACTTATGATCAAAATAATGAGATAATGTGTAATGCTAATCTAGCTTACCTTGATACACCAAACCCTAATACAACTAAGTGGTGATAGCTTATTCTTAGCTTCCTTTTCTAACTTATGTGGTGATGGAATATCCCTTTCAATGTGGTGGTAACCCTGATGTGATATTATGTGAGCATCCTAAGGCAATGTCATGTGAAACATGTATCACAATTATGGTGATGGTGGTTGATCCTTTAGTAAGGCATTGAAAGATAATGATGTTCTTACAAGTGATTATGATGTGATGGTCTTAACGACCCTTGGGCACGGTTGAAGCCTATTAGAGGTATATACCTCTTACTTATGTTATGAGGGACTGATATCCCATGATAATGTGACTAGGAGTGTGGATTTAGTGATGGTAGTGGAACTACACCATGTGGTGATGCGACAAGATATGTATCCATATGTTCTATATCTTCTGAAGTTCTTTTACTTTAATGCTTGCTAGAAATGAATTAGGGTTTGTATGTCCACTTGTTTGATGCAGCCTTAATTCACCCAATCAACTTAACTAATCAAGTGGAACCTTAATCGTGTAGTTTCCTTGTGCCATATATCCATCCCAGTGTCAAAACTTACGGAATGGTGAAATGAGTATTCCTAAGGGAAATTCAGAGTGCATACTATTGAGTATGCAAGGTGCAAGTGTTTGTATGTCCTTGACATCTTGACCTCAGTATTTTGGTTGTTGACTATGATCATGTCTTGGTGTGAGAATGGCTACGATCATATCTCATTGTTACATATGAAATTTTGAGGATAATTGTGGTCATACCTCTGTGACAAGGTTTACCCTGGTGACTAGCATCATGACCTGTACCAAGGCGGGCTAGGTTTTTTCAGCTTGACTCTATGTCACTAGTGGTAGTTTGGCTTATATGGCACTACGATGCACACTCGTACTGACTGAGTGGTGTAGGGGAAGATCTTGGAGTATATCTCTTCCTAGATCTTGTATTGCACTGATTTCGACATAGCAGTGGTCAGATGGATTTGGGTGGTACGACTCAAATCCTCACGACATTAATAAAAGATGTAATACAACTATTCAGCATATCCGTTATGGTTATACACATCACTTCTCTTTGGATGATAACCCTTGATTGCTCTTTTCACATATAGATGTTGATGTATAGTGCAATAAGAGAAGTATACATGTTCTATTGTTATATATGATGCTACGATTGGTTATTATGTTAATTATCACATGTTGTTAACTATGCTTATACTTCTAGTCATGCCTTCATAATTAGACATGCTTAAACTGCTAACCACAATTATGCAGATAGTTGGTCTTATACTATGAGTTCTACTTATGATTTAGATCTTCTCAACCTATTAGACATGCTAATATTGTTAGCTATACTTATGCTTCTAGACTTATTCGTGATTTTAGAGATGGATGCTACTCGACTACTTATACTATTAGCAAGGTATATTATGATAGTCAGGCTGATGATGATAGTTGTTATCTCCCCTTTATGTATCTTGTTAATTTCATCCCTTGCTATACCTATCCATTTAACATGTTTATACTACTTTAACTATTTAATTACTTAACTTGTTGTAATCGATAAGTGTTGTTGAGAGTTATATCTCTCACTGGGACATGGGTCTCACCTCGTGGGTCGCAACATCTTTTTAGTTGATCCACAACAACGGAAATGAGGAGGAGTTATGGTAATGAACCTTAGAGAAGCTTTTATATGTCTAGTGTGTCTTATAGTCGTCCATGTACTCTCAGGTCAGGGTGGGAAAGCTTGTATGTGATGTTTCAATCAAATCGGGCTTTTGGTAGCGTGTTATATGCTTTGACATGTGGCATATACAGATTATGATCTTCTATATGTATATGTTGTGGCTGAGGCCACAGAGAAGTTGTAAAAGATACTTGTCATGATATATGAATACAAGTAAGACGTTGGGCCTTCATGTAAATGTTTTTTAGCATGGTGATAATCTAGAAATCAATTTTAATTTACCCTCTTTTCTGGACATGTGATTAATAGGTGATCAGTTGTGTTTTATATGTTGTTAATCTCATTTAGTGTGACAGGATCTCACATGCTGACTCCTCCCATTTTTGTTATTCATAAAAATTCTCTCGTCTTCCCTGCCATCCGACCGTCACCAACATTTTTTTAATTCAAAGTTTTCACATTTTTATGTAGCAAAATTTGTTTCTTATTTCTCTTTGTTGGTCAACGTCAATTTCCACTTTTTTTCTTTCTTTCTTTATTTTTTCCTTTTTCTTTCCTACACGTTTTCTTTATGCTCTTTTATCATAATCTGACCCATCCTTCTTTCTCACTTTCTGAGACGTCTTATTTTGGAAATCAAGATCAACTAAAGCGGAAGCGAATTATGAAAAATCACTGGAAATTAAAACTTTTTTTTGAGAAAAGATCTTAAAACCATAAATCTTCTTTATAAGAAACAAGATAAACAGTTTACATCATTGTGAAATCACCTCTCGAGTGATTATATACATTCAGATACAAAATCTCGAGGCTTAAGGCCAAAAATCTCAGACCTACTGACTCCTAGGACCTGAGAGTACAGAGATGACATAAGACAAACTAACTACAAGACTTGACAGTCAGTATCTCCACCTGAGATTCACTGCTGCCCTTGGTGTTGCTGCTGCTAATACTGCTCACTCTCAGATTGGTTTCTCCATCCTCGACGTCCACCTAAAAAGTTGAAACCTACGGGAGTGAGACAATTTAAATAATTGTCCCAGCGAGAGTTATAACTCTCCGCCAGAAGCTTTGTTATAGCAATTATGGAATAACATAAGCAAAATAACTTGAATGATTCAACAACATTCTTAGGATTAAGTAAAGCATCTTCTACTTAAGCAATCACTTCTGTAAAGAATATAAAGAAACATGTATACTAGATACTTGAACAGACTATTAATGTAAACAATGTAACATCAATCATTGTTTCTTGTAGTTCAACCTAAGCAAGTATGCTACGCGGTTGATTATGTTTTACAAACATTATTATGCCCTGTGGAGATGAGGTATACCACTCACACTACTACAAAAATAGCATTCAGTGTCACTTTTCTGGGCGTCGGTTATTAAGGAAAACCGACGCCTAACATTTAAGGCGTCGGTTGTTCAAGAAACCCGACGTCTATATTCGAAGACCAGCCAGACACGGGTACCGCTTTGTATTAAGCGTCGGTTGTTTATAACAAACTGACGCGTAAAGTCGCCCGCGAAATCCATATTTCGATAAAAAAAAAATAGTGTCATTTTCAACGTCGGTTATATACGTAGAAACCGACGCCTATGTGCGATGAAAATTTGCGCGAAAAGTGTCACTGTTAGCATCGGTTATCCTTGTATAACCGACGCTGAAAGTGGTTCCCGCCAAATAATTTCATGAAAATATCGTCCAATTGGACGTCGGTTTTTTCAAACAACCGCCGCTAAAGATGTTTAGGCGTCGGTTGTTGTAAACAACTGATGCTATTTGAGAACTTATAACCCGCGATCGCCCGACTCTTCCCCTTTCTTCTATTTCATTGCTACCCTATTTCCCTGTTGCGGCGATTTCTCCGGCGATTTTGTGCTGCTGCTGCTAGTTTTCTCCAGCGCTTCTCTCCGGTGCTCCATCTCCGGCGTCCCTTCTCCGGCGCCCTTCTTCTCCGGCGCGTTTCTTCTCCGCCGCCGCCGCCTGTTGCTCTAACCGCCTGTGCCGCCGCCCTGCTGCTCCAGCCACCTGCTGCCCGCCCTGCTGCTCCATCCGCTGCGCCGCCGCCACGCCTGGTGCCCTCCTGCTTGCCCACCTGCCTGCCCTAGCTCCTTCCTTTCTTCCTGCTGACGCCCGGCGTCCTGTTTCTACAGCACTGGTTAGTTTTACTGATTTCCATGCTGCTTTCAGTGATTAATGATTGATACTACTGGTTAGTATTTCTTTAGTGATTAATTTAATTCAACAATTCATAGTTTGTTATTTACAATAACAGATCTGCTTGCCGATTATAATGATTAGAGATACTGATTAATAGTAAGTATTGATGAATACTTAGTTAATTACTGATTTGTTGATTAGATATGTATAGAAGTTCCTTATAAATATATTTTTTATATACACATACATGTAATTTTGTATAAAATTCATGATGTAGTGTGATCTTAAATCCTAGAGTGTACCCCTTTTGTTCTATGATGGTACCTATGACCCTAAATACATCCATAAGGGTCTATTGTATCCTAAAGAAGATTTATTTCTTCCTTCTGCCCTAATTAGAATGAACAATCACTAAATTATGTACTGTTTGTATGGAGTCCGGCTTCATTGTAGATATCTATTATTGTGTTTGTTGGCCTAGAAACCCGTCCAAGATTGACTCATTAGGAGTAAATCTTGGATAGTCCCCGGTTTGGGACTGTTCTTGAACACCTAATCTCACTTAGGATGTAAGTGTATAATGTGTATTGAGTTTTCGAGAAAATTTTGGTAGCATTTCCCCGTTTGTTCTCTAAGTACATATGTACTTAGAGAACAGCGGGGAAATGCTGCCGAAATTTTCTTGAAAACCCAATACACATTATACACTTACTAGTGAGATTAGGTGTTCAAGGATGGGATAGGTGGTACACATTTATTATATATAAGAATGACATCAAATGTGTTTGTAGGCCTAGAATGTGAACAATCATTGTTTTTTATATTACTTGTACATTGGTATAAATTAGAATGAACAATCACTAAATTATATACTGTTTGTATGGAGTCCGGCTTCATTGTAGATATCTATTATTGTGTTTGTTGGCCTAGAAACCCGTCCAAGATTGACTCATTAGGAGTAAATCTTGGATAGTCCCCGGTTTGGGACTGTTCTTGAACACCTAATCTCACTTAGGATGTAAGTGTATAATGTGTATTGAGTTTTCGAGAAAATTTTGGTAGCATTTCCCCGTTTGTTCTCTAAGTACATATGTACTTAGAGAACAGCGGGGAAATGCTGCCGAAATTTTCCTGAAAACCCAATACACATTATACACTTACTAGTGAGATTAGGTGTTCAAGGATGGGATAGGTGGTACACATTTATTATATATAAGAATGACATCAAATGTGTTTGTAGGCCTAGAATGTGAACAATCATTGTTTTTTATATTACTTGTACATTGGTATAAATTAGAATGAACAATCACTAAATTATATACTGTTTGTATGGAGTCCGGCTTCATTGTAGATATCTATTATTGTGTTTGTTGGCCTAGAAACCCGTCCAAGATTGACTCATTAGGAGTAAATCTTGGATAGTCCCCAGTTTGGGACTGTTCTTGAACACCTAATCTCACTTAGGATGTAAGTGTATAATGTGTATTGAGTTTTCGAGAAAATTTTGGTAGCATTTCCCCGTTTGTTCTCTAAGTACATATGTACTTAGAGAACAGCGGGGAAATGCTGCCGAAATTTTCTTGAAAACCCAATACACATTATACACTTACTAGTGAGATTAGGTGTTCAAGGATGGGATAGGTGGTACACATTTATTATATATAAGAATGACATCAAATGTGTTTGTTGGCCTAGAATGTGAACAATCATTGTTTTTATATTACTTGTACATTGGTATAAATTAGAATGAACAATCACTTGTTTTCCTAATATATACTTGTTTTCTCTGATCATAGAATGGATAGATCATGGATGTCCATTCGTAATCATTGCACCCCAGAGTTTATATCTGGTCTTGATCAGTTTATTAGATTTGCCGAGGAACATAGGAAAAAACCTACAGATAGGTTCTACTGTCCATGTAGGCATTGCGATAACAACTTGAAAGTCAACACTGGTGAGGAAATCAAAAGTCATGTCATGTGCAACAGGATTGTACAAGGCTATACAGAATGGCACTGGCATGGAGAGATTTCAAAATCGAAACCAGTAGATGTCGATAGCAGTGCTTGGGTGGAAGAAGAAATTGCCTCCGATGACGTAAATGTGAACGAACCAGTTCCAGCAGACATCGTTGATGCGATGCTGGATAGTTGTAGGGTAGAGCACACCGATCCACCTCCTATCTTTACAAACATTGTGCATGATGCTGAGATACCGTTATACACAGGCTGTGCTAAGTTTACGAAGCTTAGCGCTGTGTTGAGATTGTATAAGTTGAAAGCTAACAATAGATGGAGCGACAAAAGCTTCACTTCATTGTTGACTTTGTTGAAAGAAATTCTTCCTGAAGGAAACGAGCTTCCAATCTCAACATACCAGGTAAAGAAAATGTTGTGCCCAATGGGAATGGAGGCCAAGAAGATACACGCATGTCCGAATGATTGTGTATTATTTCAAAAGGACTATGTAGATTTGAAAGATTGTCCAAAATGTGGTGCGTCACGGTATAAATTGACGACTTCGGGGGAGTCCAAAACTGGTTCTCCTGCCAAGGTGTTGTGGTATCTATCTATAATATCACGGTTGGACAAAGAAGATTGGGACAATTTTGTTGCTTCAAGAAAATCTGAAGAATTCAAGGTATTAGGCATCACTCCCAATTTAATTAATATACATTGTATTCACCTATTCAAGATTAACATTTAGTGCTACTAACCAAATCATTAATGTGCATACTAACTAGGCCCTCAGTGACGCACAAAAAGCAAGACGTGCACTGAATGTGCATGACCACACTATGGGTCCAAAAGGCTATGCAAGCGTTCGCCAAAGACTACAGGCGGAGTCTGCGGCTACTCAGGAGTCTGCTCCTACTCAGGAGTCTGCCACACCCATGCCTCGCCATGATATCTGGATAGCTGGCAGGCAAAACAAGAAGGGTGAAATAAAGAAGCCTGTAACTGCTGAGGCGGCTGCAAAAATGGTAAAATAACACTCTTAGAGAAATCGTTTGAATATTGATTATTTGTGGTGTTAACTTACCAATTTCTGTTTATGGTGATTAGCGGGAGCTGCACGAGCAGAGGAAACAAGGCACGTTCATCCCTCAGGGCACAAGGGATGAATTGACAGTTGCTCTGGGTAACCCAGAGCATCCTGGACGTGTTAGAGGTGCCGGTGCTGGTGTTGGCATCAAAGCATTCTTTGGGCCATCCCAGCGCAAACCCAGAGCGGGACTTTCTCAAGAAGAGGTAACCTATTCTTTTTTTAGAATGTTACTGCAAAAGGAAATTAATTAATAAGAAGCTAATGTTTCTTTTATCCATGTATAGGAGAATAAGAGAGTTGAGGATTTAGTTGCTAAGAAGGTCAACGATGTAGTTGCTGAGAAGGTCAAGGAAGAATTGCTGCGGTGGCAGGCATCTCAGGCTTCCAATACGCCTATGGCGACCCACTCTTCTCCTGATGCACAGACTGCGAGTAATCCTAGAGACCCATCGCCTAGCACGTCTGCTGTAAGTATTGTTTATGACATTGTAGTTAGTCTTTTCAAGTTGTTATGTTTTCAAGATGATATGTATATATGTATAATATTCTTTACGTAAATTTGTAGGCATTGAAGCCATGCCGCTTAAGAATGCAAGACTACGTTGTTGCAGAGGCGCAGGCTTACCCGTCCCTTCCTGGGGCAATGTTTCACGGGACTCCAATGCCACAGGGCTACGTTCGTGTGAGCCCGATACGTGTGTTACCTGATTGGAGAGAAGCTACATTGCCATATCCCCACCCGGATATTGATAGACTTGCTGATGCAGAAGGCGGGGTGATATTGTGGCCCAAAGCAGATGTCGTCTACACGACTGAAATTGTAAGATAAATTTACATTGATTTAGACTGTTAATGTGTATATATGATGTCAACTGATCTGAAATTATATGTACAGGTTAAAAAGAAGACACCAGGAGCACCTAGGCCTCCACTTCCACTTCCCGCATTACCCGATTGGGTTCCAACTGACCTAACATACCCGTTAGGTCCTACTTGTAGGGGAATGGCATGTTGGCTACGGGCACATAATGTACATTGTCCTATAATTATTTCTTTAAATGCAGATTATGCAGGTCAATCATACGATAGCTCTTTATTTATACAAGATATTATTGAGCTGTTTATGTATGATTGGCTGAATACATCAATGATAGAGACATGGATAAGGTGAGATCTTGTTTATACATCCATATACCTTGTGTAAGATCCGGTGATCTGGTTTCTTATATATTAATGCATACGCCTATATGTTTTGCAGCTACTTAGTCGAAGATCATTGCAAACAATTTGCATTTGATCATTTGGGATTTTTGATTCCATCATTGATTAGTTTGGTAGCTAAAGACCCTGATAATGTTCAACAATACTGTATAGATGCTTTTACAATTTTTGGTCAGCAAAAGAAGACGATAATAATAGCTCCATTCAATGTCAAGTAAGTTTACTTTATTTATAATTTGGACTTAAGAAAATTCCATTTTTATTTTGCATTTTGAGTTATTAATTGTTAACTTCTTACCTCTAGCGGTAGACATTGGGAGTTACTAGTTATTGTCCCCGGGACATTCACTGTTTATTATATAGATCCTGCGGGGAGTACATTGAACCCTAAAATTGGACACGTAATGAGAATGCCATTATTCTGGTGAGAAATATTTCATTTTTATATCTGTTAACATCTTTTATTACATTACTATTTACTTATGAAATTTATTGTGTTATATTAACATGTAGGGGTTTAGATGCATTCAAAAAGGCTGGAGGAACGGTCCCAAGGAAAAAGAACCAGCCAATAAATTGGCAGAACGTACAAGTAAGTTCCCGACTCGAATATATATATTATTGATGTGAATTGTGCTTAGTTGTATTATTTTGTATGTTTCAATTTATAGTGTGCTACACAAGACAATGGTTGGGCATGCACATACTATGTGATGCGATTTATGCAGATGATTATCAAATATGCCGCATTGGACATCGATACCATACATGAGGTATTATATATAGTCTCATTAGTTAGTATGCAAATTATCAATCTTATCTTATTTTATATTATTACTTATATATACATCATTCTCTTTGCAGGTGTTTAAAACTGACAACACTACAGGTAAACGCTTAAAAAATATACATGCTCCATATACGATGGAAGCATTAAATGAAGTAAGAGAAGAATGGGAAAAAGCCATACAAGCAGTGGCAACTGTAAGATATAATTGGGATGTTGATAGCGATAATGAATGATACTTTGTAAATGAATATTTCTGAATGTTAATATATGTATTTGAATGTTTCTATATGTGTGAATGTGAGAATTGAATTGATGTCTGAATGTATGTATTTGTGTAGAATTTTTCTTGTGACTTTTGCAGGTTTGCGGCCTGTTTATAGGCTGATATCAATGGATGTCGTAAACCTGCAGTTCAGAAAACTGAACTGTAGGTTCTCATCCTACTGACCAGCCACAGCAGGCCTGCAAACTGATATGAAAAAAAAAATAGGCGTCGGTTATTTAATGAAAACCGTCAGCAAAGACATACAGCGTCGGTTATTTATAGATAACCGACGCCTGATGTGGCCAAAGCAGTCCTGGAAATGGCGTCGGATATTCGTATCGAACCGACGCCTATTTAAACAACAAAGCGTCGGTCGTTTGGTATATAACCGACGCCAAAAGGGTTCGCACCACAGAAAACGGCGTCATCTAGGACACTTTATGCGTCGGTTATCAACTAAAAGACCGACGCTACATGGAATATAGGCGTCGGTCTTTTAGTAAATCACCGACGCAGAAAGTGCCCTAGATGACGCCGTTTTCTGTGGCGCAAACCATTTTGGCGTCGGTTATATACTAAAAGACCGACGCCTATAGGTTAAATAGGCGTCGGTTAAAAAACCGACGCCGAAATGTTCGACCTTTAGCGGCGCCCACATAGGCGTCGGTCGGAAACCGACGCCAAATGGGGTTAAAAGACTGACGCCAAATGGGGTTTCTGTAGTAGTGTCATACTCCAACCGATCACTACTAAGTCACATCGGTATCTTACATAAGTCATCAAAAGAGCCAGATTCTTATGACCTCATCTTCCTCAGTCAGTGTGAGGATCAACATGCAGGACATCTAATGTCTCTGCTAAGATAGCTTGCCAGGGTATTCTGGCACTTCGTTATTAGAGTCACAGTGGCATTCTGTACTCTCTTTGCCATCGAAAGATCTCTTGTTTATCTCTCATCAATGCGGTATTTAAAGATTCCCTCGAGAGATTTGTGATACATCACCCCGGCATAAACATATAGTGAAGGGTTGATAGATTATGATACATATACATTAATTCCTACACTAGGATGTAAGGATATTCACATCCATATTCCCCCACATACTCAAAAGTATGTGATCCAGGAGTTCCCTTAGGAAAACCTATTTCACCATCATTTAGCTTCTGACAATGATGGATCTATGATCAGGGCTCTATTCACATTACATGTTTCACCATCATTTATCAGATCACCCTAAATTAGGGTTTACTATTCACATTACATGTTATTACCCTAGAATTAGGGTTTA
This sequence comes from Alisma plantago-aquatica, assembly GCA_963693085.1. Classification (NCBI taxonomy): domain Eukaryota; kingdom Viridiplantae; phylum Streptophyta; class Magnoliopsida; order Alismatales; family Alismataceae; genus Alisma; species Alisma plantago-aquatica. The sequence goes on from OY856412.1 coordinate 272,810,448, forward strand.
CTATTCACTTCATAGTGAATTGAGCTCATAGCATCATCATGTATGAAAATTATCATCATTGATGCCCTCAAATTAGGTTAAGATTCATTAATCATTATAATTAGGATTTCCATGATCTTACCTTGATGGATCATACCCTAATCATGTACATTCTTACATATTGAAGGTATGTTACTTGATTCTCTTTCATATTAGGAGCCTTCTCTCTCCTCTTACTACTAGATGATGTTTACATCACTCTAGATTAGATTAGGTCAAGTCATCTTTGATAAACATAGATTAAAACATCCATTATAATCATTAGGGTTTGCTTGATCAAGGGTTGTTATCTACTTGAACCCTTCAAGGGTACATTGGTAATGTTCACCATTAACCATAACATGGGTCAAGCTACTAATTACTTAGCCCCTTAATATCTATAGACATCATTAAGGTTTGGGTTAAACAACCATTGAACCATCTAAACCTTCAAAGCATTAAGCAATCTTAACACTAAAAGTCCCCAAACAAGTTCACACTTCAACCTCCAAACGGTCTTGAGACCGTTTGGAAGAGTTGACCGTTTGGTTATGGTTGTATTCAAGACCGCATGACACTCAAGACCATTTTCCCTTAAACGGTCTTGAAACTGTTTCAACATGTTGACCATTTGGACATGGTTGACTTTGAAACCATTTGAATTTAAACGACCTTGAAACCGCATGAATCTAAATGACCTTGAGATCGTTTGAGCCCAAACGGTCTTGAGATCGTTTGGTCCAAACATCTCAAAACCGTATGGACCTAAAAAGTGCATCAACACTTGTAATCGATTAGGGTTTTCAAGGTTGAACCCTTCAATTGGCCTCATATATGTTAACCACTTATCAATTGAGCCAATTAGGGTTATCCTTAACCAATTGGACACTCAATTGACCCTCAATTGATAGCCAAATAGGGTTGGAGCCAATTGAATTAGGGTTTATAACCGATCAACCATCAATGTCCATCAACATGAGTCTAAATGAAGTTGAACCCATCAATTGACATTCAATTGGGCCATGACTTGGCCCAAACGGTCTTGGGATCGTTTGGACATCCTCCAAATGGTCTTGAGACCGTTTTCCCAAAGTCTCATCAAAATCTAAGTCAATTTGTCAAGGGTTGAACCCTAAATAAGTCACAAATCAGCACTTTTGATTAATTCAACAACCTATTGTGATTGGACATTCAATTGATCAAATTTCCTTAACCCTAGATCTCCAAACGGTTTTGGGTGGTCACCAAACGGTCTTGAGACTGTTTGGGTGATCCCCAAATGGTTTTGAAACCGTTTGGGTCACTCAACCCAAAGTTCAACAAGATTGGTCCTTGAAATCAGCAATTGAACCCGATTAGGGTTTAGAGGATTGAAGTGCCTTCAACTTGTGATTTGTTTGCAATTAGATTATGATTCCTTGTAGATGATTAATTCATGATGTGTTTAGCAGGCCTCTAAATGGTCTTCACTTGGTCAAACTTTCCAAACGGTCTTGGAGACCGTTTGAATCTAAACGGTCTTGCAAACCGTTTAGACCAAATGTCCAAGATCGTTTGGTAAAGTAGGATAAGGACCAACATTGGGATTAACGCCCATCATCTTCTACCTTGAAACTAAGGTCTGTTTTTCACGGTTTTGCTTGCAAAAACGCAACGTAAGGTAGGGGAAAGGAAAAACTAGCAACTAACACATAGAAATGAGATGCATAACAAAGCAAAAGGGTATAGAGTTATAAAACCCGCCTTAAGGTCGTCCCTAGAGCTCCAAGATTCCAAGATTTCAAGCCTTTAATGGAGTCCTGAGCTCCACAAATTGGCTAAGGTTGATTCTCCAAGAAATGGTTGGGAAAGATCAGCTAGCAAGAAGAACCAAGTAAGAAATACTAACAAACCAACCTTGCTTCATGGTTTCCTCCACAAATTCGAGCAAGAAGATGGTCAATCCTTACCTAGAACTCCTTATACGTTCTCCTCTGCTCCAGATCTCTACCTTTAGTTGGTTAGCAAGGGGATAAGTGAGAAGTGAAGGGGAAACATTTCCTTTGGTTGCAAGGGAAAAGAACATATATACTTTGGGTAAAGTTTCAACATAAGGACAACTATATTCTTAGTTTCACATCTAGGTCCCTCTCTCCTTTAGGCACGTCACTTATCCTTATTTCTAATACAAAACTCCTTTTAAAAACTAAAGGCTAAAGGCAAAGAAAGTCAACTTATTACTAAAGTGCACATATAAAAGGTTGTTATGCTTACAACTTAATTATTTAACTACAAGGGTGTTCCTTTTTATATGATTATTCAAATGAAGCGCCCCCTTCATCATTATTACTCTAAATGATGCAAAGAGTCATAAAAGATATTCTAGAAAGTATATTTTACATATTTCACCCCATGTTTTGGGTAAATTGCACTTTACACCAAAACTAGGGTTTCAAGCACAAGGATCGCTCCACAAGCTGCATCTTGATGCCCAAGCTTGGAGAATCCACCATACTTCATCATATTTATTCTTATGATGTCTCAACATAAAAGGAACATCTTAACATGTGCAATTTGCAAGTTAACCCTTCTAATTGGGTAATTTGCACATAGGTCCCTGTATTACAAAACTATATTACAACATTGTTCAAAAAGGACAGAAATGGAAACATATGTTCCTCAGGAGTTTTAATTACATACCAAAAGATAATCACAAACATTTAATTACATAATTAGGCAAAACACCTAGGGTTAGCTCATAACCCAGGTCAGGGATGTTACAAATTATCCACCCCTTACAAGGATTTTGTCCCTGAAATCAACAAACATATAAATTAAACATATTAAGAGAAAAGAGCAGGGTATTTCCTTCTCATCTCTTCCTCTAGTTCCAATGTGGCTTCTTCAACACCATGATGATTCCAGAGGACTTTCACAAGACTTATATTTTTCTTTTTCAACTTTTTAATTCTGTTATCAAGGATTGACATTGGTCCTTCCTCATAAGTTATATCATCATTTAATTCTACTTCCATAGGTTGTAGAACTGAATCGGTATCAGGGTGACATTTCCTCATCATAGAAATGTGAAACACAAGATGTAACCTCTGTAACTCTGGTGGTAACTCTAGCTTATAGGCTACTTTGCCAACCCGTTCAATGATTGGATAAGGCCACATAAATCTAGGAGCTAACTTCCCTTTTCTTCCAAATCTTAGAACTCCCTTCCAAGGTGAAACCTTGAGGTACACTCTGTCTCCAACCTGGAATTCTAAGGGTCTACGATGTCTATTAGCATAAGATTTCTACCTATCTTGTGCAGTCTTAATCTGTTGTTGTATTACTTTGATCTTCTCTGTGGTTTTCTGCACAAGATCATGACCTAACAACTGATGTTCACCAGTCTCATACCAACATAAGGGTGATCTACAACTTCTACCATATAAATCTTCATAAGGTGCCATATCAATGCTATGTTGATAGCCATTGTTGTAGGCAAACTCTATCAAGCTTAGGTGCAAATCCCAACTCCCCGTAAACTGGAGAACACATGCTCTCAACAAGTCTTCCAAGGTCTGTATAGTCCTTTCCGACTGTCCATCAGTCTGTGGATGAAAGGCCGTACTAAACCTTAACTGGGTGCCTAAAGCTTTATGCAGTCGTTCCCAAAAATGACTCATAAACTGGGGACCTCTATCTGAAACTATAGTGACTGGAACCCCATGCAGTCGCACTATCTCTTCAACATACAACTGTGCTAACTTCTCAGCAGAATAGGTTGTTTTGAAAGGAAAGAAATGAGATGTCTTTGTCAACCTATCAACTATTACCCAAATGGAATCATGCCCTTTGTTTGTCCTAGGTAGGCCAACAACAAAGTCCATAGTTACATGATCCCACTTCCATTGTGGTATGGGTAAAGGTTGCATTGTTCCTGCAGGCTTCTGGTGTTCAGCTTTAACCTGCTGACACACAGGACACCTCATAACAAACTCAGTAACATCCTTCTTCATCCCCGCCCACCAATACATATCTTTCAAGTTTTGATACATCTTGGTGCTTCCTGGGTGCATAGCATACATCAAAGAATGAGCTTCTTCCAGGACTAACTTTCTCAAGTTATCCACATCTGGTACTATAATCCTCCCATGATAACAGGCTACTTGATCATCTGAGTCATGGAAACCATCTCGATTCTCATCACCATACTCTGATCTAATCTGTTGAACTGCAGCATCAACATGTTGTGCCTCCTTAATCTGCTCTCTTAGGGCAGGTTTTATATGCATCTCAGCCAACAAACCGACTAACAATGACACCGTCAACTGTACATTGTCTTGCCTTAAGGAGATAAGCATATCTCTCCTAGAGCATACTAAAGAGTTTAGTTGTGCTCTATCTAAGGTTGGTGTTGCTGATTTTCTACTCAGAGCATCTGCAACCACATTGGCCTTCCCTGGATGGTAATCAATTGTACAATCGTAGTCTTTGATTAACTCCATCCAGTGACGTTGCCTCATGTTAAGTTCATGCTGAGAGAAGATGTACTTAAGGTTTTTATGATCAGTGAAAATCTGGAATGTCTCTCCGTAGAGGTAATGTCTCCAGATCTTCAAAGCATGAACCACAACAGCTAACTCCAGATCGTGTGTCGGATAATTCTCCTCGTGTTTCTTAAGCTGTCGGGAAGCAAAAGAAATTACTTGCTTATCCTGCATCAACACACATCCAAGTCCATTCTTGGAGGCATCACAGAAAACTATATATCCTTTTCCTTGCTCAGGTAGCACAAGTACAGGTGCACTTGTCAACCTTTCCTTCAGCAACTGAAAAGATTGCTGACACTTATCACTCCAAACAAAAGGAACATTCTTTCGGGTCAACTTAGTCAAGGGTAAGTCTATGGAACTGAAGTTCTTAATGAGCGTTCGGTAATAACCAACCAACCCTAAGAAACTACGGATCTCTGTCGGTGTCTTCAATTGTTCCCAGTGTCAAACAGATTCTACCTTTTTAGGGTCAACATGAATACCTGAGGCAGATACCATGTGTCCAAGGAAAGATACTTCCGGCAACCAGAACTCACACTTGCTAAACTTAGCGTATAGCTTATGTTCTCTTAGCAAAGTTAGAGCCTGACGAAGATGTTGTTCGTGCTGTTGAGCATCTTTACTATAGATCAGAATGTCATCTGTAAAGACAACAACGCATTGATCGAGGAAAGGTCGGAAGATTCTATTCATGAGTTCCATAAATGCAGCAGGTGCATTTGTTAGTCCAAACGACATAACAGTGAACTCATAGTGACCATATCTTGTCCTAAAAGCAGACTTGGATATTTCACTATCCTTAATACGCAGTTGATGATATCCAGATCTCAAGTCTATCTTTGAGAAGACGGTTGCACCACACAACTGATCAAGGAGATCATCAATCCTCGGCAGAGGGTACTTGTTCTTTATTGTTAATTTATTTAATTGTCTGTAATCAATACATAACCACATTGGTCCGTCTTTCTTTTTAACAAAAAGGACCGGAGCACCCCAAGGTGAAGTTCTTGGTCGGATGAAACCCTTCTCAAGCAACTCCTGCAGTTGTTTCTTGAGTTCTGCCATCTCAGCAGGCACCATCCTATATGGTGTCTGTGCTATAGGTTGTGTATCTGGGATCAAATTGATTTCAAAATCAATTTTCCGAGGCGGTGGCACACCTGGAAGTTCTTCAGGAAATACATCTTCAAATTCCCTGACTACAGGAACTTCAATAGGGTTAGAACTCTCCATGGTAGTATCTACCACATGGGCCAAGAATGCATGACATCCTTGCCTCATTAACTTCTCAGCAACCATAGCTGACATAAGACAGGTGGGTAGAATCTTTCTCTCTCCTTGAAAGATCCATGTGTCGCGTTCATCAGCAAACACAACTTGCTTGGATTCACAATCCAAAACAACGTTATACCTTTACAAGGTATCCATCCCAAGGATTATGTCAAATCCTTGCATCTCAAGTGGTATAAGATCCACTTGAATGCGATGATCAGAAAAGAAAAGGATGCAGGGAGAGCATACCTCCTGCAACACAGCAGACCCTCTCAACGGAGTCTCAAGCAACAGGTTATCTGACCTATGACTGGTCGTCATATTGTAGTTACGAATCACTCTTTGAGTGATAAAGGAGTGTGTAGCACCCAGATCAATCAAAACAGATACAACACAGGATGTAGACATATTAGAATATAACAACTCCATCTGATTTGTCACAACCTAAGGGTTGATCACTACATCAGGTGGGTTCATTGCATAGAACCTTGCTATCGCCTGAGGTTGATTCGGTGCTGACGATCTAGCTTGGGATGCTTGTCCACGTCCTCTAGCTACTCCTTGAAACTGCCTCCTCTGGGATCCCTGCTGACTCTGCCTCTGTGGTTGGGTTACACTTGCTGGTCTAGCTCTGTAGTCTTTCACGAGATGCCCCATCTTCCCACATATGTAGCAACTTCTTTCCAGTTGTTGTGGTCTTGGTGGTCCTGTGACTGACATCGATGCTGAACTGCGAGCTCCTTGTAGTGGTAGGCTTCATCCTCTACCCCTACTTGGTGTCCATTGTGTCTGAGCACTAGGTCTAGGTGGTGGTGGTGTAGGCATAGAAAACCTAGGCTTCTTGAAGTCTCTGGATGAAGATCCCTGGAACTGAGGATATCTCTTATGGGTTTGCCTCTTCTCTGCCACAGACCTCTCTATCCTTCGGACTGACTCAACAAAGGTAGAAAACCTTTCTCGGTTCTCTAGGGCAGACATGGGAGTAGTCAACTCAGCGTTCAACCCTTTTTCGAACTGTCTGATCCTTTATTCATCTGTAGCAGCCATATGAAGATAAAACCGCAACATCTCCATGAACTTATCTTCGTATTCACTAATGCTCATCAGGCCTTGTCTTAATCTCTCAAACTTAGAGATTTTCTCGTCCAGGAATGTCTTAGGGAAATATCTATTGATAAATTCCTGTCGGAAGACTTCCCATGCTACTTCCACACCAGGCCTCTTCTGTTCTTCCATGGTCCACCAATGACCAGCACTCCCCTTGAGAAGATAGAAAGCATGTCTAACCTTCTTGGCTTCAGGGATGTTTAGGATTCTAAAAGCCTTCTCTAACTCGGTTAACCACAGATCAACATCTATAGGGTCAGTTGTTCCAAAGTATTCGATTGCTCTGACACGATGAAGTCGTTCGAACGTCTTACTGATACCTTGTCCTTCAGGTTGGGTAGGTGCCCTAGGTGCAGGAATAGACATCCTATCTGTTATATGTGTCATGGCAGTCATAAACTACCCAAACATGGTCTGGACGGCTGGGTTCTCCATGTCAACTGGGTTAAACTGAGGTGGCTCCATAGGTGGCTCAAGTTCAGGTTGTTCTATTTCTGGGTTTCTTGCACCTTCTCGGGGTGCAGCGACACTACTTTCTGCCACATACTCCTCGTGTGGTCCAGACATCCTTACTTGTCTTCTTCTCCTGAGGAGCAGAAGTCACTATTAGATATACTGGATAACACTAAGGATAGACTCGACATCCTAAGTCCTATGTCTCTGTAAACTCAACGAACCTAGAGCTCTGATACCACTAATTTGAGACGTCTTATTTCGGAAATCAAGATCAACTAAAGCGGAAGCGAATTATAAAAAATCACTAGAAATTAAAACTTTTTTTGAGAAAAGATCTTAAAACCATAAAGCTTCTTTATAAGAAACAAGATAAACAGTTTACATCATTGTGAAATCACCTCTTGAGTGATTATATACATTCAGATACAAAATCTCGAGGTTTAAGGCCAAAAATCTCAGACCTACTGACTCCTTGGACCTGAGAGTACAGAGACGACATAAGACAAACTAACTACAAGACTTGACAGTCAGTATATCCACCTGAGATTCACTGCTGCCCTTGGTGGTGGTGCTGCTAATACTGCTCACTCTCAGATTGGTTTCTTCGTCCTCGACGTCCACCTAAAAAGTTGAAACCTACGGGAGTGAGACAATTTAAATAATTGTCCCAGCAAGAGTTATAACTCTCCGCCAGAAGCTTTGTTATAGCAATTATGGAATAACATAAGCAAAATAACTTAAATCATTCAACAACAGTCTTAGGATTAAGTAAAGCATCTTCTACTTAAGTAATCACTTCTGTAAAGAATATAAAGAAACATGTATACTAGATACTTGAACAGACTATTAATGTAAACAATGTAACATCAATCATTGTTTCTCGTAGTTCAACCTAAGCAAGTATGCTACGCGGTTGCTTATGTTTTACAAACATTATTATGCCCTGTGGAGATGAGGTATACCACTCATACTCCAACCGATCACTACTAAGTTGCATCGGTATCATACATAGGTCATCAAAAGAGTCGGATTCTTATGACCTCATCTTCCTCAGTCAGTGTGAGGATCAACATGCAAGACATCCAGTGTCTCTGCTAAGATAGCTTACCAGGGTATTCTGGCACTTCGCTATTAGAGTCACAGTGGCATTTTGTACTCTCTTCACCATCGAAAGATCTCTTGTTTATCTCTCATCAATGCAGTATTTAAAGATTCCCTCGGGAGATTTGTGATACATCACCCCGGCATAAACATATAGTGAAGGGTTGATAGATTATGGTACATCTACATCAATTCCTACACTAGGATGTAAGGATATTCACATCCATATTCCCCCACATACTCAAAAGTATGTGATCCAGGAGTTCCCTTAGGAAAACCTGTTTCACCATCATTTAGCTTCTGACAATGATGGATCTATGATCAGGGCTCTACATGATATGATTATACTTGATTAGTTAGGTACATTTCAGAATTCTTTTAGCATCAAGCATGTTTCCAAGCATGTAACTGTTAAAACACTGCTATATAAGAAGAATACTAAATGTGTCAAGTCTAACTCACATCAGTTATCATTTAGATATCATTTCTTGACCATATCATCATATATTTCAGGAGCATGGTTATTCAAACCTTCAAATTTTCATAACAATTACTACCAAGTGACATATAAGCATCAAGTCATCTAACAACATGACCTTGATTGAAGCAATGTATATACTTCTCACATATCATTACTCTTAAAGCTTATAAATGTTTCAAGGAATATGACATCATAACCCTTACCTGGCTATGATCAGCTCATAACATCAACATGCATGACTATTATAATTAAAGGCATGCATATATAATAGTATTAGCACAATACCAATACCTATCAATTTCTTTATAGTACACCACGGCCGTGCTCCCTTGCACGGTCGTGCAAGAGCAAGCTACCACGGTCGTTCTCCTCAGCACGGGCGTGCTAAGATCAACATATCACCATTGATTTCTAAGGTTTGGATTTAATCACTTCAACCTAGGGTTATTGAACCTCTTAGCTCACAAGGTATAAAGATTCCCCATGTTACAACTTATAATTAGGGTTTCATACTCAAAGGCATAACCCAAAATTACTCCATTTATCAGATCACCCTAAATTAGGGTTTACTATTCACATTACATGTTATTACCCTAGAATTAAGGTTTACTATTCACTTCATAGTGAATTGAGCTCATAGCATCATCATGTATGAAAATTATCATCATTGATGCCCTCAAATTAGGTTAAGATTCATTAATCATTAAAATTAGGATTTCCATGATCTTACCTTGATGGATCATACCCTAATCATGTACATTCTTACATATTGAAGGTATGTTACTTGATTCTCTTTCATATTAGGAGCCTTCTCTCTCCTCTTACTACTAGATGATGTTTACATCACTCTAGGTTAGATTAGGTCAAGTCATCTTTGATTAACATAGATTAAAACATCCCATTATAATCATTAGGGTTTGCTTGATCAAGGGTTGTTATCTACTTGAACCCTTCAAGGGTACATTGGTAATGTTCACCATTAACCATAACATGGGTCAAGCTACTAATTACTTAGCCCCTTAATATCTTTAGACATCATTAAGGTTTGGGTTAAACAACCATTGAACCATCTAAATCTTCAAAGCATTAAGCAATCTTAACCCTAAAAGTCCCCAAACGAGTTCTAACTACAACCTCCAAACGGTCTTGAGACCGTTTGGAAGAGTTGACCGTTTGGTTATGGTTGACTTCAAGACCGCATGACACTCAAGACCATTTGCCCTTTAACGGTCTTGAAACTGTTTCAACATGTTGACCGTTTGGACATGGTTGACTTTGAAACTGTTTGAATTCAAACGACCTTGAAACCGCATGAATCTAAATGACCTTGAGATCGTTTGAGCCCAAATGGTCTTGAGACCATTTGGATTCAAACGGTCTTGAGACCGTTTGGTCCAAACATCTCAAAAACGTATGGACCTAAAAAGTGCATCAACACTTGCAATCGATTAGGGTTTCAAGGTTGAACCCTTCAATTGGCCTCATATATGTTAACCACTTATCAATTGAGCCAATTAGGGTTATCCTTAACCAATTGGACACTCAATTGACCCTCAATTGATAGCCAAATAGGGTTGGAGCCAATTGAATTAGGGTTTATAACCGATCAACCATCAATGTCCATCAACATGAGTCTAAATGAAGTTGAACCCATCAATTGACATTCAATTGGGCCATGACTTGACCCAAACGGTCTTGGGATCGTTTGGACATCCTCCAAAGGGTCTTGAGACCGTTTTACCAAAGTCTCATCAAAATCTAAGTCAATTTGTCAAGGGTTGAACCCTAAATAAGTCACAAATCAGCACTTTTGATTAATTCAAAAACCTATTGTGATTGGACCTTCAATTCATCAAATTTCCTTAACCCTAGACCTCCAAACGGTCTTGGGTGGTCACCAAACGGTCTTGAGACCGTTTGGGTGATCCCCAAATGGTTTAAAACCGTTTGGGTCACTCAACCCAAAGTTCAACAAGATTGGTCCTTGAAATCAGCAATTGAACCCGATTAGGGTTTAGAGGATTGAAGTCCCTTCAACTTGTGATTTGTTTGCAATTAGATTATGATTCCTTGTAGATAATTAATTCATGATGTGTTTAGCAGACCTCTAAATGGTCTTCACTAGGTCAAACTTTCCAAACGGTCTTGGAGACCGTTTGAATCTAAACGGTCTTGCAAACCGTTTAGACCAAATGTCCAAGATCGTTTGGTAAAGTAGGATAAGGACCAACATTGGGATTAACGCTCATCATCTTCTACCTTGAAAATAAGGTCTGTTCTTCACGGTTTTGCTTGCAAAAATGCAACAGAAGGTAGGGGAAAGGAAAAACTAGCAACTAACACATAGAAATGAGATGCATAACAAAGCAAAAGGGTTTAGAGTTATAAAACCCGACTTAAGGTCGTCCCTAGAGCTCCAAGCTTCCAAGATTTCAAGCCTTTAATGGCGTCCTGAGCTCCACAGGTTGGCTAAGGTTGATTCTCCAAGAAATGGTTGGGAAAGATCAGCTAGCAAGAAGAACCAAGTAAGAAATACTAACAAACCAACCTTGCTTCATGGTTTCCTCCACAAATTCGAGCAAGAAGATGGTCAATCCTTACCTAGAACTCCTTAGACGTTCTCCTCTACTCCAGAGCTCTGCCTTTAGTCAGTTAGCAAGGGGATAAGTGAGAAGTGAAGGGGAAACATTTCCTTTGGTTGCAAGGGAAAAGAACCAATATACTTTGGGTAAAGTTTCAACATAAGGACAACTATATTCTTAGTTTCACATCTAGGTCCCTCTTTCCTTTAGGCACGTCCCTTCTCCTTATTTCTAAGACAAAACTCCTTTTAAAAACTAAAGGCTAAAGGCAAAGAAAGTCAACTTATTACTAAAGTGCACATATAAAAGGTTATTATGCTTACAACTTAATTATTTAACTACAAGGGTGTTCCTTTTTATATGATTATTCAAATGAAGCGCCCCCTTCATCATTATTACTATAAATGATGCCAAGAGTCATAACAGATATTTTAGAAAGTATATTTTACATATTGCACCCCATGTTTTGGGTAAATTGCACTTTACACCAAAACTAGGGTTTCAAGCACAAGGATCACTCCACAAGATGCATCTTGATGCCCAAGCTTGGAGAATCCATCATACTTCATCATATTTATTCTTAAGATGTCTCAACATCAAAGGAACATCTTAACATTTGAAATTTGCAAGTTAACCCTTCTAATTGGGTAATTTGCACATAGGTCCCTGTATTACAAAACAATATTACAACATTGTTCAAAAAGGACAGAAATGGAAACATATGTTCCTCAGGAGTTTTAATTACATACCAAAATATAATCACAAAAATTTAATTACATAATTAGGCAAAACACCTAGGGTTAGCTCATAACCCAGGTCAGGGATGTTACAAATTATCCACCCCTTACAAGGATTTCATCCCCGAAATCAACAAACATATAAATTAAACATATTAAGAGAAAAGAGCAGGGTATTTCCTTCTCATCTCTTCCTCTAGTTCCCATGTGTCTTCTTCAACACCATGATGATTCCAGAGGACTTTCACAAGACTTATATTTTTCTTTTTCAACTTTTTAATTCTGTTATCAAGGATTGACATTGGTCCTTCCTCATAATTTATATCATCATTTAATTCTACTTCCATAGGTTGTAGAACTGACTCGGTATCAGGGTGACATTTCCTCAGCATAAAATTGTGAAACAGAAGATGTAGCCTCTGTAACTCTGGTGGTAACTCTAGCTTATAGGCTACTTTTCCAACCCGTTCAATGATTGGATAAGGCCCCATAAATCTAGGAGCTAACTTCCCTTTTATTCCAAATCTCAGAACTCCCTTCCAAGGTGAAACCTTGAGGTACACTCTGTCTCCAACCTGGAATTCTAAGGGTCTACGACATCTATCAGCATAAGATTTCTACCTACCTTGTGCAGTCTTAATCTGTTGTTGTATTAGTTTGATCTTCTCTGTGGTTTGCTACACAAGATCAAGACCTAACAACTGATGTTCACCAGTCTCATACCAACATAAGGGTGATCTACAACTTCTACCATATAAAGCTTCATAAGGTGCCATATCAATTCTATGTAGATAGATATTGTTGTAGGCAAACTCTATCAAGCTTAGGTGCAAATCCCAACTCCCCGTAAACTGGAGAACACATGCTCTAACCAAGTCTTCCAAGGTCTGTATAGTCCTTTCCGACTATCCATCAGTCTGTGGATGAAATGTCGTACTAAACCTTAACTGGGTGCCTAAAGCTTTATGTAGTCATTCCCAAAAATGACTCGTAAACTGGGGACCTCTGTCTAAAACTATAGTGACTGGAACCCCATGCAGTCGCACTATCTCTTCAACATACAACTGTGCTAACTTCTCAGCAGAATAGGTTGTTTTGACAGGAAAGAAATGAGCTGTCTTTGTCAACCTATCAACTATTACCCAAATGGAATCATGCCCTTTGTTTGTCCTAGGTAGGCCAACAACAAAGTCCATGGTTACATGATCCCACTTCCATTGTGGTATGGGTAAAGGTTGCATTGTTCCTGCAGGCTTCTGGTGTTCAGCTTTAACCTGCTGACACACAGGACACCTCAAAACAAACTCAGCAACATCCTTCTTCATCCCCGACCACCAATACATATCTTTCAAGTTTCGATACATCTTGGTGCTTCCTGGGTGCATAGCATACATCAAAGAATGAGCTTCTTCCAGGACTAACTTTCTCAAGTTATCCACATCTGGTACTATCATCCTCCCATGATAACATGCTACTTGATCATCTGAGTCATGGAAACCATCTCGCTTCTCATCACCATACTCTGATCTAATCTGTTGAACTGCAGCATCAACATGTTGTGCCTCCTTAATCTGCTCTCTTAGGGTATGTTTTATATGCATCTCAGCCAACAAACCGGCTAACAATGACACCTTCAACTGTACATTGTCTTGCCTTAAGGAGATAAGCATATCTCTCCTAGAGCATACTAAAGAGTTTAGTTGTGCTCTATCTAAGGTTGGTGTTGCTGATTTCCTACTCAGAGCATCTGCAACCACATTGACCTTCCCTGGATGGTAATCAATTATACAATCATAGTCCTTGATTAACTCCATCCAGCGAGGTTGCCTCATGTTAAGTTTGTGCTGAGAGAAGATGTACTTAAGGTTTTTATGATAAGTGAAAATCTGGAATGTCTCTCCGTAGAGGTAATGTCTCCAGATCTTCAAAGCATGAACCACAATAGCTAACTCCAGATCATGTGTCGGATAATTCTCCTCATGTTTCTTAAGTTGTTGGGAAGCAAAAGAAATTACTTGCTTATCCTGCATCAACACACATCCAAGTCCGTTCTTGGAGGCATCATAGAAAACTATATATGCTTTGCCTTGCTCAGGTAGCACAAGTATAGGTGCACTTGTCAACCTTTCCTTCAGCAACTGAAAAGATTTCTGACACTTATCACTCCAAACAAAAGGAACATTCTTTCGGGTAAACTTAGTCAAGGGTAAGGCTATGGAACTGAAGTTCTTAATGAACCTTCGGTAATAACCAGCCAACCCTAAGAAACTACGGATCTCTGTCGGTGTCTTCGGTTGTTCCCACTGTAGAACATATTCTACCTTTTTAGGGTCAACACGAATACCCGAGGCAGATACCACGTGTCCAAGGAAAGATACTTCCGGCAACCACAACTCATACTTGCTAAACTTAGTGTATAGCTTATGTTCTCTTAGCAAAGTTAGAGCCTGACGAAGATGTTGTTCGTGCTGCTGAGCATCTTTACTATAGATCATAATGTCATCTATAAAGACAACAACGCATTGATCGAGGAAAGGTTGGAAGATTCTATTCATGAGTTCCATAAATGTAGCATGTGCATTTGTTAGTCCAAACAAAATAACATTGAACTCATAATGACCGTATCTTGTCCTAAAAGTAGATTTGGATATGTCACTATCCTTAATACGAAGTTGATGATATCCCGATCTCAAGTCTATCTTTGAGAAGACGGTTGCACCACGGAACTGATCAAAGAGATCATCAATCCTCGGCAGAGGGTACTTGTTCTTTATTGTTACTTTATTTAATTGTCTATAATCAATACATAACCGCATTGATCCGTCTTTCTTTTTAACAAAAAGGACCGGAGCACCCCAAGGTGAAGTGCTCGGTCGGATGAAACCCTTCTCAAGAAACTCCTACAGTTGTTTCTTGAGTTCTTCCATCTCAGTAGGCGCCATCCTATACGGTGTTTGTGCTATAGGTTGTGTATCTGGGATCAAATTGATTTCAAAATCAATTTCCCGAGGCAGTGGCACACCTGGAAGTTCTTTAGGAAATACATCTTCAAATTCCCTGACTACAGGAACTTCAAAAGGGTTAGAACTCTCCATGGTAGTATCTACCACATGGCCCAAGAATGCATGACATCCTTGCCTCATTAACTTCTCAGAAACCATAGCTGACACAAGACAGGTGGGTAGAATCTTTCTCTCTCCTTGAAAGATCCATGTGTCGCTTTCATCAGCAAACACAGCTTGCTTGGATTCACAATCCAAAACAACCTTATACCTTTCCAAGGTATCCATCCCAAGGATTATGTCAAATCCTTGCATCTCAAGTGGTATAAGATCCACTTGAATGCGATGATCAGAAAAGAAAAGGATGCAGGGAGAGCATACCTCCTACAACACAGCAGACCCTCTCAATGGAGTCTCAAGCAACAAGCTATCTACCCTATGACTGATCGTCATATTGCAGTTACGAATCACTCTTCGAGTGATAAAGGAGTGTGTAGCACCCGGATCAATCAAAATAGATACAACACAGGATGTAGACATATCAGAATATAACAACTCCATCTGACTTGTCACAACCTGAGGGTTGATCACTGCATCAGGTGGGTTCATTGCATAGAACCTTGCTGTCGCCTGAGGTTTATTCAGTGCTGACGATCCAGCTTGGGATGCTTGTCCATGTCCTTTAGCTGCTCCTTGAAACTGCCTCCTCTGGGATACCTGCTGACTCTGCCTCTGTGGTTGGGTTACACTTGCTGGTCTAGCTCTGCAATCTTTCATCAGATGCCCCATCTTCCCACATATGTAGCAACTTCTTTCCAGTTGTTGTGATCTTGGTGGTCTTGTGACTGACATCGATGTTGAACTGTGAGATCCTTGTTGTTCTCCTCCTCCTACCCCTCATGTGTGCATCACTATCCACATTTAGGGGGAATTGTCTCTTTTCTACACCAACTACTCACTCACTTCATAATTAGTATATAAGGTGGATAGAAAGGAGATAGAGAATGTATGAAGAGTGAGTACTAGGGAAAAGAGTATAGGAGAGATTATATGTGTTGGTACAAGCTATTCTAATCTTCATGGAGATTCTTATTCTTCATCACATCAAACTTATTTTGTTTTGATGGTACTTTATTCCCACTTAAGCATCGTGCTTCCACTACATCATTGGTGAATCTCTTTCCCATTGACACTGTACTTTTTCATACTTCTAGTACATTATTGATGTGCCTCTTTCCTAATGACATTATAATTTTTTGTGTTTGCGCCACAATATTCATGTATATTGCCTATATGCACTTGCCTCTAGTTGAAACCATTTCATGTGATGTTGAATGATCTTATTTGCAACATTCATACATTTTGACAAATCTTGATGCACTTATTCTGGCCTCTTGTTCCCTTTGGCATTAGTTTTTGGTGATCTTGTTACATCTCATAAATGGATGGTTACTTTTTAAGAATCTTGTCAATATCACCTCTATAAATACTATACCTTCAAGATTGTTGATTGATCCATATTTGACCTTCACCAAGCTATTTTCTCCATGTCTTCTTGAAGCTACATCTGGAAAGATGGTTCTTTTTTTATCTATTTGGGATTTCCTTGATGATATATTTCATTTCCATTAAGCCCCTAATAGTCACAATCTAGATGGATCTAGTTTTTTAGTTATTATAAACTCATCATATATGTGTTTGAAAAAAACTCTACTGCTACATCATTCGATGTGCATATTGCATTTATTCCAATCACACATTCATTACTAGTGAAGATCGTGGTCTTTTTAAGATGTCTTCTCCAAATTGATGGCGATGTTTTCATTTCGTATGAACTTCAGAAAATCTTCTCCATAAGATCAAGTATTCTAGTCTATAGAACATAACTTCAAAGATGGCATCATTGAATATTTTTTGAAGAGTCACATGTAAAGGAACATATTGTATGGGGAGTGACATTTTTAATTTATTTATAGCACCATCTAATTCGGTCTTGTAACTTCAAGATAGGTATGTGTTTCACCCATACTCTAGCTTGAGGGAGAGTCTTAGAATTAGTCTTATTTAGTTTATCATGTTATATGGGCCAAATTTATCTTGGACTTTTAGGGTTAAGTTTGCTTCCCTTGTACTTATCTCCTTTCCTATATATTGGAGAGGAGTAAGCCATTTGTCAATAAGTAACATCTCATTAGCCTCCCATCTTATATTTCATAGGTAAAAATACCGATATACTACAAAAAGAGGAGCAAAGTAGACATAAGAGGAGAGAATCAACCATTAGTATAGCATTGGAAAGAGGAGCGAAATGTTCAAGAGAGGAGAGAACTAATAATTGGTACAATAACAAAAAGAATTGATATTATATAGATATATATGCAAATAAATAATATGTATAATAATATATACAAATGAATACAATGATATCTCCAACTTTGTAACTTCCTACCTCTTTCCTTCTTTATCTCTCTATTTAGATACTTCCCTCCTTATTTATTTCCTCCTCTTTCTCTACCTCACTCCTTATTTATCTCTTCCTCTTCCTCTATCTCCCTTCTTATTTATTTCCCATCCTCTTATATATATCTTTCTTTTTCTATTTTCTCCTTTTTACTCACTTTCTCTCCCTTCATAACTGATCCTATTAGACAAAGATAGTGAGGCACTGTCTTTTCTAGTGATTGGGCACATGTTTTTATGTTTTTTGAGAATTGGGTGGGGATGAGGATATGAATTAGTATATGTAGCATTGTTCATAATACCACACAGAGGGGACTGGACAAGCCATGTAGAAAGGTGGGTAGATTGTTTGAGTAACATGTGAACTAGTGTTTCCACACATGCATGTTTGAAATTAAGTTTTTTTAGAAAAATAATCTTATTTTACTTTTTTTCTAAAACTTTTTTTCATTCACATTAACATAAGGTTACATATACTAACTTTTTATTTCACTGACCCAAAACACCCATGAGGTATTATCTATACCACGATATCTCTCCCTAAGTGGTACAAACTTTATTGAATAATATAATAACATCAATTTACTAACATATCATGCAATACATGAACAGTACAACAATTAACGAAAACTACATTTAACCTATTCTTCAAAGGTAACTAGGTAAAGCCTATATCTTAACAGCAAAACCCATCAAGGAATCCACACTACTATAGAAATAGCCTTTGGCATCGGTTGTTTAACCCCCTTTGGCGATAGTTTTCAAGCGACGCCTATGTGGGCGCCGCTAAAGGTCAAACTCTTTGGCGTCGGTTTTTTAACTGACGCCTATCAGACATATAGGCGTCGGTTATATATAGTTGGCCGACGTCTATAAGGTTCGCGCCACAAAAAAGAGCACCACCTAGGACACTTTCTGCTTCGGTTAACAACTTAACAACCGAGGCTATACACCCAGACGACACGTCCGTGCTTCACTGCACGACCGTGTTTAGTCTATAGGCGTCATTTTTATACTAATAAGCGACGCCTTTTCCACCACGGTCGTGCTATCCTGCACGATCGGGTTGTTTTTCATATTAGGCGTCAGTTTTTATCTAATAACCGACGATGTAGGCCTTTGATGACGTTGTTCTATAAAGAACCGACGCATATACTTTAATTTTTTTTCTTATTAGTTTGCAGGCCTGCTGTGGCTGGTCAGTAGGATGAGAACCTGCAGTTCAGTTTTTTGAACTGCAGGTTTACAATATCCATTGATATCAGCCTACAAATAGGCCACAAACCTGCAAAATCAACAAATATTTTTTCACACAAGTAGATACATTCAGACATCAATTCAATTCTCACATTCAAACATGTAGAAACATTCAAATACATGTATAAACATTCAGACATGTATAAACATTCAGAAATATTTATTTACAAAATATCATTCAGCATCGCTATCAGCATCCCAATTATATCTTACAATCGCCACTGCTTGAATGGCTTTTGCCCATTCTTCTCTTATTTCATTTAATACTTCCATCGTATATGGAGCGTGTACATTTTTTAAGCGTTTACCTATAGTGTGGTCAGTTTTAAACACCTGCAAAGAGAATGATGTATATATATAAGTAATAATATAAAAATAAGATTGATATATTTCATACTAACTAATGAGACTATATATAATACCTCATGTATGGTATTAATATCCAATGCTGCATGTCGGATAATCATCTACATAAATCACATCACATAGTATGCGCATGCCCAACCGTTGTCTTGTGTAGCACACTATAAACTGAAATATACAAAATATTAAAAAATACAACTAAGCACAGTTCACATAAATAATATATACATTAGAGTCGGGAACTTACTTTTACGTTCTCCCAAATTATTGACTGGTTCTTTCTCCTTGGGACATTTGCTCCAGCATTTTTGAATGCATCTAAACCCCTACATGTTAATGTAACATAGTAAATTGCATAATTAAATAGTAATGTAATAACAGATGTTAATGGATATAAAAATGAAATATTTCTCACTAGAATAATGGCATTCTCAATATGTGTCCAATTTTAGTGTTCAATGTACTTCCCGCAGGATCTAGATAATAAACAGTGAACGTCCCGGGGACAATAACTAGTAACTCCCAATGTCTACCGCTAGAGGTAAAAAAGTTAAAAATTAATAACTCAAAATGCACAATAAAAATGGAATTTTCTTAAGTCCAAATTATAAATAAAGTAAACTTACTTGACATTGAATGGAGTTATTATTATTGTCTTCTTTTGCTGACCAAAAATTGTAAAAGCATATATACAGTATTGTTGAACACTATCCAGGTCTTTAGCTACCATACTAATCAATGATGGAATCAAAAATCCCACATGATCAAATGCAAATTGTTTGCATTGATCTTCGACTAAGTAGCTGCAAAACATGTATTATGTATGCATTAATATATAAGAAACCAGATCACTGGATCTTACACAAGGTATATCGATGTATAAACAAGATCTCACCTTATCCATGTCTCTATCATTGATGTATTCAACCAATCACACATAAACAACTCAATAATATCTTGTATAAATAAAGAGCTATCGTATGATTGACCTGCATAATCTGCTTCTAAAGAAACAATTATAGGGAAATGTATATTATGTGCCCGTAGCCAACATGCCATTCCCCTACAAGTAGGACCTAACGGGTATTTTAGGTCAGTTGGAACCCAACTTGGTAATGCAGGAAGTGGAGGTGGAGGCCTAGGTGCTCCGGGTGTCTTCTTTTTAACCTGTATATATAATTTCAGATCAATTGGCCTCATATATACACATTAACAATCTAAAGTAATGTAAATTTATCTTACAATTTCAGTAGTGTAGACGACATCTGCTTTGGGCCACAATATCACCCCGCCTTCTGCCTCACCAAGTGTATCAATATCTGGGTGGGCATATGGCAATGCAGCTTCCCTCCAATCAGGTAAGACACATATCGGGCTCACACGAACGTAGCCCTGCGGAATTGGAGTCCCATGAAACGTTGCCCTAGGAAGGGACTGGTAAGCATTCACCTCTGCAACAACATAGTAGTCTTACATTCTTAAGCGACATGGCTTCAATGCCTACAAATTTACGTATAGAATGTTATACATATATACATATCACCTTTCGAACATATCATCTTGAAAAGACTAGCTACAATGTCATAAACAATACTTACAGCAGACATGCTAGGCGATGGGTCTCCAGGATTACTCACAGTCTGTGCATCAGGAGAAGAGTGGGTCGCCATAGGCTGATTGGAAGCCTGAGATCCCTGCCACCGCACTATTTCTTCCTTGACCTTCTCAGCAACTATATCATTGACCTTCTTAGCAACTATATCCTTGACTCTCTTATTCTCCTATACATGGATAAAAGAAACATTAGCTTCTTATTATTGAATTCTCTTTTGCAGTATCATTCTAAAAAAAGAATAGGTTACCTCTTCTTGTGAAAGTCCTGCTCTGGGTTTGCGCTGGGATGGCCCAAAGAATCCTTTGATGCCCACACCAGCGCCTGCACCCCTAACACGTCCAGGATGCTCTGGGTTACCCAGAGCAACTGTCAATTCATCCCTTGTGCCCTGAGGGATGAACGTGCCTTGTTTCCTCTGCTCGTGGATCTCCCGCTAATCACCATCAACAGAAATTGGTAAGTTAACACCACAAATAATCAATATTCAAATGATTGCTCTAAGAGTTGTATTTTACCATTTTCGCAGCCGCCTCAGCAGTTACGGGCTTCTTTATTTCACCCTTCTTGTTTTTCCTCCCAACTATCCAGATATCATGGCGAGGCATGGGTGTGGCAGACTCTTGAGTAGGAGCAGACTCCTGAGTAGCCGCAGACTCCGCCTGTAGTCTTTGGCGAACGCTTGCATAGCCCTTTGGACCCATAGTGTGGTCATGCACATTCAGTGCACGCCTTGCTTTTTGCGCATCACTGAGGGCCTAGTTAGTATGCACATTAATGATTTGGTTAGTATCACTAAATGTTAATCTTGAATAGGTGAAATACAACATATATTAATTAAATTGGGAGTGACGCCTAATACCTTCAATTCTTCAGATTTTCTTGAAGCAACAAAATAGTCCCAATCTTCTTTGTCCAAGAAGTTCCACTGCTCAAGGGCTGACTTCTTCTTCTTATCACCATCTTTTATGTATTCTCTGTTCAGATTTGTCCTATAGTTCCTAAGCATCTTTCCAGCGTGTTGCATCACACTTTTACGATGCAGCTTCTCATCCAATGCAAATAGATTCTGTAAAATAGAATTCTTATTAACTAGTATCCAAAAATAAAATTGCAAATAATATAATTTGTAATCTACAAAATAGAATTGCAAATAATAATAACTCACGCTTAAATCCTTCCATATCAAGTCTTTCTTCCCCTGAGGAACTTTATGCCAATTATCATACTTAACACCACAATGGCTTCGAGTGACACACCCAAGATAGTTTACAAAATTATTACGGTTCACTCCAATTACATTTCCTCCATTATCAAAATCCACAACCAATTTGGATCCACTACCACTCAGTGTTATTAACTTCTTCAACAGAGTGATGCCCCTTTTCTTGTTAAGTGTTTGGTGTTGCGCATCAAGTTGCTCCAGTGCTTCAGTGGGTACATGTGCATCATCAACCTAAAATTTGACAAAAATAAACTCACTGAATTAGCGCAATATAGAAATATGGGATATATGACATAACTAGAAGATAATGAATTTTATAGAAATACAGGATATGTTTTTAGAACTTACATTGGTATCCTCGCCATGCTCATCATGGACAGCATGCTCATCATGGATAGCATGCTCATCATGGACTTCATGCTCATCATGGACATCATGCTCATCATGGTCAGCCATCTGAAAATGTCATTAAAAAGGCAAACATTTAGCATTTGTATTAACTAGAAAAAGGCAAACATTTAGCATTTGTATTAACCAGAAAAAGGCAAACATTTAGCATTTGTATTAACTAGCATTTGTTAAAAATTATAAACATAAATGTCTCTAAAATTGTGATCTTTTATCAATTAATAATCCTTCATTGTGATCTCTGCACACATATAAGTCATCATTAGCTTCAATATTTTGTGGAGTTGGCAACCCAACTGAGAATGGACTGGAGTCATCATACTTATCATAGTACTCTTCTTCATCTATAGGATCTTCAATGAACTGTCTTTTACCATGAAGAACAACTGACCATTTATCATTTGCAGGATCATCGATATATAATATTTGTTTCTCCTGTGATGCCAATATGAATGGTTCACCCTTCTCGCCAATCTTTTCAAAGTTCACCAAAGTGAAACCCAATTCATCCACTATAACTCCTTTGGTGTTATCAACCCAATTACATTTAAAGAGAGGAATTCTGAAATCTATGTAGTCAAACTCCCATATGTCTTCAATGAAACCGTAATATGACATTTTAGCTTCACGTGGACTCTTATCTTTTGCACTTGCAAAATACATAGTCGACGCTTGAAGAGCGACCCCACTGTTTTGGACGACACTCTTATCATCTTGGCGCTTTGTGTAATATGTGAACCCATTAATGTCAAACCCTTCATAAGACATAACATTCGGTTTTGGTTTAAAGGTGAGGCATTTGATAGTTTCTGTAATATCATTTGGTGTTTGAGATAGTTGATGTAAGACTTTATCTTCAAACCACTTAGTAAAAGTCTTATTATGCTCTCTAGCAAGCCACATTGAACTTGCTCGAGGATGTTGTCTCTTGATGAAATTGGTATGTTCCTCGATATAAACACTCACTTCGTCCATGTTGTGTAAAATATACAAGTGAGCTTGTTCCAACTGCTCACGACTGATTACTTTCACACGTGATCCCAAAATTCCTTTGCCCTCCTCAATATTCTTGTCATTAGAGGAGTGTTATTACCACTCAGAATGTCATTGCAAAAATCCATAACCTCTCTCGCCACATAACCTTCAATAATACTCCCTTCAGGCCGATAACGGTTTCGAACATCACCTTTAAAAATGCTCATGTATCGTTCAAAGGGATACATCCAATGCAAGAAAACTGGTCCCAACATTTTAACTTCCCTAGTCAAGTGGACAACAAGATGTACCATGATATCAAAGAATGAAGGAGGGAAATACATCTCAAGCTGACATAGGGTAACAACCACTTCTCTTTGCAAATTATCGAGAGTAGCAGGGTCAATAACTTTGCTGCATAGACTGTTGAAAAAGAAACAAAGTCTGGTGATTGCAAACCTTACATGCTTCGGCAATATAGATCGAATTGCCATGGGCAATATTTGTTGCATTAGAGTGTGACAATCATGAGATTTAAGACCAATCAACTTCAGATCTTTCATTGATACCAATCTATGGATGTTGGATGAGTAACCATGTGGCACCTTAACATTTACCAAGCATTCACAAAAGGCTTTCTTCTCCTTTCTAGACAACGTGTAACAAGCGGGAGGTAAGTATGTTCTTTTATTACCCATTTCACATAATTCTGTTAATTCTGACCTTATTCCCATTTCACGTAGGTCCAGTCTGGATTTTCTCCCATCTTTAGTCTTACCTGGTATATTTAACAGAGTACCAATGATGCTATCACATACATTTTTCTCAACGTGCATTACATCGATACAATGCCTAACTGTCAAGGAACTCCAATAAGGAAGATCCCAAAATATTGACTTCTTCTTGAATGAAGAATTGTCACTCCGTGTGGCCATACTACATTGTGATTTCTTACCAAATTCATTGACAATGTCTTTTACTCTTTCATAAACAACATCCCCTGGTATAGGTTTAGGTGCACTCTGTTCATCATTCCATCCATTGAATGCTTTGCGCTTCCTACGATACAGATGGAATTTTGAAAGAAACCTTCGATGACTAAGATATACAGTCTTGCCGCCATGTTTTAGTCTTATTGAATCAGTGTTTTCTTCACATATAGGACATGCTTTAGCTCCTTTGACACTATATCCAGACAAATTCCCATATGCTGGAAAATCATTAATAGTGCAAAACAACATAGCGTGCAAACGAAATGTCTCTCTTCCTGAAGCATCATAGGTCATCACACCTTCAGCCCAAAGTTTCTTTAAGTCATCAATCAGAGGTTCAAGATAAACATCGATATCATTTCCGGGTTGTTTAGGGTCCGATATCAACAACGACAGCATAACGTATTTATTTTTCATACACAGTCAGGGAGGAAGATTGTATATAAAAAGCATGACTGGCCAAGTGCTATGTTGGCTACTCAATGTCCCGTACGGATTCATCCCATCTGTACAAAGCCCAAGTCTTAGATTCCTATCTTTTTCACCAAATTTGGGGTACAATAGATCAATCTTCTTCCACTGTGGGGAATCTGACGCATGTCGTAGGATCCCATCATTATTTTTCTTAACATCTGCATGCCACCTCAAATTCTTCACATCTTTCAGATTTGCAAACAAGTGTTGAAACTGTGATATTATAGGTAGATACCACAACACCTTGGCAGGAGAACCAATTTTGGACTCCCCCGAAGTCGTCAATTTATACCGTGACGCACCACATTTTGGACAATCTTTCAAATCTACATAGTCCTTTTGAAATAATACACAATCATTCGGGCATGCGTGTATCTTCTTGGCCTCCATTCCCATTGGGCACAACATTTTCTTTACCCGGTATGTTGAGATTGGCAGCTCGTTTCCTTCAGGAAGCATTTCTTTCAACAAAGTCAACGATTCAGTGAAGCTTCTGTCACTCCATCTATTGTTAGCTTTCAACTTATACAATCTCAACACAGCGCTAAGCTTCGTAAACTTAGCACAGCTTGTGTATAACGGTATCTCAGCATCATGCACAATGTTTCTAAAGATAGGAGGTGGATCAGTGTGCTCTACCCTACAACTATCCAGCATCGCATCAACGATGTCTACTGGAACTGGTTCGTTCACATCTACGTCATCGGAGGCAATTTCTTCTTCCACCCAAGCACTGCTATCGACATCTACTGGTTTCGAGTTTGAAATCTCTCCATGCCAGTGCCATTCTGTATAGCCTTGTACAATCCCGTTGCACATGACATGACTTTTGATTTCCTCACCAGTGTTGACTTTCAAATTGTTACCGCAATGCCTACATGGACAGTAGAACCTATCTGTAGGTTTTTTCCTATGTTCCTCGGCAAATCTAATAAACTGATCAAGACCAGATATAAACTTTGGGGTGCAGCGATTGCGAATGGACATCCATGATCTATCCATTCTATGATCAAAGAGAAAATTAGTATATATTAGGACAAGATTAGGGTATACACTTACATCCTATCCAAGATTTACTCCTATTATCTACAATGAAGCCGGACTCCATACAAACAATATATAATTTAGTGATTAGGTGTTCAAGAACAGTCCCAAACCAGGGACTATCCAAGATTTACTCCTAATGAGTAAATCTTAGACGAGTTTCTAGGACAACAAACACATGTGATGTCATTCTTATATATAATAAATGTGTACCACCTATCCCATCCTTGAACACCTAATCTCACTAGTAAGTGTATAATGTGTATTGGGTTTTCAAGAAAATTTCGGCAGCATTTCCCCACTGTTCTCTAATTACATATGTACTTAGAGAACAAACGGGGAAATGCTACCGAAATTTTCTCGAAAACCCAATACACATTATACACTTACATCCTAAGTGAGATTAGGTGTTCAAGAACAGTCCCAAACGGGGGACTATCCAAGATTTACTCCTGATGAGTAAATCTTAGACGGGTTTCTAGGCCAACAAACACATGTGATGTCATTCTTATATATAATAAATGTGTACCACCTATCCCATCCTTGAACACCTAATCTCACTAGTAAGTGTATAATGTGTATTGGGTTTTCAAGAAAATTTTGGCAGCATTTTCCCGCTGTTCTCTAAGTACATATGTACTTAGAGAACAAACGGGGAAATGCTGCTGAAATTTTCTCGAAAACCCAATACACATTATACACTTACATCCTAAGTGAGATTAGGTGTTCAAGAACAGTCCCAAACTGGGGACTATCCAAGATTTACTCCTAATGAGTAAATCTTGGATGGGTTTCTAGGCCAACAAACACAATAATAGATATGTACATGTTAGGGTTTCATCACAATTAATGTTAGGGTTTCATCACAATTGATGTTAGTGTTTCATCAATGTTAGGTTTAATCAAATCAAATTAGGATGCTAGAATTGACAAGTTTAAATCTTATTTCAACATGCATCAAAATTTACTGAATTAAGTCAAACATTAGGATTACAAGCACAAATATATGCAAGCAAAAAATTTGTTCATATCCTAAAATTTACGTAAAGCATTACATAAAAATTTGTTCATATCCTTACCAACAGCAAGCACGGCCGTGGCTGTGTTGGCCTACTACGGCCATGCTGGACAGCACGGCCGTGGTAACGGCCGTGGCTGTGTTGCCTTACCACGGCCGTGCTGTCCAGCACGGCCGTGGTTGGCCAACACAACCATGGTCGTGCTTGCTGCATGTTGGTAAATAGCTAGGGAGAAGGAAGCAAAGAGGTAGCGCTACCTGGAGCTAGTGTGGAGAAGAGCGGCGGCAGCAGTGGCGGACCGACAGAGGACGCGACGTGGAGCGCACAGAGGACCGCTGGCGGTAGCAGCGCGTGGAGCAGCTAGAGCAGCAGTGACAGCGGCAGCAACAAACGACCGGGTGCGTGGAGCACAGCAGCAGTAGAGGATGCGGCGGCGGTAGCAACAGAGGATGCGGCGGCGGCGGGCGAGCACAGTAGCAGCAACAGCAGGGGGCGTGGAGCACAGCAGTGGCGGGGGGCGTGGAGCACAACAACAGAATTCGTGATGAAACAGGAAGAAAGGGGGAAGAGCCGGGTGATCGGGTCTATTAAGTTGGTCAACGGCGTCGGTTATATACGGAAACCGACGCCTATTATCTTCAGCATCGGTTGCTAATAAAAAACCGACGTCCAATTAGACAATCTTTACCCTAAATTAATTGGCGGGAACCATTATCAGCATCGGTTATCCAACGATAACCGACACCGAAAGTGGAACTTTTCGCGCAAAATTTCATTTTAAATAGGCGTCGGTGAATAGTTAAAACACCGACGTTGTATGTGACCCAAATTTTTTTCGCTCGAAAATTGGATTTTGCGGGCGATTTTAGGCGTCGGTTGGTTATACTCAGCCGACGCTGAATACAAAGTGGTACCTGTGTCTGGCTGGTCTTCGAATATAGACGTCGGTTTGTCTAAATAACTGACGTCTAATATTATAGGCGTCGGTTTTCCTAAATAACCGACGCCCAGAAAAGCGACACTGAATGCTATTTCTGTAGTAGTGCCATTGCTCATTGTTTACCTCAAGAGCCCTAGCCTTCAAGCCAATGTACCTAGAATCTTTATGATGGTAATTTGTGGGGGAAGAGGCCAGATGTATCACCAATTACATCACTAAATCTTTGTTGTTCTTCAGTTATGGCTCATTTGATTCGGTGTAATTCCAACATATATTAGGAACTGCAAAGTAGGAAATTATTTTCAATGACTTGAAACCACACCATTTTTGTTTGGTTGAAGGTGAATTGGGCTTTTTGATTTTGCTGGAATCTACATGGTTGGATGTTTCTCATACTATCAATTGTATGCCATTGTGATCTACTATATACCCTATAACATATACCATACATATTGTTACTATGCATTTTACTGGTATTGATCATTCAATGCATGGAGTTGAGCCTTCATTACACAAGAGATAAAGATAGGATTCCTCTATCTTATTTCAATGACCTATCTCTAAATCTTGCAATTTTTACCCATCAATTGGATCTTTCAACCAAAATCATGAACCCTCTTCCCTCCGACAATGTTCACCTCATTATCAACATACCATGCTACTTGTGATGAGAAGCTTAGCAACCACCATGGCATCCACTTCTTCTAACTTAATGCCTGTCAACCCAACACCAGCTGTCTCTGGCGCTGTCACTTCCACCACCAGCAAAAATGCCACGTCAGTGATGGTAGTCACCATCGTGGCTCCCATTGCCTTGCCCATTGAGAAGGGTAGTCTGTTTATCTTGCTTGGACAAGTGCCCTGGGCCAGTGGACTGCAATAAGATGAGCTTCCACAAGTCCATTCTTTATGAACATACACATCATTTAGGATCTGACACACAAATTGTTGAACGCACACAAGGATGTTGTGCACTCACCCTCACAAAGCCATAGCTATACGTCAAGCCACCTGTCACCTGAAGAAAATGAACTATGCCTAAAATTATGGAGTTCAAGTTCCACACATTTCTACATGACTTGACAAAGCTATGTCGTTTGTTTACCCACTATAGGTTCAATCTATTGGGATAATGATCTTAACCAATTTTTTGGATATCAAATAGAGTCTAGAAATATTAGAAAAGTCCAATTTTGATAGACCTAGAGTCCAAGATAATGTTTAGTATTATCCTATTCTCTTGCCTATTTAGTTTGACATTGTCTATTTATTATCCTTTTAATACATTGGCTTTTTTTATCATACTTCCTTCCGTGGTTTGGCCTTATTTTTTTAGAATGATATTATTTAGCACTATAATAATAATATAAATAAGGAATAAAGCCATATGATACAATGTTTTGATGGGTAGCAAAATTGGGTATGTCAACATGCGAAAACATTGTGAAAAAAAGTGAAGAAAAAAGATTACCAAAAGGCAGAAGAATAGAGCGGGTTAGTGAATTCTATTGTATAAAAGGGATTATGAGAGAGTGATAATCCTTGTAATTAATCTTTTGGATTTTACTTAAATTTGTGGTCCTCTTTGTCAATTTCTCTCATAGGCTATTTGCTTTGCTTTTTGCTCTATTGATGGGGGGCTATTATTGTTTATATTGTGTATGTTTGCACTTTTTCTTACAGAAGGGTTTACTTGAACTTGAAGCTTCCACATAAAAACTTTAAGTGGTATCAGGTTCATGTGAGATGATCAGAAAGTGTCGGAGACACACAAAATCACGAACAATGTTGACAACTACCTTTATGAGTCATTCGTTAGAAAAACTTGATGACAACTTTATTATGGAATCATGTACTTCTCATGGAGAGATATTGCATTTGTGTTCTCATTCCACTATACATCCTACAAATATTTATGATGGGACACATTGCACATGCATCTGAGTTCTGATATGTTCCAATCTCAGGAATGATTTAAGATCCAGAAGGATACTAGAATCTAGTTTGCAATATTAACGTGAAGTAGAGTCACACAAGTCATTTGCAACAAGCAAATGATCATGAAGAGTACTTGGTCCAATGAAGCATAACTGATTGGATATTTCTAACAAAAAGAGGACCAGTTGATGGGATATCTACCCACACAAGAGGTGTAAATGAAGCAGTGGTACATATGGTTGGCATCATGAATCCAAATAGTCTACATGTATTGAACTCCTAGGTGGAATCAGGGGCAAGACCATAAATTTGGCTGCAAATTTCAATAGTTGCAGAGGTCAAGCTATTCACTATTAGAAAGAGACAGGCCTAATAGGACCTTCACGTGCTGCCGCCAAACAAGCGCGACTAAGAGAAGGCACAACTTAATAGCATGGGGGCCAAAGGTATAGAGAATGCAGTTCTTTCAACCGTAGGCGGATGCAGTCCAGTTATCAAACTCTACATCTTGAGGAGCTCTCAAATGATGGGTTCGAGCAGTCGTGCCCGAACACATACTCTGATTAGTATGGTAGAGCGCTTCCGAATGCAAAAGTCACTTCCAAGGCTGGAAAAATATAAGAAGGAAAAAATCCTATTAGAGATAGAAGTACACTTCGTCCACAAGATTCAAGATGGAGATTGTTAAGATAATTTTTTTCCCATTTTCGTGATATGAGATTTATAAATAATATTGTAAAAGTCCAAATTTGATAGATTTGGAGTTCAAGATCAAGATTAACATTATTCTCTCCTCCCGTCTATTTGCTTTGTCATTTTCTCTCTATAATCCTTTTTAATAGATTAGCCTTATCGTCTCTTACTTCTTTATGCGGTTTGACTTATCTTTTAAGATAACCTTATCTAATATTAATTGGAATACAATAAATAAGACATAGATCCGTATAATACCATGTGCTGGTGGATTTCAACATTGTGTATGCCAATATATGCCAACATTATGGACCGAAAGGGGAAGCAACAAAGCTTGTTAAATGGAGAGAAGGAGAGTGGATCTAGAGATCTATTGTGGGCAAGTGATTGTACTCTTGCAGTCTTTTGAATTTTACTTAATAGAATTTGCTGCTGTCTTCTTTGTCAATCTGTTCTCTCTCATTGGTTACTTATTTGATGTTTGGTTCTATCGACGGGACTGTTATTGTTTTTGTGGTGCACATTTGGACTTTTTTGCATAAATGTTTTTTTAGACATGCGTTCACATAGATTATTTACAATCTGCACTAACCCAAACACATGTAACTGAAAGACGGGCGCAGTAGCAACTCGCCTTTTGATTTTCAGCCCTTCAAATCGGCATTTAGCTTCTTAAGTAACTTCACTTGTGTTTCTGTGCCTTCGGAAAATCATCCGGCTGGTCTCTTCACCATTCCAAGATTTGAGTAAGGATTTGCTGCTTGTTTTTGTAGGGAGCACACTACTCTTAACTTTGATCTAATTACACGCGCCAAGACGAATTAAGAGGATTTAAGATTTGCTATGCTACTTTTAGTGTTAACAAGGTGTAAGCTACACTTTTGGTTATTTTTGGACATGTGTGAATACAACTAAATCTATTAGTTTAGATTAAATAATCCTTAAACGGGCCTTAATCTGATTAGGATACTTTATGTTCACACGCTACTAGCAAATCCTAAAGCAATTAAGAGTATCGGCTCAACTGTATCAGCACGACCAGCAAATCCTCCTGCCCCAAAACTAAAGCTCATGTGTTTCTCCTTCCAACAAGAAAGATGGCCAACTAATCAGTTAGGGGAGAGTTAGTTCAAATGCGCAATTGATGTTTCAAACAAGAAACTCTCGTACGGCGCGGTTGATCGGGTAGAGTATATGGGTGGCCGCCTCAAGTTTTAGATCCTTCACCAGTTATAAAACCACAGTTAATCTGTGCTTTGGCATATACATCATCATACACAGTTACAGTCACTGCAAAGATTCTGCAGCAGGGAACGAAGGTTACAGAAACAAGGAACAAATCAACGAATGGTAGAGAAGAGGAGATGGTTCCTCTACACTGATTTACCGTTTTGGGTCCCGCATGCGGGGGTGGAGAAAACAAGAAATTACAAGGAGATGGCGCCCACGGACAGAAGCGGCATATACATCATCGATCAAAACGGTTTCCCTGGAGCAGCAGGATCAACAGCAGATGATGCGTCCTCCAGATGGTTATGTGCGATGGCCTTTGATATGACGGATCCGATGGAGTGGAAAGCAGAGGCGGCTATCCTGGTCTTGATCTGGCCACGCTTGGGTATGAGCCTCCTTTCGAGCACCACCCGACCTCTCTTGTTGGTGATCGTCGTGGCGAGGAAAGAACCAACCTTGGTGATGCTCATCCTTTGTTATGCAACAGCAACGACACAGCGAGGTGGCACGCCCTGCAGATTGAGATCTTCCCCTGCGCGTGTCTTTCTCTCAATGGTCCTATGTGCGTCTCTCTATCTCTCTTTCGCTCTAGTCGATGTATAATGGTAGAGGAAACAACCATATGTACCATGGGGCGATACGTATTTATATCAGTTTTGCCTGCCGCGGCATGCTATAACCGATGGGCGGCGGACAGGACTTTCAGAAAACTTGGGCGCGGCCGCCGCAACAGTCAGTCACTGGGTGCCTGATGCTGCCGAGCCCGTGGAATTTAGCAGGTGGGTTGAACTTTTCTGGTAAGGCAGACATGGATTGGGCGCGCGACACACCCAAGTGTTTGACTTCCTGCATTCCAAGAAGATTCTGAAGCTGCTTGTTGAGATACCGACCTGTCCCAGATGTTCCTTTATATGAAATTCATCAGTTTGACCCTTTATATAATAATATCTGCACACAACTAATCATCAGCACGGTTTCCTTACTTCGCCGGCGCGTGCTGCAGGGTGGTAATTTTGTTCCCTCTGCTCAGCTCTTCCCAACCACACCCTGCAAGCTAGTTAAACAATGTTCTAGCTCGATGTTGATCCCACGCGGCTTAATAGCTAGGAATCAGTAGAGTGGGTGCCATTATGTTAATAAGTAAACAACCAGCTGAGACGATGAGCTGGACTGAACTATGTGCTCGCTAGCTTGCTTGTCGGTGCTACTGCTACCCTTTGCGATTTACACTCACCTTGGACTAGCTGGCTGGTTGGGGTCCCAGTTCCGCCGCAGCCTGTTTCTTGCCCCAATCTGAAACAGATGAGAAAGCTCACACGATTATGATGATAGACATAAACCATTGCCCTATTGGATTATATTTTGGACTCCAATTCAAATTTTATGTTTGATTTGCAGGATGGGAGAAATGAGGTTAATCCTGGAATTTTTAGACATAATAGGAATTCCACATTTTGGTCTCCATCAAAAATTCTTCCGGACGTCATGGACAAGATGGTAGATATGAAAAAAAATAAATTTCACACTTACAAAATCCAACAAAGCAAATATAAAATTTTACTTTGCGGGATTTTAAGAATGCAACATTTCAATAATGCAGGATGGACATAATTCAGGATTTCAAACATGCCCAAATTTATCGGCAAGCTGGTCCCTTGGACCTCAACCTTTTGCCACAGGCTAAGGATGTATGGAGTGTGTTCGCGAACTAGCACAAACATGGGCGAAGGCGTTGGATTCTCTCTGCCAGCCTCGATAGTCGATTCCCTTCCACTGGATTGCGGGTTCCTCATATCCTGCGGCAGACAGAGGGCCAGTGGTTGGAAGATGATATCCAAATGCATAATGCAACATAGACAAGAAATGAGATCAGAAATTAGACTTTTTTTGGTTCCCACACATGCATAACAACAAAATAAAAAAGAAAAATAAGTTACTTCTTTCCTCTATTTTGTTGCTATGCATGTGAAGGGACAAAAAGTGTCACATTTTTGATCTCATTTTTTTGTTCTTATAGCATAACTCTATCGAAATAGCTACCAAGTTTGACCAAAGAAAGTCAAAAAACAAGGAAATGAGACTGATTTGGCACGTTTTAATCAAAATAATTATCTTTGTGACACCAATACAGAAATATCTATATCATATAAAACAAGCCATTTAGGATTAGTCGTCCAATTATTTTTCAACATTTTTATAAATTACAAACACGTCCTTTTGTATCTAAGAAAGCCCCACAGAGGAAGTTGGATGCAATTTTCTTCATTATTTTTTTGAAATTACATATTGATCCCTTTGTGTACTCCACACATTTATCTTTAATTTTTTAAATTATGTATTATATTAGGAGACTCATATATACTAATATGTGGATGCAATTCCCTCCATTATATTTTAAAATTACATAATGGTCCCTACGTGTGTACACCACACTTTTCTCTTTGATTTTTAAAGTAAATATTGTATTAAGAGACTCATAAGCCTGTGGAGGGGTTGGTTGCAATTTTTCTATATTGTTTTTTAAAATTATGTATTGGTCTCTTTGTGTACACCACACTTTTGTCTTTCATTTTTAAATTATATATTATGTTAGGAGACTTATCTATACTATATAAGAAACTCCGCTAAAAGAGTTGGATGCAATTTTCCCCATTATTTTTTAAAATACATATTGGTCCCTGTGTGTGTACACTAAACTTTTGTCTTTAATGAATTTAATTAAATATTATATTACAGAGGGGGTTGGATGAATTTTTTTCCATTAACCTGTATGTGTACATCACACTTTTGTCGTTAATGTTTTAAATTATATATTATAGTAGGAGGCTCATATATACTATATAAGAAAGCCCACAATTGGGGTTGGATGCAATTTTTTTATTATTTTTTAAAATTACATACTGGTCCTTGTGTGTCTACATCACACTTTTGTCTTTAATTTTTTTAATTATATGTTGTAGTAAGAGGCTCATCTATATTGAGTGTAAATTACAATTTACCCAAGATGAGGGGTTATATTGCAATATGTCACATTTTAAACATGCTTCAAGTGCTTTAGAATCATAAGAGTGAGAACGATGCTAAGGGATGGCTTGTGGAAAGCCTAAGTTCCAAATTAGATTCTATACTATATAAGAAAGCCCCGAAGGGGGTTGGATGTAATTTTATGATTATTTTTTAAAATTACATACTGGTCCCTATGTCTACACCAATGTAACACCCTTGACTTGGGTTTTGGGATAACCTAGAAGTTTTTCTTAAGTAAGTTACTTAGAACCTTCTCTTAATCTTTTAAAAAGTAATTAAGACTTGAGAAGAGTTTATTTC
This sequence comes from Alisma plantago-aquatica, assembly GCA_963693085.1. NCBI lineage: Eukaryota > Viridiplantae > Streptophyta > Magnoliopsida > Alismatales > Alismataceae > Alisma > Alisma plantago-aquatica. The sequence continues at coordinate 272,845,693 of OY856412.1, forward strand.
TCAATTTTGAACTTATTTGCAAATTGTTTGTGCCTTATATGATAAGGTTGGTAAGAATTGCAATTCACGCAAATGAAGGGTTTATGTGCAAATTATCATCTCTAGAATGTATCTTCTCTCTCTTTGTATCAACTAGATAAAAGGGAAAGAAGGGGGTTTCTTGTTTGAGTCTTGGTTGAATGATAACACTCTTTGTAGGGAAAGAACCAAAGAAGTATTGAGTACATTGAACCCTAGATGAAGTTGTATCGAGTTTTAAAGTGTATATGGGAGTGTCTGTCGGCTTGGAAGCCATAGAGGAGGTCCCATATTGGTTTTCTAACCTTTGAAGTTGTTCATGACGGGCTAAGCACTGCAAGTAGGTGAAGCCTATCAGTTTGCACATAAAGTAAGATTGGGTGATGATATCTTGTCAAGCAAGATACCCAAATGGTCGAGATCTTATCCATGAATTATCCTCAAGAGTTTTGCATGGAAAGATAATTATGGTTGCATGAAGTTACCATGCATGGACACTTGTCACTTGAGTGCACATAGTGATGACACCTTATACACACTCTCTTTCATGAACCTTAACTATATATACCTCTCTTTTCACTTCCTAGTAAACCTTTCGATTCCTTTATTATCTCTTTCTTGGAGGAGGATCCTAGGAGCTCAAGGAACAAAGAGAAGGCCGAGCATCTTGCCTAAAGGTGAATCCATGATCGTCTTCAACCTTGGAAAGACTATGCTTCTTGGATTATGATTCTTTCCTTCTCTTCTTTCTTCACCAAATTCTTAACTATGGTATCTTCTTCCATAGAGAAGTGTTGTGATCAAGTCTTAGACTTTTTACGAGTCATCTTCAACCTTGGAATGTGGAGCTTTAAAGCTTGGATCTTTTGAATTGTTCTTGAGGCGAGTTACATAACTTGAACCCAATTTTATTATTATTCACTTTCTATCATGCAGTACTTGGTGATTCCTTTTCTACTTTGAATTTCTTATTTGAATGATGATTCCATGAGCTGTAATGAATACATAGGGATGTTGTTCATGAACTAGAGTAGTTATAGATGAAGAGCTTGAGCTTGAAGATGATGAAACCGATATGCACAAACCGATATTGGTTTGTGGGAAACCCTAACCCGATACAAGGGTATAAGTATGGAAACTTATACATATGAACTCCTACTCTTTTGGGTTGATTTCTTGAGTAGGAAAATTTTTCTCTTAAATGTTTATCTTCTATCTAAATGCTAAAATATGGCAGGACGATATCTATAAGATATCCAAGTTTACACCTATGTTTGCTCCATAACATGGATGGTCGTCATGACTTGAGATGTTCTAAACGATATGTTGCTAACCCGATATGACTAAGAGGGAGCTAGGCCGATATTCTAGACTCTATAAACCAATATGCCTCTAATGATATTGTCCTATAATGATCTAGAGATGTCTAGTGAAGGAAGTGTATGGAATCATGTTTAATTGGTTGATTGTGGTGTCTGATATGGCTAACCCTAAACCGATACAACTCAAACCCTAGTTTGTTGAGAGGCTGATACACTAATTGATAGTGTGGTCGATACCCTAAGTTGAATGGGTGGTCGATACCTTAGGTGATGATTGAGTGGCCGATACCCTAAGTTGAATGGGTGGCCGATACCTTAGTTGATGTTGGGTGGATGATACCCAAGTTTATGTTGGGTTACCGATACATAAGGTGATAGTATGGCCAACACACACAAGTATGTGCTATGGTCGATATACCTCAAGCACCTTACGAATGATAACACTCTTCAGCATCTCTAAAATGATAGTGTTTGATATGCTTTGGCTGATACAAGTAGATAAGTCTTGGCTGACACAAGTATATGTGTAGGCCGATACACCTTGTAGAGTGTAGGCCGATACACCTTTTAAAGTGTAGGCCAATACACCTTATAGAGTGTAGGTCGATACACCTTGAAAATAATCAATGAATGCATCATGAAAGTAATGAGATGAATACACTATAATAAGTGTAGGTTGATAACCCTAAAGAAGGGTAAATCAATGTAATAAGTATGTCAAAATCAATATCCTAGTAAGGATGAGAGAGAAACTAGTACTACTCACATAAGAAGGGTAATATCTCATGTTGATAATCAAATGATGATACTTGATGTTGTATGCTTGAAAAATTATGGCAGTAATATAACTCTTATAATGTGAAATAGGGTTGGTTGATAATTATGAACTTGAAAACCCTAAATCAGTTTTAAGATCCCTTAACCCTAATCATGAGAGGGTTGTAGTTTGAATGTTTTCTCTTTATGGCATGATCATGATATTTGTTTGATATTGCATTTCTATGAAATTATAACCATGCAGGTGTTATGAGATGATGAACATAGCCAAGTATGAGCTATGATGATTTAGTATAATATAGATTATATAAGACCTTGCGAGCCATGTATGTACCTGTATAACAAGTATGATTTATATATGGGTATGATGACCTAGAGTTGGTTATTTCCTAATGAGAGGTGATACTATTCAATAATGAACTAAGGGTTTGATACCCAAGAATATGATCATGATAATGATAATAGTGAAGGGATGAGATTCCCAATAAAGTATTTAGGGGACTAAGATCCCAAGATGAGTGTAACCAGATATGTACCAATTGATACAAGATCTCTTGAAAATATGTTACACCTTTATTTATAACATTTATCTATAATTCATGCTTGTAACTTGATTGATGCTAAAAGATGTTGTAATGCACTTAATTTATCAAGTGAACTAAAAATGTAGTTGCCCTGACCATAGAATCATTCAGTGTTAGGATCTGCTAAATGACAAAACGAGTTTTACTCGGAGTGCATATTTTTGAATATGTGAGGGTGCAAGACGATTATTACCTTGATTCCTTCAAACCCTAAGAGTTGTCCTTGATCCATTTTCCTAGGAAAGAGTAAGGTTGTAGGTTGTAGTTTTATTGCAACATCAGGATTGGTGGTAAAGCCATACCCCCAAAAGAGTATGGTTGCAGACCATGACCATAACGATCCCACCTCTCGGTAACCCCCAATTAAGGGAGACCAGAAGGTCAGAGCCATTATCCCAATAAACAGGATCAAAGATTCGACAAATAATCAATAACAATTATTAAATTCCACCAACTATACTGAAACCTGGTATAAATTAAAACTTTTTGCATACCTTTGAAAAACTTGGATTACTAATCTTCTATCCATATGAGAGAATATTCTAACTAATCCTCCTTGATTGTTAATCCTCATTTAATTCCACATATGCCACTTAACTGTTTTTTTTTTCACTTGTACCTAAAACGCCGGCAAACAAAACGTTGGTCAGCATAAAGCTAGTATGTGGGGAAAACAATAATCATGCAACTATGGTAACAATGTAATCAACCAATTATCATTTAACAACCAAGATTACATCTTAAGCAATACTACTCAATCCTTACCTATCCCCTATCTCTGTGCTGTCCCTACAGTGGACTTGGGTACTACCTCTCTCTATGGTAGTTATTTACCCCCATGGCCCTACCTCATAGGTAGCCAATACCTAGGGTTATGAAGTCGCATGGCCCTACCCAAAGGTAGCCCAATCTCTGACTCATGGTGACTTGATGGTCCTACCCCATTGGTAGCCATGTACTAAGTCATTCAATGACCTGATGGACCTACCCCATAGGTAGCCATGTACTAGGTCAGTCTATCAAGCTACATAGGGGACTAGGATCTGAGCTAGTATGCACATGTCTTCAGTGATAGTCATATTCACATTATAATTTGCATGAATTAAATTCATCCAACAGTTTAATTCAAGCCACGATGGAAACATCAATAAAATCCTCAGAAAACTAATTTGGGATAAACATAAGCATAACCACATACCTGTCAGGAAGATTTCCAAGAAGGGAAATCCAATCAAGCAAGTACAAGAATCCTGAAATCACATCCAATTTCCTTTTATCAAAATCTATTCAAACCATCTTGCTACTTAAGGTTTCTATTCCTTTTTAGGATTTCTACCTCTTTTAGGGTTTACTTTGCAATTAGGGTTTTTACTTCATTTTACTCTTTTAAACCCTAATTTCTCATCTATTCTTCATGAAAGTTATTAAGGTTACCTTTTAACAACATATAACCTTCATTTTAGAAACAACACAATTAATCATCAATTAAGTCCATTAAGCCTCTTTTACATTAAAGCTACCATTTTTATCCTTTTAATCCATGAGAAGATCAACATGCTCATTTATCATCAATTCAAAGTTCATTATGGTCTAATTCACATATGAACGTTATTTATCATTAAGTCTACCTTTTATCTACTAGAAAACCTTACTTTCTACATTAAGGGTATTTATGCACAATTAGGAACTTTAATACTTGAAATAGCTTATAACCATCATATCTCAACTTTAAATCATGAATCCAATCATTTAAAGCTATTAAAAGACACGATTATAAATATTAGGGTTTCAAGGCCCATTAAAGCTTATTTCTGCACATGAAACTCTAAAATTAACCTAATTACGAGCAAAGTTCATCCTTTTCGATATTAATGTACCTTTTTACAATTAACATGTTAATATCAACTCTAATCATCCATTAAACCCTACTAAACACATTAATCATCTCAAAATAGGGTTTCTTAATCTTGAATTCATTAAAGTTGATTACTTACACTACTTTTCGAATAGCAAGAGGAATTAGCTTCTAAATATATTTTAATTGGATTCCTCTCATTTTTATGAGCAAAAAGCATATATTATTTGCTACCATCGGAGTTACAGATAAAAAGATATGATTTGTGTATTATTCCACTTACTTGACCAATTAGAGGATGCCACGTCACCTCCTTTACCATGCAAAGCGCTCTACGAGATTATAATTGAATGACTGTTTTGCCCCCCACTTGAGTGGCTGGCTCTTTAGCACACGGAGGGTAAAAAGGTCCAATGGGCATCCAGCTTCTTCAACCTTGTGAACCCTACCTGCCGCCAACCTGCAGCCCTAGGAACGGCTCCCCTGCTCCATCCCTGACCTCGACGGCTGTCGGGGAGGTTACCCCTACCTCCGCCGTACCTCCATGCACCTCCAGGTGCCTCTGGTTCGTGGATAGAGAGACTATTTTAGGCATGCTTGGTTCCGCAACTCATGGCTGACCTACAACCAAAAAATGGTTGTTGCGCGAGTTTCAAAGCACGAGGAAACAGATTTGCTCCTATTTGGCATTGTGGGAGCATCGTGGTTCCTTCTAACTTCAGCCCATGGCTCCTCATTGTCCCAGGGGTTGGACTACCCCCTTGATTAGGGTTTACCCGAAAAGAAGAAGAAGGAGGAGGAGGGGAGAGAAACGTGTGGAATCTCATTGGGCTAGACCAGAGGCTCTACCCTTTATATAGGGGAGAGTATCCATGCCCTAACATGCTTGCCCACAAAGCACACAAGTCCTTTTCCAAAAAGGAACCATATTCCTTCATCATAAAGAAATCTTCTCTCTCTCTCTTATCTTTTGATATTCTCTATTATTTGGATATTTAGGAATTTGAAAATCCTCTCCCTTATTCTCATTATTCTTGCCTTTTAATTCATTGGCCATGAAAATACATTTTCCTTAAGTAGAAAACACTTCCTTTTTAACAATACCTCATAATTCATTAATAATGTATTCACATTATCTTCTTATTTTCTATTTTTGGTATTTTCTCTTTATTTTTCTCCATTGGGACTCCTTGTGTTATGACCCACATTTCGTTTTACCAGTAAGTACCTTGGTTAGTGTATAATTGAACTAGTTATGTTGAGATGAGTACTTGCTTTTGTTAATAGTGTTTTGAGCTTTGAGCTAGTGTTAATGTATCATTAGCTTGTTTTCTTGTCCTGAGGTTGAGGACAATTTTGTGCTTAATCCGTTGCCGAAGAAATCATGTGAAACCGACCTACGAGTAAAAAGATATAAGCTTTTTAGTGTGCAGGGACCTATGTGTAATTTCGGAAAGTTTCTGGGCAATTTCCATCCAGCCCCCTGGGCGCCCTTCCTTATCCTTTCCTTCAGTTTTCCTTTTTAACTCTATTAACCGACTTTGGAATGAACGATAGTTCATTTCCTTCGGCTGCCGCTTGGGAAGAACAGAGAAGGGAAAGGGAGAGAGCAAGCTAGAGGAGAAGCTAGGCAACCCAGCTCCTTCCTTCTCCGTTCTTCTTCGATTTCTTCATCTTCTCCAGCCAAACCAACCGGCTGCATCATCTTCTTCTTCCTCACCTTCTTCTTCCTCCTGCAGCCATGAAGAAGACGACCATGGAGATGGTCTAGGGAGCAAACGGTGCTTCCCCCTCCGTTCTTTCTTCTTGCCAAGTGCTTGCTAGGTCAATCCGAAGCTATAGGAGTGATTCGGGTAAGAATCGTCCACCGAATCGACCCCAATCGTCTCTTTTACTTCTGCATTTTCCGCCTCTGTGCAGGTTGCACGGCGTACAAATCTGTTTTGCACGGCGTGCAACATTTCAGATAGCTGATATAGGGAAATTCCGTTTCTGCGCAGGTGCACGGCGTGCAAAGTTACAGATAGCGGAAACGAGTTTCAGCCCAGGTGCACGGCGTGCAAATCAGTTTGCACGGCGTGCAAATCAGTTTGCACGGCGTGCAAGGTCAGTTTGCACGGCGTGCAAAGGTGCATAAAAGTAGAACTGAAGTGCACTGAAGGTGCATGGCGTGCAGTCTAGGTGCACGGCGTGCACGCTGCTGTAAAGGGCAGAATTAGGCGTGATTGTGGACGTTTTTCGGTGTATACGAACACACCGAAGTGGGTGAGTGGCAGTTCATTTAGAAATCATTATTTAACTCATTTTAAGTGCTTATTTGCTTCAGTATCAGTTGATATGACCTTTAAACAGTGTAGCATGTACATTTTAGTGGGATAAGTTCATTGGAACTTGAAATGTGTAATCAGAATGATGAGAAAGAGGAAATTCTATGTTTAACAGTTGTAATGCGATATTCCTGTTTAATTGTTTATCTGTTATTTAATTAATAGACCTAGGTGCCCTAACACCGTAGAACCCCTAAGAGGTATCTGCAACTTAGGGGTGAAACTCGTGTTGCAACATCATCCGTGCCTGTGTCACGGACAAACGAGGAAAGAGAGGCAGTGTCTAACAACAATCGTGTGTGTGTCACGATGGCACTGGGAAAAGGAAAACTTGGTTATCTAACACCATTCGTGCTTGTGTCACGAAGGTAACCCTGTGAGACTCTCCGCCTGTGTGCTCAGGTTAGAGGAGGAGTCTAGAGTACTAGAATACTGCAGAGAGGCCCCTGAGTGCCTAGGACCTGCGGTGAGGCCCTTGAGCGCCTGAGAGTACAGTGAGGCCCTTGAGTGTCTGAGGCCCTTGAGTGCCTGAGAGTCCTGTGCAGACCAGGACAGCAGTCAGACTTAGCATTTCCCGGGTGTGTCGCTAAGTCTTGTACGGTAGGACCGTAGCATGGACTTGTTGCGGATCTTTATATGCAGAATACACTGCATATATTTAGGGCATAATAATAAAATGAATAAATAATCAAGTAGGTTCACAGTAAATTTGTATAATCTGTTCATCTATCTGAATTACCGATTGATGCTTAGAAATGAGATTATTATTTGTATATCTGCTATGTCAGTAGAACTGCCCTGCTTGAACTGTATATCTATTTATTTTCAGTTTATAAACCTGACGAGTTGTTTAGTGATAGCTAAGTGAAATGTTATTCACTGAGCGAGTAGGCTCATCCCTCTACTCAAAACATTTTCAGGTCAGCAACAACATCAAGGATCAGAAGGATCGTTTCATCCTAACGCTTAGTTGATAGAAGGTTTGTAGTTAGTCTAGTTAGAGGTCTCTTAGTCCATTCCCCTCGATCCTCGGGACAAGGTGTGAGTGAGAGAGAGAATGTGCACACATATGTAAATTAATGTTATGCTTTCTTTATGTTAATCAATGTATTATGCTGTAGACTTTGCTTGTATCTTCTATCAGTTTAATAGAGAAGTTCCTGCAGTTTGCTCAGTTTTCTGTTTACATTTTAAACATGATTATCAATTAAATGCCTTGGATTGTTTTAAAAGTGACGAATGGTTGGTTATGTGTTAATCCCATCCTGTCGCGTCTTAATCTCGTGGTTTGTGGTTAATGTGAGATTAGGGCGTGACAACTCTTGGTATCAGAGCTTAGGTTGAGTACATAGTTACTCAGAGTCCAGGTCAGGGGACGATAAGAGACCAATAGGATTAAGGTTTAGGTGCCTTTCTTCTATCTGTAGTTTTCTAACAGGAAATATTCTGTTATATCATTGCAGATGGCAGGAAGAGGCTTTGATCGTGATGATTAGGCCGAGAGCCATGTTGGCCCTGATCCTTTGTATTTGGGTCCAGGTGGTGGTGACCACGTGGATGAAGCATCCCGAATGTACAGGATGTTTCTGGAAACCAAAGAGAGGTACAAGGCTGATAGGCGAGCTTCTACTTCTACCAGCAGTAAGGATCTGATGCGATCTTATGAGCTTGTAAAGAAGCTTGGTGGCACAGAGTTTAGTGGCACTACAGATCCAGCAGAGGCTGATGAATGGTTTAGACAGATAGAGAAGGTCTTTCGTCTGATGGGGCTTCCAGAAGATAAGAAGATCAATCATGCGGTCTATCTTTTAACAGGCGATGCAGAGTTGTGGTGGCGTGGTGTAGAAGAAAAGAGGAGAGGTACAGAGCTTTCCTGGTAGGATTTCTCTGAGGAGTTTCATCTCAAATTCTATCCACCCACTTTTCTTAATGAGAAAATCAGGCAGTTACAGAATATTAAGCAGGGGAACATGACAGTTACAGAGTATGAAGCGCTTTTCACACGGTTAGCTAACTTCTGTCCGCAGCTTGTTCCTGATAACATAGAGAGATGTAGAAGGTTTCAGGAAGGACTAAGGCCAGAGATTCGGCATACAATTTTTGCTACTAGCAGGAGAAACAGAGAGAACTTTGGTGAGTTTGTTGAGGCTGCCAGACAGGTTGAAGAATCTGTGAATGCTGACAAGGTGCCTGAGTCTAAGAAGAGATCTGCAGACTTCAGTAGAGGGCAATCCAGTAGTGGATACAGAGGTGGAGGTAGAGGTTTCTTTTCTAAACTTGGGCGTGGACTAGGTTGTTTCGGCAGGCAGAGATCTGAGGATGTCACTACTTCTAGGGGCAGAGGGGGATACAACCCAAGGAGATGGAGTAGCGCGTCTAGAGAGCAGCCATCTGGATCATCTACTTCTGTGACTGGTCCACAGAGGCAGGAGATGCGAGTATGTAATGCTTGTGGAAGGTTCCACCATGGGCAATGTGAGGGTTCAAACTATGTAGAGTGTTTTCATTGTGGGCAGATAGGACATATAAAGAAGTTTTGTCCTCAGCTTCAACCAGCAGCATCACAAGCTTCTCAGTCTCAGTTTTATGATGTTCAGAGACAACCTCCAGCTGAAGGACTGAGTTCTTCTGTGGCTTCTGGTTCTAGAGGTGGTGGAGTGTCTAGTGGCAGAAGTGGTCAAAGAGGACAGCGTGGCAGAGGGAGAGCTTCAGCACGTTTCTTTTCTTTGACACCTCAGGAAGGTATAATTTCTTCACAAGTTGTTACAGGAGAGATGTTTTTGTTTAATAGTATACCAGTTTCAGTTTTGATAGATCCGGGAGCTACTCACTCTTTTATACGACGTTCTTCAGTTGGTGAACTTAATCTGTTAACTCAAGAGTTGGTAGATGAGTTAGTGTTGAGAGTTCCACTAGGTGGACCAACAGCTTTATCCGAGTTCTGTCCCGGATGCTTGTTATCTTTTGGAGGTTTCACCTTTGCTGCTAATCTCATACCCTTGGATGTAAATACCTTTCAAGTCATCTTGGGTATGGATTGTCTTGAAACATATTGAGTGCAACTCGATTGTTGGAAAAAGGAAGCTACCTTTCAACTAGGAGAATTTTCTTGTGTCTTTATTGGAGACAGAAAAGTTCTACCTACGTGCATAATATCAGCTGTTGTAGCTGATAAGATGTTACAGAAAGGATGTGAAGCATTCCTTGCTCATGTGGTTGACACCAGAGTAGAGAAGAGCACCACCAGTGTTTATGATGTGCCTGTGGTTCGTGAGTTTTTTGATGTTTTTCCAGAAGATTTGCCAGGCCTACCTCCTGTCAGAGACTTGGATTTTGAAATTCAGATATATCCAGGTAGTCATCCAGTAGCACTACCAGCCTATAGAATGGCACCTGCAGAGTTGAAGGAACTCAAGGTGCAGTTGCAGGAGTTACTAGATAAGGGTTTCATTAGACCCAGTTCTTCACCGTGGGGTGCTCCAGTCCTATTTGTTAAGAAAAAGGATGGTACCATGCATCTCTGTATAGATTACAGGCAACTGAACAAGATCACTATTAAGAACAAGTATCCTTTGCCGAGAATAGATGATCTGTTTGATCAGTTGCGTGGAGCGACGATCTTTTCTAAAATTGATTTGAGATCTGGATATCATCAGCTCAGAATAAAGGCTTCTGATATTCCCAAAACAGCTTTCAGAACCAGGTATGGGCATTATGAGTTTTTGGTCATGTCGTTTGGACTGACCAATGCCCCAGCAGCCTTTATGGATATGATGAATCGGATTTTCAAACCGTTCCTAGATCAGTTTATTGTAGTCTTTATAGATGATATTCTAATCTACTCCAGAGACGATGCACAGCATGAGCAACACTTGAGAGTAGTGTTGCAGTTGTTGAGACAACACCAGTTGTTTGCTAAATTTAGCAAATGCGAGTTCTGGTTGGCCGAGGTAGCATTTCTTGGACATGTTATCTCGAGAGGTGGAGTTAGTGTTGACCCTAAGAAGGTTGATTCTGTACTTCAGTGGGAACAGCCTAAGACTCCTACTGAGATCAGAAGTTTCTTGGGATTAGCAGGTTATTACAGAAGGTTCATACAGAACTTCAGTGTGTTAGCATCACCTTTGACACGCTTGACGAGGAAGGATGTACCGTTTGTTTGGTCTGATAACTGTGAGAGAAGTTTTCAGATTTTGAAGAAGAGGTTGACTTCAGCACCAGTGTTGGTTTTGCCTGAAGCAGAGAAAGGCTATACAGTGTTCTGTGATGCTTCCAGGAGAGGTTTGGGCTGTGTACTAATGCAAGAAGGCAAAGTTGTGGCTTACGCATCTAGACAGCTTAAGAAGAATGAAGAGAATTACCCTGTTCATGATTTGGAATTAGCTGCTATAGTTCATGCTCTTAAGACATGGCGTCATTACTTGTATGGTGAGACATGTCAGATGTTTACAGACCATAAGAGCTTGAAATATATCTTCACTCAGAAGGATTTGAATTTAAGACAGCGCAGATGGCTTGAGCTGATCAAGGACTATGATGTGACAATCGATTACCATCCTGGTAAGGCGAATGTTGTAGCTGATGCTTTGAGTAGAAAGTCAAGTTCAACAGCAAATGCATTTTCTATGGCATGTTTCAAGAGAGACTTGCTTGTAGATATGCGAAGGTTGAACTTAGACTTGGATGTGACTGGACAAAGTGGGTTGATTGCTCAGATGCAAGTCAGACCTACTTTCTATAATTAGATTAAGGAATTACAGCAGAGTGATGAGGAGTTGTGGCAAATCATGCAGGATATGTCAGAAGGTAAGAGAACAGAGTTCAGGTTTTTTGATGAAGGCGTGTTGTATCTTCATGATAGGTTATGTGTACCTGGAAACAGTGAGTTGAAAGAGCATATTCTTGAGGAAGCACATACTTCTATGTATGTTATGCATCCAGGTAACACAAAGATGTACAGGAATCTCAAGGAGCTGTACTGGTGGTCTGGTATGAAAAAGGATGTGGCTGAATACGTGTCTAGGTGCGGGGTGTGTCAGCAGGTTAAAGCTGAGCATCAGAAACCTGCTGGTACTTTGCAGTCGCTTCCTATACCAGAGTGGAAATGGGAACATATCACGATGGACTTTGTGGTAGGATTACCCAGGACGCCTAAGGGTTCAGACTCGATATGGGTGATTGTGGATAGACTAACTAAGTCTGCTCACTTTCTTCCTGTCAAGTCAACCTTTGACGTTCCAAAGCTGGCCAAAGTTTATGTGGATGAGATAATCAGATTACATGGGATTCCAGTTTCCATTATTTCTGATAGAGATCCAAAGTTTACATCCAGGTTTTGGGATCAGTTACATCGTGCGTTGGGCACAAGGTTGAGGTTCAGTACAGCGTTTCACCCACAGACAGATGGTCAATCTGAGAGGACCATTCAGACCCTTGAAGACATGCTGAGAGCATGCGTGCTACAGTTTAGAGGCAACTGGGAAGAACACTTAAGCCTAATGGAGTTTGCATATAATAACAGTTACCATTCTAGTCTTGGAATGGCTCCATATGAAGCTCTTTATGGCAGGAAGTGTAGATCGCCAGTTTGTTGGTACGAGGTGGGTGAGAAGGAAATTCTTGGACCTGAGCTAGTTGATGTAACTACAGAGAAGATATCTGTGATCAGGGATCAGTTAAAAGCTGCTCAGGATAGACAGAAAAGTTATGCAGAAAGACGACGTCAACCTCTTGAGTTCGAGGTTGGTGACGAGGTTTACTTGAAGGTTTCACCGTGGAAGGGAGTGCTGAGGTTTGGCAAGAGGGGTAAGTTGACCCCTAGGTATATGGGTCCATATCCTATTGTTGAGAGGATTGGACCTGTAGCTTACAGGTTGGATTTGCCGTCTGAGTTAGCAAATCTTCATGATGTGTTTCATGTATCTATGCTGAAAAAGTGTCATCCCGGTACAGAAAAGATTGTAGATCCAGAACCGGCGCAGCTTAGAACAGATGTGTCCTATGTAGAAGGACCAGTGCAGATAGTTGATCACCGGATCAAAAAGCTTAAGAACCGTGAGTTATCTTTAGTGAAGGTCTTGTGGAGGAATCACAATATAGAGGAAGCTACGTGGGAGCTTGAATCAGAAATGCGTAACAAGTTTCCTTTTCTCTTTTAGGAATTTCGGGACGAAATTCTTATAAGGGAGGGAGATTGTTATGACCCACATTTCGTTTTACCAGTAAGTACCTTGGTTAGTGCATAATTGAACTAGTTATGTTGAGATGAGTACTTGCTTTTGTTAATAGTGTTTTGAGCTTTGAGCTAGTGTTAATGTATCATTAGCTTGTTTTCTTGTCCTGAGGTTGAGGACAATTTTGTGCTTAATCCGTTGCCGAAGAAATCATGTGAAACCGACCTACGAGTAAAAAGATATAAGCTTTTTAGTGTGCAGGGACCTATGTGTAATTTCATAAAGTTTCTGGGCAATTTACATCCGGCCCCCTGGGCGCCCTTCCTTATCCTTTCCTTCAGTTTTCCTTTTTAACTCTATTAACCGACTTTGGAATGAACGATAGTTCATTTCCTTCGGCTGCCGCTTGGGAAGAACAGAGAAGGGAAAGGGAGAGAGCAAGCTAGAGGAGAAGCTAGGCAACCCAGCTCCTTCCTTCTCCGTTCTTCTTCGATTTCTTCATCTTCTCCAGCCAAACCAACCGGCTGCATCATCTTCTTCTTCCTCACCTTCTTCTTCCTCCTGCAGCCATGAAGAAGATGACCATGGAGATGGTCTAGGGAGCGAACGGTGCTTCCCCCTCCGTTCTTTCTTCTTGCCAAGTGCTTGCTAGGTCAATCCGAAGCTATAGGAGTGATTCGGGTAAGAATCGTCCACCGAATCGACCCCAATCGTCTCTTTTACTTCTGCATTTTCCGCCTCTGCGCAGGTTGCACGACGTGCAAATCTGTTTTGCACGGCGTGCAACATTTCAGATAGCTGATATAGGGAAATTCCGTTTCTGCGCAGGTGCACGGCGTGCAAAGTCAGTTTGCACGGCGTGCAAAGTTACAGATAGCGGAAACGAGTTTCAGCCCAGGTGCACGGCGTGCAAATCAGTTTGCACGGCGTGCAAATCAGTTTGCACGGCGTGCAAGGTCAGTTTGCACGGCGTGCAAAGGTGCAGAAAAGTAGAACTGAAGTGCACTGAAGGTGCACGGCGTGCAGTCTAGGTGCACGGCGTGCACGCTGCTGTAAAGGGCAGAAGTAGGCGTGATTGTGGACGTTTTTCAGTGTATACGAATACACCGAAGTGGGTGAGTGGCAGTTCATTTAGAAATCATTATTTAACTCATTTTAAGTGCTTATTTGCTTCAGTATTAGTTGATATGACCTTTAAACAGTGTAGCATGTACATTTTAGTGGGATAAGTTCATTGGAACTTGAAATGTGTAATCAGAATGATGAGAAAGAGGAAATTCTATGTTTAACAGTTGTAATGCGATATTCCTGTTTAATTGTTTATCTGTTATTTAATTAATAGACCTAGGTGCCCTAACACCGTAGAACCCCTAAGAGGTATCTGCAACTTAGGGGTGAAACTCGTGTTGCAACATCATTCGTGCCTGTGTCACGGACAAACGAGGAAAGAGAGGCAGTGTCTAACAACAATCGTGCGTGTGTCACGATGGCACTGGGAAAAGGAAAACTTGGTTATCTAACACCATTCGTGCTTGTATCACGAAGGTAACCCTGTGAGACTCTCCGCCTGTGTGCTCAGGTTAGAGGAGGAGTCTAGAGTACTAGAATACTGCAGAGAGGCCCCTGAGTGCCTAGGACCTGCGGTGAGGCCCTTGAGCGCCTGAGAGTACAGTGAGGCCCTTGAGTGCCTGAGAG